>OX276335.1:122769404-123295125 GCA_946251815.1 Dasysyrphus albostriatus | reverse complement strand
TGGGCTTGTTGCTAAGCTTGTTGTTAAGCTTGTTGCTGTAACTGCTGCTGAGACCGCATTTGCTGTTATTGCTGGTGACTAAACTACTGTTGATGTTGTGCCGACATTGGTTGATCTTCAAGCTTCATTTGTGAGCCGGGAGGCTGTTGATGTGACCCAGACTGTACTTGCTCTGTTGTTGTTGTTGTTGTGCCGACATTGGTAGATCTTCGGGCTTCATTTGTGAGCCGAGAGGCTGTTCATGTGACCCACACTGTACTTATACTACGATAAAAATGTTTGATTGGTTTTGTAAAATAATTTAATAAATATTATTTTTCAAAGTGAAAAAACTACAAGAAACTTTACCGAACATTTGTTAAAAAACTTTTTACTTCTCTTCTGAAAACAATCAATGATGTTGGATTTGGGTTAGTGTTATTCTACTAACTTATCTTCACTTGATTCCATAGGGTGCCGGATACACAACAAAGCCAAGTCCAACGTGCGTATGCACATGTCTGTGGGGTGGTGGACTTCGACTATCGTTTGGATTACCACTGCCACTGTGTCAGGTATACCAGTCACACTGCTGCTTTTGTTGGTGCTGCTGCTGTTTATATTGTTGTTGCTTCTGTTGCTGAGCTTGTTGTTGGGCTTGCTGTTGAGCTTGTTGTTATGCTTGTTGCTGAGCTTGTTGTTGAGCTTGTTGCTGTGCCTGCTGCTCATCCTGCATTTGCTGCGATTACTGGTGACTAAACTATTGTTGTTGTTATGCCGATAATGATAGATCTTGACCCAGACTGTATTTACTACAGAAAGTTGTTGCGTCTGTGGTCGAGAAGACATAATATCTGAAAAGAGTAAGTTACAATTAGAATATGTTGGCGGCGATAACATATTTTTCATCTTCTATGTTCTAATTAAATTATTTGTATGTGAATAACAAATCACTCGATAGAATTACCACAATTATAAAACTTTTTTTTACCCTTTTTTGAACTTTTTAAAATATTGAGCTACTTGTCTACATTTAATATGGTAGAAGTTGGGCACGTACGCACTGAGTTTCAAGGGTACACTTCTACTTTTTGAATGAATTTTCTTTAATTTTAATAAAAATATACAGAAATATTATTTTATTTGTATGCCAGAAGCAACAAAAAGCTATATTTTATATACTTTTTGTTCCTAAAGAGTTAAAAATCTAATTGTATTGAAAAAACAAAAAATATTTTCAATTTTTGAATTCAACGGATTAATATTTTAAATATCTGAGCGCGGTAGTCCATAAAATTTGCGCACTGAGCACTGTAGCAACATTTCTTTCATTGTGTTGGTGCGGTCCCCATTTAAAATGCACGGAACAACCAATACATGCTAGGAAATTTGGACAAAGTGCTCTCAACTCAGCTTGTAGGGTGAAAGAGAACCAACCCCCTGAGTCGCGACTCTAGATAATATAGGTACTCTATGCTACAAACTGCACTGTGAGTATTTCCTCCACATGGCTGAGCATGTGTTAGCTGTCCAATGCATTTTAAATGGAACCTCACCAATACAATGATAACTTAATGGATTTTGGCTCATTAGACTGAAAACAAAAAAAATTGAATAGAAAAATTGAAAACGTCACATTTAGAGCTATCACACGTATTCACGGACAGGAAATTTAAGAGAGTTTTCTCTTAATGTGCTCAAATAAAATTTGCCGGTGTTTTAGGCAAGAGGGGTACGAATCGCGACTCTAGGTAATATAGGTACTCTATATAACGGGTGATTTTTTAGCTGGTTTGGTTTTGGCAACACTGGTTTTGACAGCTGACGTGTGTTTAGTACCTTGTGTCACTGTCAAACAGCTTCACTTTGGTTTGCAATTTAACCATGGATCGTCTTACAAATGAACAACGCTTGCAAATTATTGAATTTTACTATCAAAATTCGTGCTCGGTTCGAAATGATCATCGCGCACTGCTTCCATTTTATGGTCGGCATTCTCGACCTTCTGAGCAGTCTATTCGGAAGATTGTGACCAAATTTCGCACCAAATTTACTTTGTTGGACATTAAACCACCAACACGTTTACGTACTGTGCGTAGCGAAGAAAATATTGCGGCCGTATCAGCTAGTGTGACAGAAGACCGCGAAATGTCGATTCGGCGCCGTTCCCAGCAGTTAGGCCTTTGTTACAGCACTACGTGGAAAATTTTGCGGAAGGATTTGGGCGTAAAGCCTTTTAAGATACAGCTGGTGCAAGAACTAAAGCCAGCCGACCTACCACAACGCCGAATTTTTGGTGAATGGGCTCTTGGAAAGCTGGCCGAGGATCCGCTTTTTTATCGAAAAATTGTGTTCAGCGATGAGGCTCATTTTTGGTTGAATGGGTACGTAAATAAGCATAATTGCCGCATTTGGAGTAAAGATCAGCCAGAAGCATTGCAACAGCTACCAATGCATCCCGAAAAAGCCACTGTTTGGTGCGGTTTATGGGCCGGCGGCATTATTGGGCCATATTTCTTCAAAGATGATGCGAATCGCAGCGTTACTGTCAATGGTGAACGCTACCGAGCGATAATAACAAACTTTTTTTTGCCCGAAATGGAAGTTCTTGACTTGCATGATATGTGGTTTCAACAAGACGGTGCCACATGCCACACAGCACGCGAAACAATGGCGCAATTGCGAGGCGAGTTTGGTGAACAGTTAATTTCACGTTTCGGGCCGGTCAATTGGCCGCCTAGATCGTGCGATTTGACACCATTAGATTATTTTTTGTGGGGGTATGTCAAAACTAATGTCTATAGGGACAAGCCCGCTTCGATTGACGCACTGGAAGCCAACATCCATGCATTCATTCGTGAGATACCGGCCGATATGTGTGAAAGAGTATGCCAAAATTGGACTCAGCGGATGGGCTACCTGAGACGCAGCCGCGGTCAATATTTGCATGAAATTATCTTTAAACATTAAATTGAAAGGTTCAAACTATCGATTCAAATAAATATTTCATTCATTTTTTCGAATTTTGTGTGTTTTTTTTTTTTTTAAGTTCTAAACCTCTTAAAAAATCACCCGTTATATAGATATGAATTTTTCTTCATTTCGATGGTAGGATATAACTTTCGGGTGGTATCTTTATTTTGAATTGTAATATTTTTTTGCAAGGGTGGGTAGGAAGGAATATATTTTGGTATTGAACTTGTTTTTTTTTCAATTATTAATAATTTAGTAGGTGTTATGTTTTATTTCGAGAATTGTTTTTTTTTAAGTAAAAATTGAATTATGTATTGTTATTACAATGCAGAGTTAGATTTAGGTTAAGCTACCAATATTTTTTTGAAAGGTGTTAAGGTAGGCAGGTATACTTTAGTTGAAAATGATGGTGAGATTACGTATAGGTACATTTATGTAGGTATTTCTATGTAGGTATTTCTTTTACTAAGTAGCAAATTTATTTTAATTAAAGTTTTGTTTTGCAAAATTCTAGGGTGCACGTGAAATATGTAATACAGTGAAATCTTGGTAATTTTTCATTGTCTGTAAGTGGGAATCCCTTTTATTATAAATTCGTTTTTATTTTTCAATTATCTTAAAACTATCTTAAAGCTAGACAAAAATTCATAAAAACTAGCCTACTTATCAAGATTTTAAAACTAACTTACTGGCCCCAGTCGGGCGCTCTAAGTTAAACTATAATAACTTAATGGTAATGCCTTTCGGCCTAAGAACTATCTTAATACTAAATCCAGGTCGGTTTTATTTTTTACCAAGAAGAATTTACAAAAAACTCGGTATCTCTGTCTTTATTTTTTTTGGTTTTTATATAAAACTTACAAACTACATAAAACTAAATTAAAGCTAATTAAAACTAATTAAAGCTAGTTAAAACTAATTAAAGCTACTTAAAACTATTTACAACTAATTATAAACTAATTACAACCTACTTATAAGCTACTTACAGACTATTTACAAACTAGAACAGCCACAGCAAGCATTTTCCGGTTTTTATAATTTTTTGTATATTTGTGGATTTTATAATTTTTTTTTTTTTTTCTTTTTTTTTTGGTGCCACCCTGAGACTGTCCCTACTTAAAACTAACTACCTAAACCTATGTAAGTCGGACATGACAGAGAAAAACCAAGGACAACTTTTAAATATCTGAAGGAACTTCATTCTTCATATTTTAACCACCAGAACTGGTTCTCCTGCCTTACCCTATCCCTTCGGTCCCATTCGGACACAGTCCTACTGAACCGAAGGTGCTCAGCTCCGTCTTGTGCGAGGACGTCTCGACTGTAAAGGAGCCGCCGATCTACAGTTCTATGGCCGACGTGGTAGATTAGCGGAACCGCCGCTCTATCTTGGATCAGCCCTCGACTGTCTAGGTGGAGGAATGCATCGGGCGGAATAAAGCCGCTTAGACGCACACTCTCGTAGTATTCGTATTAAGGGTAATAAGCCCCGAAAATAAAGCTGTTAGACGAGGACATCGCTCTTGCAATGTGACCTCGAATAAGCTTCAGCAAAAAATTATCTATCCTGTTTATAGTGGCCCCGTTGTATAGAGCCAGGTTGGAATAGTAGTGTTTGTACTCCGACTCTGGTGTTCTGTGCAATCCAAGGCAGCGTCGTAGACACTGCCTCTCAAGCACCCGAATCTTTTCCATTTGAGATGGGGCAACGTTGAACCAAACCGGGCATCCATAGGCAATCATCGGCCGGATAAGGGCCATGTAGCAAATCACCTTCACCCTGCTATCAAGCCGGCTGCTATAAAACAACCGTTTTGTCAGGGCAAAAGCTCCCCTAGCCCTGGCCAGAGCAGCATTTATATGTCTGTCGGAATACAAATACTGATCCATCCAGATGCCAAGGTACTTTACTACACTTTTACTCGCCAGTGGATGTCCATTTGGCCCTACGATCACCAGCTTGCGCCAGTTCTTTCTCGTATCCCTTGTGGCTCTAAGCAACGGAGTCCTACACAAGATAGTTTCTGATTTCTGAAAGTTGATTTTCAACTTCCAGTCATCGCAATATTGCTGAATCTTCTCGAAGTCACGCTGCAAAAGAATCCTGATGACCTCGACTTTTGGAGCTGTTCTGTACGCAATTAGATCGTCGGCATACGCAATTGCCTGAGTTAGACTACTTATCAGATCGCTGGTGTAAATGCTGAATAGAATTGGCGAGGTTGTGGCAGAAGTTACATTGCTACTTTTGACAACAAACTTTCTGCCATTGAGCATATCATAAAGCATATATAATAGTGGTTTACTAATGCCAAATGTGGTCAACTTTAGATAAAGACCCTCTAACCATACGGTGTCGAAGGCCTTCTCCAAATCAACCAGACAGGCACCCGTACACTGCTTCTTAGATTTGTCCCATTGGACATCAGAAACTAGTTTCAACGCGGCATGAATGGTGTCATGTCCCGCCTTAAAACCGAACTGATTATCAGATATGATATTATTGTCCTCTGCCCACTTAGACAGAGCTCTATTGATAACTTTTTCGAATACCTTGCTGATACTCGGAAGAAGACTTATCGACCGGAGATTCGCCGGATTGGAGTTGTCCTTTCCCTTTTTCAGGAGGGGATGCACCTTAGCTGTCTTCCACCGCACTGGATAATATGCATTATTCAGAGCGTTGTTAAACAGAGTGGTATAAGTTCTACTGCTTCTTGGGGTAAATGTCGAAGTACATCTTTGGATATGCCATCGATTCCTGCTGACTTCTTCTTCTTTAATGAATCGAAGATGAGCTGGAGCTCCACCTTCGTAATTAACAGGGAACTGGGCCCATTTTGCTCGGCGATTATGGCGTTTGCCAAATGATCTTCATTGAACCCGGTGGAACCAAGGTTCTCTGATCGCCATTGCGTTATGTCATTCCGAAGGTAGAAGTGGTGGAGCAAGGCTCTGTTTTCCAGGTCATGATTGGGGCGAATGCAAGCACTCACCTTGTACACTTGCTGGAAAGCAGCCCCCACGGCCTCCACTTTCTCATGCGGATCTTCGACAATAAAGAGGTCATCGTCCAAGACGGCGTCCTCTGGATCAATTCCTGCTGTCAGAAGTACGTTTCTGTTGTCCGTCGTTCTCTGAAGCTTAAGACACGGAAGATCGCTCTGATCATTCCTTCTGAATATCTTGTTAATTTGGGGAAACATGCTCGGGTCACTAGAGTTAACGGCCCGAATGTTGTTATCCCAATACAAATGAATTGACAACCGATAGTTTTCTTTAATTAGTTGGTTGATGTTCTTGATCGACGACTTCAGTGTCCTAATCTCCAGATCGTGAGGGTCAGTAAATCGTCTGTACAAGAGTTTGAGTCTTGTCAGCAGTCCACTTTTTTGTCTGTGTAATGCGTCAATGGTCGCGTTCCGGTACATGTCGGTTGCGTCCCGTTGTTTGTATTTCGGTATTGTTCTGTTCATTGTTCGTTTGATTGTCTCGTCCATTTGTTCTAAGTATTGGTCTATTTCGTTATTTGTCAAATTCCTGTCATTTGGTGGGGATATGTTATTCGAACTGGTTTCGCTAGATAAGGCGTTGGTAAAGTGTGGCCAGCGCACTTTACTGTAATTGTAAGTATGCACAGGTACATACTCATCCAATTCCACGAGCTCGTTCGGAAGCTGTATTACGGCGACGAGTCCGCAGTGATCACTGTCGTACTCGATCGTTCGTAAACAGTTTCTTGGTCTTTGACCCACAGTGTCAGTAATTGTCAGTCTTGCGTCTATTAGCAATAGATCCAGATAGGCACCACTTCTTTGAAACGATGGCCGATCCGTAGCCTCTTTGATTCTGAATTTTTAATTTTCTTCCAAGCTCAAGCGTAGACCTTCGAAAAGTTTTTCAAGCCCTGTCATAAAATCAGTTGGCTGAGGTGATGCCGATGCATAAGCCGCGATCACATACATTCGCTTCCCCTGTTGGAGAGGAATGCATACGATGCACGCCTCTCACAGCCGAAATCTGCACATCTGGACTCTGGTCATTCAACAATTGGAAAAGATTAGCTCTACGTTCGGTCCTAATCAATGAATTTACTGCCAGCCGGGGTGAAGGAGATGGCGCGCACAGCAAAGACATCAGCCGCAGCAAAAATCCAACAACGATTGGATACCTCGCCATCCGATGACGACATCGAGTACATGTCCGAAGATGGTGAGGGTTTATATACAACGGGGGACTCCAACAGCAATCTGCTTGTGGGCTTAGCCTCACCAGAGGCGTCCTCCGAAGAGGAAAATGAGGCGCAAGTCGCAATAGTCGTGCTTGATGAGAAAGCCATCAGCGAAAAAGTTGATGCCATCCGGGGGGAGACGGAAAGACTTAACTCTATAGTTACCCCTCGTATTCAGGCCTTAAGAACCAAGTAAGAAGCTCGACGAGAACGTGAGAGGCAGGAGTGCGAGAAGAAAAAAGCACTAAAGGCGCCACTAAAAGCAGCGCCACAAGAGCTGGCACAGCCAGAGCAAAGGCTAGCACAGCAGCAACAACAGCAACTGCCACAGCAGAGCCAAGAACAACAGCATTCAACCGAACAGCAGCAACCCAAAGTGTAACGCACAAAAAAACAGCAGCAGCAACAACAAAAACTACAGGAGCAGAGTCAGCAGTAGCGGAACGAGCAGCAGCAGGGAAAACACCAGCAGCAGCCACAGCCGTCCCAAAATAAAAAGGAAAAGGTGCCACCAATAAACACCTATAAAATAAACCATAGACCTGTGTAAGTCAGCCATATGCCAAAACTTTTTTATTAAGCGATTAAGCAAAGATAGACATGCTATGCACTGCTCAACAGTGGCGCAGCATAAAATAATTAAAGAATTGTTAAAGAAATCCACGACTGAGTTCTACAGTTTTACCCCCAAAGTGGATAAATATCAAACGGTCCTCTTGAAGGGCATAGATTCCTGCATGGAACCACAGGTGCTCTTAGATGAGCTCCGTCAAAAAGCGAGCGACAATCTCGACTTTATCGGGGTCAAGCCGTTCGCTTCAGTCAGAACCAGACGGTAGAAGCGGTCTTTGCCGTTCTTCCTAGTTCAGCTATTGCCCAGCAGCAAACTGGATAGGTTGAGGAGTATGTTGTTGCTTGGGATAAATTAAAGAGACGCGGAAACATGCTTCAATGCATGCGCTGCCAAAGGTTTGGCCACGCTGCAGCAAACTGCGAAATGCAGTCACGCTGCGTTAAGTGTGGTGACCACATTAAGGGGGAGTGTAAACTCGGTGAAGAACGGGTCGAAGACATGACCCAGCTTAAATGTGCACTTTGCAGACAGCGGTAGAGATACGCTCACCAAATTTCCTACGCCCAAATGGCGGCAGGGAGGGGAAAAACGGTACAGCTTGCAGCTAAGGTAGCCCAACTTGCCCTAGTTCCAAAGGCGCCGGACGCTCAGGCTGAAATAAGAAGCATGTTGCTGGCAATTCAAGGCCAGTTGACAGAACTTCATAACCAGATAAAGGAGCAGGCGACTAGGGTACTCTATCTCTACTCTGTTTTGCCTAGCCTAACGCAAGTCGGAGAGGCCTCTTAGGATCCTTGCTGTGAATGTAAATTCACTGATTAGGACCGAACGTAGAGCTAATCTTTTCCAATTGTTGAAAGACCAAAGTCCAGATGTGTTTATGGCCAGCGAAACTAAGCTGAACCAGAAACATAAATTGACTAACAACAATTACAATGTCGTTAGAAGAGATCGACCCAACTCCACTCAAGGGGGGGGCGTCGCAATCTTCATACGAAAAGGCATAAATCATAAAGTTATATATAATAATGATCTACGTAGATTTCGGCTGTTAGAGGCGTATGTCGTATGCATTCCTCTCCAACAGGGAAGCGAATGTATGTGATCGCGGCTTATGCACCGGAATCACCTCAGCCAACTGATTTTTTGACAGAGCTTGAAAAACTTTTCGAAGGTCTACACTTGAGCTTGGAAGAAAATTACTTTCTCATGGCTGGTGATTTGAATGCCAAACACTTAGATTGGGGAAATCAAGTACAGAATCCGAGAGGTATTCATCTTTTTAATTGGATGAGTCAGTATAACGCTGAATATCGTATAGAACTGCTGGCTACGGATCAGCCATCGTTTCCAAGAAGCGGTGCCTATCTGGATTTATTGCTATTAGACGCAAGACTGACAATTACTGACACTGTGGGTCAAAGACCAAGAAACTGTTTACGAACGATCGAGTACGACAGTGATCACTGCGGATTCGCCGCCGTAATACAGCTTCCGAACGAGCTCGTGGAGTTGGATGAGTATGTACCTGTGCATACTTACAATTACAGTGGTGTGCTGGCCACGCTTTACCAACGCCTTAACGAGCAAAATTAGATCGAACAACATATCCCCACCAAATGACAGAAATTTGACAAATAACGAAATAGACCAATACTTAGAACAAATGGACGAGACAATCAAACGAACAATGAACAGAGCAATACCGAAATACAAACAACGGGACGCAACCGACATGTACCGAAACGCGACCATTGACGCATTACACAGACAAAAAAGTGAACTGCTGACAAGACTCAAACTCTTGTACCGACGGTTTACTGACCCTCACGACTTGGAGATTAGGACACTGAAGTCGTCGATCAAGAACATCAACCAACTAATTAAAGAAAACTATCGGTTGTCAATTAATTTGTATTGGGATAGCAAAATTCGGGCCGTTAATGCTAGTGACCCGAGCATGTTTCCGCAAAAAAACAAGATATTCAGAAGGAATGATCAGAACGATCTTCCGTGTCTCAAGCTTCAGAGAACGACAGACAACAGAGACGTACTTCTGACAGCAGGAATTAATCCAGAGGACGCCGTCTAGGACGATGACCTCTTTATTGTCGAAGATCCGCAGGAGAAAGTGGAGGCTGTTGGGGCAGCTTTCTAGCAAGTGTACAAGGTGAATGCGTGAATTCGCCCGAATCACGACCTGGAAAACAGACCCTTGCTCCATCACTTCTACCTTCGGAATGACATCACGCAATGGCGATCAGAGAACCTTGGTTCCACCGGGTTCAATGAAGATCATTTGGCAAACGCCATAATCGCCGAGCGAAATGGGCCCAGTTCCCTGTTAATTTCGAAGATGGAGCTCCAGCTCATCTTCGATTCATTAAAGAAGAAGAAGTCAGCAGGAGTCGATGGCATATCCAACGTTGTACTTCGACATTTACCTCAAGAAGCAGTAGACATTTATACCACTCTGTTTAACAACGCTCTGAATAATGCATATTATCCAGTACGGTGGAAGACAGCTGTGGTGCATCCTCTCCCGAAAAAGGGAAAGGACAACTCCAATCCGGTGAATCTCCGGTCGATAAGTCTTCTTCCGAGTATCAGCAAGGTATTCGAAAAAGTTATCAATAGAGCTCTATCTAAGTGGGCAGAGGACAATAATATCATACCGGACAATCAGTTCGGTTTTAAGGCGGGACATGACACCATTCATGCCGCGTCGAAACTCGTTTCTGATGTCCAATGGAACAAATCTAAGAAGCAGTGTACGGGTGCCTGTCTGGTTGATTTGGAGAAGGCCTTCGACACCGTATGGTTAGAGGGTCTTTATCTAAAGCTGACCAGACATGGCATTAGTAAACCACTATTATATATGCTTTATGATATGCTCAATGGCAGAAAGTTTGTTGTCAAGAGTGGCAATGTAACTTCCGCCACAACCTTTAATATTAAAAATGGTCTTCAGCAGGGAGCGGTCAACTCGCCGATTCTATTCAGCATTTACACCAGCGATCTGATAAGTAGTCTAACTCAGGCAATTGCGTATGCCAACGATCTAATTGCGTACAGAACAGCTCCAAAAGTCGAGGTCATCAGGATTCTCTTGCAGCGTGACTTCGAGAAGATTCAGCGATATTGCGATGACTGGAAGTTGAAAATCAACTTTCAGAAATCAAGAACTATCTTGTGTAGGACTCCGTTGCTTAGAGCCACAAGGGATACGAGAAAGAACTGGCGCAAGCTGGTGATCGTAGGGCCAAATGGACATCCACTGGCGAGTAAAAGTGTAGTAAAGTACCTTGGCATCTGGATGGATCAGTATTTGTATTTCAACAGACATATAAATGCTGCTCTGGCCAGGGCCAGGGGAGCTTTTGCCCTGCGAAACGGTTGTTATACAGCAGCCGGCTTGACAGCAGGGTGAAGGTGATTTGCTACATGGCCCTTATCCGGCCGATGATTGCCTATGGATGCCCGGTTTGGTTCAACGTTGCCCCATCTCAAATGGAAAAGATTCGGGTGCTTGAGAGGCAGTGTCTACGACGCTGCCTTGGATTGCACAGAACACCAGAGTCGGAGTACAAACACTACTATTCCAACCTGGCTCTATACAACGGGGCCAACATAAACAGGATAGATAATTTCTTGCTGAAGCTTATTCAAGGTCACATTGCAAGAGCGATGTCCTCGTCTAACAGCTTAATTTTTGGGGCTTATTACCCTTAGTACGAATACTACGAGAGTGTGCGTCTAAGCGGCTTTATTCCGCCCGATGCATTCCTCCACCTAGACAGTCGAGGGCTGATCCAAGATAGAGCGGCGGTTCCGCTAATCTACCACGTCGGCCATAGAACTGTAGATCGGCGCCTCCTTTACAGTCGAGACGTCCTCGCACAAGACGGAGCTGAGCACCTTCGGTTCAGTAGGACTGTGTCCGAACGGGACCCAAGAGATAGGGTAAGGCAGGAGAATCAGTTCTGGTGGTTGAAAAACGAAGATGAAGTTCCTTCAGATATTTAATAGTTGACCTTGCTATTTTCTTTTGTATGGCCGACTTGCATAGGTTTAGGTTGTTAATTTTAAGTAGGGACCGTCAGGGTGGCACCAAAAAAAAAAAACAAAATTATAAAATCCTCAAAAATACAAAAAAATTATAAAAGCCGGAAAATGCTTGCTGTGGCTGTTCTAGTTTGTAAGTAGTCTGTAAGTAGCTTATAAGTAGGTTGTAATTAGTTTATAATTAGTTGTAAATAGTTTTAAGTAGCTTTAATTAGTTTAATTAGTTTTAATTAGTTTTAATTAGTTTTAATTAGCTTTAATTTAGTTTTATGTAGTCTGTAAGTTTTATATAAAACAAAAAAAAAATAGAGACAAAGATACCGAGTTTTTTGTAAATTCTTCTCGGTAAAAGAGAAAACCGACCTGGATTTAGTATGAAGATAGTTCTTAGGCCGAAAGGCATTAGCATTAAGTTATTATAGTTTAACTAAGAGCGCCCGACTGGGGCCAGTAAGTTAGTTTTAAGATATCGATAAGTAGGCTAGTTTTTATGAATTTTTGTCTAGCTTTAAGATAGTTTTAAGAAAATGGAAAATAAAAATGAGTTTCAAAAAAAAAAAAAAAAAAAGTGGATAGCATGTCTAACTTTCAATCAATCAATCTTTTTATAATAAAGTTTTCGCCTATTGCCGACTTACATAGGTCAATGGTTTCCTTCAACTCCATTTTATATGTATTTATGGGAGGCACCTATTCTTTCTTATCCTTTGTCTGTGGCTGCTGCTGGTGTTCAATCGGCTGCTGTTGTTTCGGCTGGTGACTCTGCTGCTGCCGCTGATTTCGTTG
Source organism: Dasysyrphus albostriatus (assembly GCA_946251815.1). Lineage (NCBI taxonomy): Eukaryota > Metazoa > Arthropoda > Insecta > Diptera > Syrphidae > Dasysyrphus > Dasysyrphus albostriatus. Next base: position 123,282,517 of record OX276335.1, on the reverse strand, counting down.
TTCGTTTGGTTTTTGCTGCTGTTGGGCTTTTTTTATCTTCTGCTGTGGCTGTTCTAAGAGCAGCTGCTGTAGTGGCATCTTTTTTGTTTTTATTTGTTGTTGCTGTATTTGCTGCTCTGGTGTTGGTGGCAGTTCAGCATTTCTTAGTTTTTGGTGCGCTACTTTTTGTGGCTGCTGTAGCGACTTCTTCCTTTCAAGCTCCACCCTTTCTTTCTCCCGGCGAGCCTCTTGTTTTTTCTTCAAAGCCATTATCAGTGGCGTTATCTTGGCAGTAAGGAGATCTTTTTCGCCTTGGACTGCACCAATTTGAGCTTGAATTGCTTGTTCTTCAATTTCTTCATCGGAAACCACCTCTGATGCCGAGAGGTCAACATTCAGGTTGCTTTCCCCCGTTGTATAATGTCCTTCTCCACCGTCGGACATATATTCAATTTCTTCGTCGGATGGCGAAGTAATCAACTTTTGTTCTATTTTCGCTGCTGCTTTTGTTTTGGATGTGCGCACCGTCTCCTTCACCCCAGCTGGCAGCTCAACTAAAGTGGTGGTGGAGCGGTGCCTTACAACTTTCGGAGCACAAAGAATCTTCTTCTTCCTCTTTTTGTTTGTATCGGCTGATTGTGCTGTTGCCTCTTTAGCCGTTAATGCTTTGGCATCATCCGATGCATGGGCTGATGTTGCCGTAGCCAGCTTTAGTGTTATTGCTGGGACACCTTTCTATGTCCCCGCAATATTTTCGTCACCCATGCGGTTGTTTTCCCACTCAATAAAATTTTCAACCTCGCGATTATGAAAAAAAGCTTCTATAATTTTGTTGCCCGAGTGGGACTTGAACCCGGGACCCTCAGCGTCGCGGTTCACCAACACTTCCTTCGTGCTATTGCACTATGAAATTTAGCTAGGCCAAACTTAAACTTTGTATAAACACTCCGAATATCTTTGTATACAATGTGAAAGCCGATAACGTGTGCACGCCTTCACAGATCGAGATCGACTGATGGGAATCCCTATTCATTAAGATATGTATGCATACCTACGTAGGTATACCTAATAGGTACACTTTTTATCTAATAAACTTTTAACAGATTTATTTTGAATAAGTTGGGAGGTAGGTAGGTATCTTCAAACACAAAATCTGTTAATAGTACGTAGCTAGTAATATAGGGTGATTCTTTGGTAACTTACGCTTTTCTTGGGAAAATAGGTATTTTTCTTTTTAGCATTTTTTGAGCAAAATAAGATTTCCCTTAAAGATCTCAACATTTCTATACCTACCTAGTTATTTTTTAAAACAAAAAAGGGGCTGGTTGTGAAACTCATTGGTGCCCTCGGAGCCTAATGGCTCAATATTATTTAATAATTAAAAATCGCCATCTCAAGATCTTCGAAAACATTTTCAGGTGTTCAGTATGTGCCCTATTACACGATGACTTATGAGTCATGACTTTTTTAAGAAATTAAATAGCCGCATGTTGATTTTTTTTACAAATCCTATCTATTATGAACTACCTATAAGCAAGTGTGTAGGATTAAATTAACACAAAGCCCGTTGTTTTTTCTTAAGATATTTGAGACAAAAAAAAAATTTCGACAATTTTTGGTAAAATTTCTTGTAAAATTTGTAATTCAATATTTTTGAAAATCTTATAAATTATTTATCATAGCTAGTCTTTAGAATAAAATTAAACCAAAGCCAATACGAATATCATTGTTTGTTCTTAAGATATTTGGGAGGAAAAAATTTGTTTGATTTGGTAGTTTCTTGTATTTTTTTTCGTTAATTGAATATTTTTATAATTTAACCGAAGTCGATTTCTTCATTTGTGAACGAAAAAAAGCGAAGGAACGTACGAATGTACGTACACACACAGACATCTCTCTAAAAATGATGGATTCCTATTCTAAGGAGCTCGAAACAGGAAGATATTTCAAAATTTTCGATTCGACAAATCGGGCCTATTACATTAACTTCCAATTGGAAGTAAATATTTTTTTTATTTTGGTACACACTACAATTTAAACTTTAAAAAGGGTTTTGTATAAAAAATATTTGATTCGGCTAGATAGTTCTCAAAAAGTCGAAAGCAAAAAATATTCTTTTGAATTTATGAAAGGTAAGTTAAAACTTGCTTTTGTCTTCCAATAAAGGAAAAAAGTTTTTTTTATCATTTGTCTACTTACCATTTTACCTCTTTTTCTTATCTTACATTTTTCAGTCTAAAATAATTTGACTTGTATTCTTTTCCACATCACCCAGTGAGGTGGAATACTAGACGCGTTTTTTTAAAGAGGTTTCCCCAGTAGGCCTAGTCCTCGTTCTATACTAAGATATTGCACAATGCGCATGCGTTTTTTTCCCACGGTAAGCCTATTCCTCGAATCAAACTACTTCAATTTTTTTTTTTTGGTTTTCGTTTTTGTTTTTTTATTTTATTGTTAAATAAATATAAACATATATAGGAACTATAAAGGAACTTGAATATTGCAAAATGCACATGCGTTTTTTTAATGTGGTGGCCACGGTTAGCCTATTCCTCGAATCAAACTACTACTAATTTTGTTTGGTTTTTGTTTGTTTTGTTTTTTTTTTTTTATTTTATTGTTAAATAAATATAAATATATAAGGAACTATAAAGGAACTTGGATATTGCAAAATGCACATGCGTTTTTTTAATGAGGTGATCACGGTAAGCCTAGTCCTCGCACTACTTCTACATACTTAAAACTACTAGTATTTTGCATTATAATAATAATATTGCACTGTAATAAAAATTATTCATATAAATTCTAAGATTGAGAAAGGGTATTCAGGGTATGAAGATTGAGAAAGGGTATTTGGAAGGGGTGGCCAAAAAAGTAGAAAAGAGTCAAGAAGTTCGCTTATATTAAGCATCGAGAAATATTGCATACAAAAAAAGAAAAAAGCAGTTCACCTAAGGCATTATATTAAGAAAAAAATTACAAAATATTACTAAGTCTTATAACCTAAAGTATATGATACAAATATAATAAAAACTCAGAGATATTTCCACCTTATAGTACTTTTATTTTGTTCTAATACTATTATTTACATATTACAGATAAATATACTTATGTTATAATTAAATACTTAAACTATCCTTGTTTTTGTTTGTTTAAACTTTTTGTTGCTTTTTTTGTTGGATAGTATAATGATTCCTCTCAGCAGGAACTTTATAATAACTTTCTTGTGCTCCTTCATGTCGTTGATATGGTTTCATATGCTCTTAGCTTTATCAGTAGAGTATGTTGCCTTTCTTTATTTTCTTCGTTTTCATCTTCCATAAACTTGCAGCAAACTTCGCTACTCAATTTTTTTTTTACTTTACCTGCTGAAAAATCGGCGTAAAACGCAGCAGCTGCTTTCTGTAGATTGCTGGAAATTGTTTCGTTATTTGAATTAATTTCGTCTTTATCTTCCAAGACAAAGACGTCCATTAGTTGGTCATCTGGAAGCGCTTCTTTTTGTGGATTGTCATCTTCAACTTCATCTTCAAGGTCTTCTTCTAGAATGTAAACGTCCAGTTTTTCTTCGTCGTCTTCTTCTTTTTCTTCTTCTTCTTCTGCTTTTTCTTCTTCTTCTTCTTCTCTTTCTTCTTCTTCTTCTTCTTCTTCTCTTTCATCTTCTTCTTCTTCTCCTTCTTACGTACAACACCTCCATCTTCAATATGTCGTCCTCGATCGTCACTTGGAATTCAAAGCCCTGTTCCTCTTCGGTTGCCTTTTCCAAATCTGCTCTCTTATGAGTGCTTCCGCCTTAGCATCCTCATATCCCGAATATTTCGCGGCGCTGAAATTATGAAAAATGATATGCTTGAGACTCCTAATAAATCTGCAAGCCGAAGGATTTCGTTCATATGAACCCCTATTACATTGTAGCATGGAGAATAAGTTCTCCGCTGTCCGTACGGATAGAAATGTTCGGGTTTCTTCTATCTCCAGATAGGGATTGTCCTGGATTGGTGATCATGAATCATGATTCCTTAGGTTTCCAGGGCGCTCTTTTGTTGTGAAAGAGTTGCGAAAAAAAAATGTAGGATATTTGTTTAATTTTTTTGGGGTAAAATAAATGCGACGCCGAGCTTCTTTAATGCGAGTGTGCTTCGGCAACGCTTTGTTGGAACGGTACCTTGGCGAAGGGAATTATGACGGCGAAATGTCATATGAAAATGGTACCACGCCCAAAGATAAATCCCTAACATAGTTTCTGGCTGAAGTTGCATGCAGCTAAGTTGATCAAAGATACAGCTAGCTAGGTATAGAAGAAGGAAATGGGTGTGAAGTCGTAGGTAGAGGTGCACGTGGAGTTGCAAAACTAAATCCTGCAGATGTGACCATAGAGGTCATCTGGCTTGGAGGCATCCATGTATTCATAATACTAAAGCATACATGATCTATGGCATCGTCTGAGCACTTGCATACTGAAAAGTAAGATATTGGCAGTGCATTTGGAAGCAAACGTTTTTGTGTACCACGCACTACTATATCCTTAAGGTAAAAATGTGCTTCACACATGAAGGACCTATCGCCAGCGTTGGAGACACCTCCGTGTTTCTCACAAATTGGTCTTCTTTTATCACGAGGAAACCTGAAAAACGAAAGATTGCTAAGGCGATGTTGCACCGCACCGCATTTTGCGTAACAACACCTCACCATTTTTTTAAAATATTTTACTGTAGATTTATTTAACAATTCAAAATAGATTTCTTACTTTTCTATCTTTTTTCACTGCCAAAATAATTTTATTTTAATATTACCTAGTTTCACACAAATACAATTTTTTCTACGACAAACAAAATTTCAATAGCACTTTTTACAATAAAACATTTGTATCTTTTTCACAGGAGCAAAAAGAAGCAATAAAACAACACAATAGATCTTCAAGGTAAAAGATTTTTTGCACACAGCACTTTTCACAGAATTTTTATATATTTTAACACTTTAAGAACATGATTTATGGCTCAACTATTTTTTTTTTTTAATTTATTTTATTTTATTTTATACACAATAATTTTTTTACAAAACACTTAAATTTATTTCAAGGAAACACTTACGAAAAATACTCACGTCACGAAAGATGTAAAGAGCTATATTTAATTTGTATAAAAGGGTCACACGCGCAACAAATTATAATTATTTTATATAAATAAATGTTGTACTTATTATTAATTTGAATATATGTACACAAAATGAATATCAAAAAGGCAATTAAATAAAAAAGAAAGCAATAAAAAAGCACCCTGTGGATCTAAGTTTTAAAAAAAACTTTCAATCCCTAAAACTAAAAACTTATACCGGTGGTGAAATGAAAATATAGGTAGTACCTATAGAAGATACAAAGAAAATCAGGGTGGGTAATCAAGGGCTTAAAAAGGGCATCAAATTTGTCACAAATCAGGGTGGGTAGGTGATCAAGGTTATAAGAAGAGCACCAAATTTTATCACAAATCTTCACTTATGTATGTATTTTATATTTTTTTGGGGGCAGGTAGTTTTGAATACCAAAGGTATTCCACAATCACTATCACAAAAATTTATCGCGATAATTAATTCAATAATTAGTATAATCACTCCAAAACAGCGTTTAAATGAAGATAAATCAAGCAGTGAATCTGAAGCGATGAAATTTTCAGCACTTAAAAGCGCGTTAAGTTTTCATGTACAAAATGCTGCACACAAAACACCTACATTTGTGAAAACTAACCCAAATACATTCCAATATATGACTACCCCTTTCACATAAATGATTTCATATAAATGATTTATATACGGAAAGCTTGCACCGCAAAACACAAACATTTTGCACACTTTCCCATTTCAACCTACCACCCAAAATTCGTTCTCTCCGCAGCAGGGTTCTGCGTATTTGATCCAGAGGTCGCCCTCTTCGGGTGAGTCCATGATAGTACTATGATTTATGTATACAAATATGTTATCTTTTAACCAAAGAAATTTGTTTTGATACTTGTCTTGTTCCTTTATAACGCACAATTATAGGAACCTTTGTATAAATATAAAAATCATAGTACTAACACGGTCGATTTTTTTTAGCAGAACGTACTGCCAGTCGGGGACGCTATATTTAAACTGAAATAGCTGAAATGTTGCGGTGGAGATTTGAAAAGTTGAGAAAATTAAAGAATCGAAGACAAGTAGTAGGAGCGAGAGGATTGATTATTTGCATATTGGTAAGAAATAAAAGGAGTAAGAGAGACAAAAGCAAATCAGGTGATTGTGAAATGTCAAAAACAAGGAATATGTGAAGGAAATAACAAAATGTTTCTCGTCTCCTCTTTGAATTCAACATTATTTGTTGCTTTATTTTGAAAATATATTTTGTATGTAGCCAGCCAGAGTAGCAAAGAGAAATTGAACAAGGGGGTGAAAGAAGTACCTTCAAACACAAAATCTGTTCATAGTACGTAGCTAGTAATATAGGGTGATTCTTTGGTAACTTACTTTTCTTGGGAAAATAGATATTTTTCTTTTTAGCATTTTTTGAGCAAAATAAGATTTCCCTTAAAGATCTCAACATTTCTATACCTACCTAGTTATTTTTTAAAACAAAAAAGGGGCTGGTTGTGACCCTCATTGTTGCCCTCGGAGCCTAATGGCCCAATATTATTTAATAATTAAAAAATCGCCATCTCAAGATCTTCGAAAACATTTTCAGGTGTTCAGTATGCCCTATTACAGGATGATTTATGAGTCATGACTTTTTACGAAATTAAATAGCCGCATGTTGATTTTTTTTACAAATCCTATCTATTATGAACTACTTATAAGCAAGTGCGTAGGATTAAATTAACACAAAGCCCAATGTTTTTTCTTAAGATGTTTGAGACAAACAAAAAATTTCGACAATTATTGGTAAAATTTCTTGTAAAATTTTTAATTCAATATTTTTGAAAATCTTATAAATTATTTATCATAGCTAGTCTTTAGAATAAAATTAGGCCGAAGCCAATATCATTGTTTGTTCTTAAGATATTTGGGAGGAAAAAATTTGTTTGGCAATTTTTGCTAAGGTTTCTTGTATTTCTTTTCGTTTATTGAATATTTTTTATTGATTATAATCAAAAAAATAGTTTTTAAAATAAAATTTAACCGAAGTCGATTTCTTCATTTGTGAACGAAAAAAGCGAAGGAACGTACGAATGTACGTACACACACAGACATCTCTCTAAAAATGATGGATTCCTATTCTAAGGAGCTCGAAACGTGAAGATATTTCAAAATTTTCGATTCGACAAATCGGGCTTATTGCATTAACTTCCAATTGTAAGTAAATATTTTTTTTATTTTGGTACACACTACAATTTAAACTTTAAAAAGGGTTTTGTATAAAAAATATTTGATTCGGCTAGATAGTTCTCAAAAAGTCGAAAGCAAAAAATATTCTTTTGAATTTATGAAAGGTAAGTTCTAAAATTTGCTTTTGTCTTCCAATAAAGGAAAAAAGTTTTTTTTATCATTTGTCTACTTACCATTTTACCTCTTTTTCTTATCTTACATTTTTCAGTCTAAAATAATTTGACTTGTATTCTTTTCCACATCACCCAGTGAGGTGGAATACTAGACGCGTTTTTTTAAAGAGGTTTCCCCAGTAGGCCTAGTCCTCGTTCTATACTAAGATATTGCACAATGCGCATGCGTTTTTTTCCCACGGTAAGCCTATTCCTCGAATCAAACTACTTCTATTTTTTTTTTTGGTTTTCGTTTTTGTTTTTTATTTTATTGTTAAATAAATATAAACATATATAGGAACTATAAAGGAACTTGAATATTGCAAAATGCACATGCGTTTTTTTAATGTGGTGGCCACGGTTAGCCTATTCCTCGAATCAAACTACTACTAATTTTGTTTGGTTTTTGTTTGTTTTGTTTTTTTTTTTTTATTTTATTGTTAAATAAATATAAATATATAAGGAACTATAAAGGAACTTGGATATTGCAAAATGCACATGCGTTTTTTTAATGAGGTGATCACGGTAAGCCTAGTCCTCGCACTACTTCTACATACTTAAAACTACTAGTATTTTGCATTATAATAATAATATTGCACTGTAATAAAAATTATTCATATAAATTCTAAGATTGAGAAAGGGTATTCAGGGTATGAAGATTGAGAAAGGGTATTTGGAAGGGGTGGCCAAAAAAGTAGAAAAGAGTCAAGAAGTACGCTTATATTAAGCATCGAGAAATATTGCATACAAAAAAAGAAAAAAGCAGTTCACCTAAGGCATTATATTAAGAAAAAAATTACAAAATATTACTAAGTCTTATAACCTAAAGTATATGATACAAATATAATAAAAACTCAGAGATATTTCCACCTTATAGTACTTTTATTTTGTTCTAATACTACATATTACAGATAAATATACTTATGTTATAATTAAATACTTAAACTATCCTTGTTTTTGTTTGTTTAAACTTTTTGTTGCTTTTTTTGTTGGATAGTATAATGATTCCTCTCAGCAGGAACTTTATAATAACTTTCTTGTGCTCCTTCATGTCGTTGATATGGTTTCATATGCTCTTAGCTTTATCAGTAGAGTATGTTGCCTTTCTTTATTTTCTTCGTTTTCATCTTCCATAAACTTGCAGCGAACTTCGCAACTCAACTTTTTTTTTACTTTACCTGCTGAAAAAGTGGCGTAATATGCAGCAGCTGCTTTCTGTAGATTGCTGGAAATTGTTTCGTTATTTGAATTAATTTCGTCTTTATCTTCCAAGACAAAGACGTCCATTAGTTGGTCATCTGGAAGCGCTTCTTTTTGTGGATTGTCATCTTCAACTTCATCTTCAAGGTCTTCTTCTAGAATGTAAACGTCCAGTTTTTCTTCGTCGTCTTCTTCTTTTTCTTCTTCTTCTTCTGCTTTTTCTTCTTCTTCTTCTTCTTCTTCTCTTTCTTCTTCTTCTTCTTCTTCTCTTTCATCTTCTTCTTCTTCTCCTTCTTACGTACAACACCTCCATCTTCAATATGTCGTCCTCGATCGTCACTTGGAATTCAAAGCCCTGTTCCTCTTCGGTTGCCTTTTCCAAATCTGCTCTCTTATGAGTGCTTCCGCCTTAGCATCCTCATATCCCGAATATTTCGCGGCGCTGAAATTATGAAAAATGATATGCTTGAGACTCCTAATAAATCTGCAAGCCGAAGGATTTCGTTCATATGAACCCCTATTACATTGTAGCATGGAGAATAAGTTCTCCGCTGTCCGTACGGATAGAAATGTTCGGGTTTCTTCTATCTCCAGATAGGGATTATCCTGGATTGGTGATCATGAATCATGATTCCTTAGGTTTCCAGGGCGCTCTTTTGTTGTGAAAGAGTTGCGAAAAAAAAATGTAGGATATTTGTTTAATTTTTTTGGGGTAAAATAAATGCGACGCCGAGCTTCTTTAATGCGAGTGTGCTTCGGCAACGCTTTGTTGGAACGGTACCTTGGCGAAGGGAATTATGACGGCGAAATGTCATATGAAAATGGTACCACGCCCAAAGATAAATCCCTAACATAGTTTCTGGCTGAAGTTGCATGCAGCTAAGTTGATCAAAGATACAGCTAGCTAGGTATAGAAGAAGGAAGTGGGTGTGAAGTCGTAGGTAGAGGTGCACGTGGAGTTGCAAAACTAAATCCTGCAGATGTGACCATAGAGGTCATCTGGCTTGGAGGCATCCATGTATTCATAATACTAAAGCATACATGATCTATGGCATCGTCTGAGCACTTGCATACTGAAAAGTAAGATATTGGCAGTGCATTTGGAAGCAAACGTTTTTGTGTACCACGCACTACTATATCCTTAAGGTAAAAATGTGCTTCACACATGAAGGACCTATCGCCAGCGTTGGAGACACCTCCGTGTTTCTCACAAATTGGTCTTCTTTTATCACGAGGAAACCTGAAAAACGAAAGATTGCTAAGGCGATGTTGCACCGCACCGCATTTTGCGTAACAACACCTCACCATTTTTTTAAAATATTTTACTGTAGATTTATTTAACAATTCAAAATAGATTTCTTACTTTTCTATCTTTTTTCACTGCCAAAATAATTTTATTTTAATATTACCTAGTTTCACACAAATACAATTTTTTCTACGACAAACAAAATTTCAATAGCACTTTTTACAATAAAACATTTGTATCTTTTTCACAGGAGCAAAAAGAAGCAATAAAACAACACAATAGATCTTCAAGGTAAAAGATTTTTTGCACACAGCACTTTTCACAGAATTTTTATATATTTTAACACTTTAAGAACATGATTTATGGCTCAACTATTTTTTTTTTTTAATTTATTTTATTTTATTTTACACACAATAATTTTTTTACAAAACACTTAAATTTATTTCAAGGAAACACTTACGAAAAATACTCACGTCACGAAAGATGTAAAGAGCTATATTTAATTTGTATAAAAGGGTCACACGCGCAACAAATTATAATTATTTTATATAAATAAATGTTGTACTTATTATTAATTTGAATATATGTACACAAAATGAATATCAAAAAGGCAATTAAATAAAAAAGAAAGCAATAAAAAAGCACCCCGTGGATCTAAGTTTTAAAAAAAACTTTCAATCCCTAAAACTAAAAACTTACACCGGTGGTGAAATGAAAATATAGGTAGTACCTACAGAAAATAAAAAGAAAATCAGGATGGGTAATCAAGGGCTTAAAAAGGGCACCAAATTTGTTCACAAATCAGGGTGGGTAGGTGATCAACGTTATAAGAAGAGCACCAAATTTTATCACACATTTTCACTTATGTATGTATTTTATATTTTTTTGGGGGCAGGTAGTTTTGAATACCAAAGGTATTCCACAATCACTATCACAAAAATTTATCGCGATTAATTAATTCAATAATTAGTATAATCACTCCAAAACAGCGTAAAAATCAAGATAAATCAAGCACTGAATCTGAAGCGATGAAATTTTCAGCAGTTAAAATAAAAGCGCGTTAAGTTTTCATGTACAAAATGCTGCACACAAAACACCTACATTTGTGAAAACTAACCCACATACATTCCAATATATGACTACCCCTTTCACATAAATGATTTCATATAAATGATTTATATACGCAAAGCTTGCACCGCAAAACACAAACATTTTGCACACTTTCCCACTTCAACCTACCCTTTCCGCATGCACCACAAAAAACCCTATAAGCTACAGAGAATAACCAAAATTGTTTCTTTTGTGTCTCTTGGCTTTATAATGTAAACAAAACCAATAACAACCAAAAGCAAAATTGAATACTTTCTTCATTGTTTCCTTTATCTATTTCTTCATTATAACAATATTCCTTACAAAAAATACCTTCTAACTGATTCATTCACACTCTCATAAATTTTAAATACGTCTTTCCTGTTCTAATAACCATCTGACGTTTCCGATTCTCAAGGATTCTCTAGTCTCCACCCAAAATTCGTTCTCTCCGCAGCAGGGTTCTGCGTATTTGATCCAGAGGTCGCCCTCTTCGAGTGGGTCCATGATAGTACTATGATTTATATATACAAATATGTTATCTTTTAACCAAAGAAATTTGTTTTGATACTTGTCTTGTTCCTTTATAACGCACAATTATAGGAACCTTTGTATATATAAATCATAGTACTATCACCTTTGTATATATAAACCATAGTACTATCATGGAAGCCATCGAAGAGGGCGACATCTGAAGTACCCAAGGGGTACCTTCACGTCGAGAATTTCAATTTTCGATGGAGACTTGTAATTGTGAATTGTCAAAATATAATGAGAACGGGAAAGACGTATACCGAATTCATGAGAGTTCGATAGAGTCAGGTGGAAGGCATTTTCCCAAGAGGATATTGGTATGATGAGAAAACAGATAAAAAACACAATGAGGAAAATATTCAATTTTGTTTTGGTTTGTTATTGTTTTGTTTATATTTTTTTTGTTATGAAGATAAGGCTAAAGACATAAAAAGAACAATTTTGGATATTCCTTTTGGCCTCCTGGGTGTTTGTGATGCAAGAGAAAGGGGTAGGTATGCATGGCAAGGTGTATTTATTTTTTCACTGTTGCAGCATTGATGATAAATATAAATAAGATTATATGTATATATGTTATATTATCCTTAGTTGCTGGTTTGTTGTGCGCAGGATTTTTGGGGTTTGTGGTGCTAGAGGAAGGTATTGTAATATAGGTATGTGGGTTAGTTATTACAGTTGTAGGTGTTTTGTGTACAGGATTTTGTACATGCAAAGTTTACACTGTTTTGTCGTCATTCTGGTTCTTGCGTTGTTTTAGTTTTTTCCAAAACTTTCAAAAAAATATTTTCAGATTTGCGGCTTAGCTTAGCGTCCGAGTGACTATAGAAATACATAGGAAGGGCCAATTGATACATCGCATTATATGAAAAATCGACTTTTATATCTAAAAGCGATTAGAAGCTGAACTTATAGCCCAGGAAAGTTACAATACAATTTACTATAGAAATGGATATAATTTGAAAAAACATTTAGAAAGTTAAATTTAGAAAAATCATTAAAATCATTGGGTTCATGATTCATTCTTGACCATTAAAGTTAAAAACAATAGAAAAATATTTCATTTTAGCAGTTTAAGAATAGCGCCATCTATTCCAAAATCAACAAACTTGCTTTGACAAACCGGTTTTTTGAACATATGGTAGCTAATTATATATATATTATTATATGTATATTATAAGGGTCGAAAAATTAAATTCTTAACGGGAATTTTGCTAGAAGGCTAAGTTTTTTTCCCAGGAAGATGTTAAAAAAATAAGAAAGTCATATATTTTAAAATTCTAAAAGAATTGTTAAAGAAATGAAAAAAATAAAAAATGAAAATTAAAAAATTGGTATTTATAAAATAATTTATCAAATATCTGGATTTCAACTGATTTTGATTTAATATATATTTTTAGAAAGCTATTAAAAAATAAAAATTAACCATGTTTAAGAAAATTTTGATGCAACTTTTATTCAATTTTTCTTGAGTAAATTTTGTCAAAAAATTTATTAAAACTTCATTAATCGATGGGTTGTATTTTTGTGTACGATTTGAGTTTGGCTACATCTCTTCTTTATAAAACCAAGCTCTTAGGGAGTCCGGGGTAAGGGGAAGACCACCTTCTTGGAAAAGAAAGTGATTTGGTTTTTGTTCTACAATTTGATGAAATTTAATTTTACAACAAAATGCTCGTCCAGCATATTCTCCATTCTCGATGCCTGCATATTTGGGACCTATGCACACAGCTTACAGAAGGCTTGTCTGAAATGGTTTGAGCGATATTTAAAGAAATATTTTTCACATCAACATAAGAAATACTTACGTAATATCGCTTCATGATCTTTTCGATCTTTCTTTTTTTTATGAAATGCTGGAAATTGATTGAACAGCAATTCTGAGCTTGGTTCAACGTCCTTGCAAAGAATTAAACCTTTAGCAATTTTTGGTAGGAGAAACAGATCTGGTATACTGTTTGTAACAGATCAAGTAAACTGTTTGTATCAGATGGATCTATCCATTGAGCAACTGCTTTTTTATCAGTATTGAAGAACATTAAGCCAAGAGCTAGAGTAGCCCCCGAAGCTGTGACATAAATGTTAATAGTATCACCTACTCGCACTTTGAATGAAGATAGTTTTTACTTCGCCTTTTGGGAACCGATTAATGGTCGTTTGTTGCCGCGAAACATATCCAAAGTTACCAAGCCTAGGTCAAACCATTATTGTCCAAGCGTATGGTTCACGTTCAACTTTATTTTTACATTTCCGGACCAGGGTATCGACTTTAAATTAATATAATTTGTTTAATTTAATTGAAAGAGTTCAAGCATAAAATTTATAAATGGCATTTTACAAATACAACCGAGAATTGTCATTTTGACATTACGTAATGGAAACAAAAAACAAAACGTCATCTTTTGAGCTATTGATGTCATTTTGTATTTTCACACGTATTCATGGACAAAGAATTTAAGAGAGTTTTCTCTTAATTAGCTCAAATAAAATTTGCGGGTGTTTCAGGTAAGGGGGGTACGAGTCGCGACTCTAGATAATATAGGTACTCTATGATCGAGTCAATGTGAATAAGCAACTTAGGTACAACGATAGGTATATTTACTCATATTATAATTGAGGGTAGGTTTTGTTTTTGTGTCTGATTTCAAATATTTGAGGATAGGAAATTATGTATATCTTTTGCTAGGTAGATATATAGATATGAATTTTTCTTCATTTCGATGGTAGGATATAACTTTCGGGTTGTATCTTTATTTTGAATTGTAATATTTTTTTGCAAGGTTGGGTAGGAATATATTTTGGTATTGAACTTGTTTTTTTTTCAATTATTAATAATTTAGTAGGTGTTATGTGTTATTTCGAGGATTGTTTTTTTTAGGTAAAAATTAAATTATGTATTGTTATTAAAATACAGAGTTAGATTTAGGTTAAGGTATATTTTTTGGAAAGGTGTTAAGGTAGGCAGGTTATACTTTAGTTGAAAATGAGGGTGAGATTACGTATAGGTACATTTATGTAGGTATTTCTTTCGCTAAGTAGGTACCTACCTAGGTAGGTAGGTATTTTAATTAAAGTTTTGTTTTGCAAAATTCTAGGATGCAGGTGAAATATGTAATATAGTGAAATCTTGGTAATTTTTCATTGTCTGTAAGTGGGAATCCCTATTCATTAAGATATCTATGCATACCTACGTAGGTATACCTCATAGGTACACTTTTTATCTAATAAACTTTTAACAGGTTTATTTTGAATAAGTTGGGAGGTAGTACGTAGCTAGTAATAAAGGGTTATTCTTTGGTAACTTACGCTTTTCTTGGGAAAATAGATATTTTTCTTTTTAGCATTTTTTGAGCAAAATAAGATTTCCCTTAAGGATCTCAACATTTCTATACCTACGTAGTTATTTTTTAAAACAAAAAAGGGGCTGGTTGTGACCCTCATTGGTGCCCTCGGAGCCTAATGGCCCAATATTATGTAATAATAATTAAAAATCGCCATCTCAAGATCTTCGAAAACATTTTCAGGTGTTCAGTATGTGCCCTATTACACAATGACTTATGAGTCATGACTTTTTACGAAATTAAATAGCCGCATGTTGATTTTTTTTTACAAATCCTACCTATTTTGAACTACCTATAAGCAAGTGTGTAGAATTAAATTAACACAAAGCCCATTGTTTTTTCTTAAGATATTTGAGACAAAAAAAAAATTTCGACAATTTTTGGTAAAATTTCTTGTAAAATTTGTAATTCAATATTTTTGAAAATCTTATAAATTATTTATCATAGCTAGTCTTTAGAATAAATTATCTATATCATTGTTTGTTCTTAAGATATTTGGGAGGAAAAAATTTGTTTGACAATTTTTGGTAAAGATTCTTGTATTTCTTTTCGTTTATTGAATATTTATATAATTTTTATTGATTATAAACAAAAAACTAGTTTTTAAAATAAAATTTAACCGAAGTCGATTTCTTCATTTGTGAACGAAAAAAAGCGAAGGAACGTACGAATGTACGTACACACACAGGCATCTCTCTAAAAATGATGGATTCCTATTCTAAGGAGCTCAAAACGAGAAGATATTTCAAAATTTTCGATTCGACAAATCGGGCTTATTACATTAACTTCCAATTGGAAGTAAATATTTTTTTTTATTTTGGTACACACTACAATCTCAGCTTTAAAAAGGGTTTTGTATAAAAAATATTTGAATCGGCTAGATAGTTCTCAAAAAGTCGAAAGCAAAAAATATTCTTTTGCATTCATGAAAGGTAAGTTATAAATCTTGTTTTTGTCTTCCAATAAAGGCAAAAAGTTTTTTTTTATCATTTGTCTACTTACCATTTTACCTTGCTTACCTCTTTTTCTTATCGTACATTTTTCAGTCTAAAATAATTTGACTTGTATTCTTTTCCACATCACCCAGTGGGGTAGAATCATTGACTTATTATATATGGACTGCTAGTATGTTATTCCCATACAAAACCCTCATAGAAAGGGGTTCAGCTGCTCCTTAGCGACATAAGAGCTGCCGTCGAATTTCGGCCAAAAAAATAACTAATATTACGTCATGTGTGTAAATGACATTGTGTCAAACTTGTTTTTTTTATTTGTTTTTATGAGTTTGGAAAACTCTTAATTTTATTTGTACAATTTTTAACAAGACATTTGTTTTTAATAAGAAGTTGATTCTAGATTTAAATGTATTTAAGTTGACGAAATTTTTAACATCAGTTGGAAGACGGTTAAACAACTGGACCCTTTATAAAGAAGATGGTTTTGTGTTTGGGCTCTTCTATAAAAAGGTAACCGAAAATCTCTAGCATTTCTTAGTGCATATCTCTAATTACTTATGAAGTGCCAATTATAGTACATGCATTTATTTGTTCCCAGTTGGGTATTATCTACATAAGATCTCATCTCAATAAATATCTCTCGGTGGATTCATTCGGTATTTGCTTTGCGAGACTGTGGAACGAGATGCTGGAAGTCGATTTCAAATTAGTACAAGTGAGGATAATACCGGCAGATAGGTGCTTAAAAATGAGTCGCGCGGCTACTTCTTAGGTGGCACTTCAGACAAGCTCGTATGCACAGCAAAGACTCCATCGAATGGAGAGTTGTGGACAGTGCATTTGACTGCCAGACCTAAGGTAAATCTGCGCTCGATTGGAAGGAAACGGTTCGCACACTTGTCCGAGACACAAGATGAGATTCATGTGGATGCAAATATTCCATGGGCTGTTCACCTTGGAGTTCCGTGCCGACATGGGGGGTCGATATGCGTTATACATGCAACAATAACTGCGTTTGCTTTGGCTCTTCAAAGTAATGCTTGATTAATAATGTATTTTTCTTATATTTCCTTCGGTATTTGAATGCAAACGGAAAACTCCAGATGCAATGCAACGAAGATTGTTTATTTAGCGCTGAGTACCATGAAGGACATTTGACTTTTCGGGATAGGTAAATACCAATTCAAATGTTTGCATTGAGAAAAGTTCAATAATCATTTTCTTTTTTAGACAAAGTCAATATCATTCGCCAATTGGTTCGAAGGCCGTACTCAAGTCTCGCTAGTCGACTGTTACCGGCGATGAATTGTTCTCGTTGGAGGATTCTCTACCACAGACTTCTTTTATTGCCGTGAATCAAGGTGTTGATGTGACCGCTAATCAGGATGAAGTTTCGAGTATGAGACATTCGAATTAGAATTCGATTGGTCAGCGCTGCGCTGGGCACTGCGTACTGCGTACTGGTGGTGGAATACAAGCAACCAGCAATAGACAATATGCTGATGCACTCTGAGCTTATTTGACACGGCGATGGAACTCTTTCGTTTAGAGCAAACAATGGAAAGTTTTCGGCAACAAAACGTTCTGGTCATTTGTTTGCAACCTCAGAAGCAATTGAAGAAATTACTTAATTCTATTTTTATCTTATCAATAGGTGAGTGAAAAATTAACAAAAAGAGAGTAGGTATATTAGTTTTAAGTTAAAAAAGTGGATAAGATAAAATCTTGTTTTTCCTTCAGCTTTTCTGGTCACAATGGATGTAGAATTGAAACAATTAATTAAACATTTACTTTTTCTTAGGGAAATGAAACAATTAAGTAAACATTTACTTTTTTTAGGGAAAAGCAAATGTTTAGTTAATTGTTTAATTTCCACATCCATTGTTACCAGAGAAGCCGAAGAAAAAACAAGATTTGATCTTATCCACCTTTTCAACTGTAATCCAAATTGGTCAATAACTCATCTTTAATACTAGTTTTAAGATTGCTGCTTTTAAATTATATATATATTATATTATATAATTATATTAAAAAAATCATGTAAGCAAACATTTCAGAAATCCTCATGTTATTATTTTTGAGGATGTTCAATTCAAGCCCGTTCGATTCATCAATTCTAAAGTTGGTTTTTATAAAACTTTTTTTGGAATAGGTATAAATTATTATATATTTCCGAAAAGTTCATTTAATGGAGATTTTAGAACAATTGTTGGTTTAGTTATACGATTCAGTTAACGAGTAATTAATTCAACTATTACAAAACAGCTAACAAAAATATTCTTCGAGTTCACCGAGACTTTTCACCCACGTTTCGCCACGCTTTTAATTTAATTTTATTTGTAGCTTAGGGTTCCATAATAAATATTTATAAAAAATAGGTGTGAAAACGTGCGATCTCTGATAGACCGAGAGCCCGCAGTAGATTGATAACAAAAAATTAAGTATAGACGTCGAAAGCTTCATTAAAAGCTATTAAAAACAATCGAAGTCTTGCAGTCCACAACTGGGGCCTTTGTGATTAAACAGTGCATCACAAAAAAATATAAATGCAAATTCGAAGGTATAATCGTGTTAGCCAAAATTGGATTTCACCCCTCCCTAGATAAGCCCCTCGGATCACATATCACGAAATCCGAGACCTTTTGAGTATATATGTAGTTCGTCCTGCTAGACCGTTTAGAAAAATTAAAATTCGAAGTGAAAAACGGATTTTTTAAACAGTCGGGCTGGGCGACTCTTATGGTCTCGGATTGATATGTGATCCGAGTATATAAAACTTTCAAAAAAATATTTTTATATAATTGAGGGTAGGTTTTGTTTTTGTGTCTGATTTCAAATATTTGAGGATAGGAAATTATGTATATCTTTTGCTAGGTAGATATATAGATATGAATTTTTCTTCATTTCGATGGTAGGATATAACTTTCGGGTTGTATCTTTATTTTGAATTGTAATATTTTTTTGCAAGGTTGGGTAGGAATATATTTTGGTATTGAACTTGTTTTTTTTTCAATTATTAATAATTTAGTAGGTGTTATGTGTTATTTCGAGGATTGTTTTTTTTAGGTAAAAATTAAATTATGTATTGTTATTAAAATACAGAGTTAGATTTAGGTTAAGGTATATTTTTTGGAAAGGTGTTAAGGTAGGCAGGTTATACTTTAGTTGAAAATGAGGGTGAGATTACGTATAGGTACATTTATGTAGGTATTTCTTTCGCTAAGTAGGTACCTACCTAGGTAGGTAGGTATTTTAATTAAAGTTTTGTTTTGCAAAATTCTAGGATGCAGGTGAAATATGTAATATAGTGAAATCTTGGTAATTTTTCATTGTCTGTAAGTGGGAATCCCTATTCATTAAGATATCTATGCATACCTACGTAGGTATACCTCATAGGTACACTTTTTATCTAATAAACTTTTAACAGGTTTATTTTGAATAAGTTGGGAGGTAGTACGTAGCTAGTAATAAAGGGTTATTCTTTGGTAACTTACGCTTTTCTTGGGAAAATAGATATTTTTCTTTTTAGCATTTTTTGAGCAAAATAAGATTTCCCTTAAGGATCTCAACATTTCTATACCTACGTAGTTATTTTTTAAAACAAAAAAGGGGCTGGTTGTGACCCTCATTGGTGCCCTCGGAGCCTAATGGCCCAATATTATGTAATAATAATTAAAAATCGCCATCTCAAGATCTTCGAAAACATTTTCAGGTGTTCAGTATGTGCCCTATTACACAATGACTTATGAGTCATGACTTTTTACGAAATTAAATAGCCGCATGTTGATTTTTTTTTACAAATCCTACCTATTTTGAACTACCTATAAGCAAGTGTGTAGAATTAAATTAACACAAAGCCCATTGTTTTTTCTTAAGATATTTGAGACAAAAAAAAAATTTCGACAATTTTTGGTAAAATTTCTTGTAAAATTTGTAATTCAATATTTTTGAAAATCTTATAAATTATTTATCATAGCTAGTCTTTAGAATAAATTATCTATATCATTGTTTGTTCTTAAGATATTTGGGAGGAAAAAATTTGTTTGACAATTTTTGGTAAAGATTCTTGTATTTCTTTTCGTTTATTGAATATTTATATAATTTTTATTGATTATAAACAAAAAACTAGTTTTTAAAATAAAATTTAACCGAAGTCGATTTCTTCATTTGTGAACGAAAAAAAGCGAAGGAACGTACGAATGTACGTACACACACAGGCATCTCTCTAAAAATGATGGATTCCTATTCTAAGGAGCTCAAAACGAGAAGATATTTCAAAATTTTCGATTCGACAAATCGGGCTTATTACATTAACTTCCAATTGGAAGTAAATATTTTTTTTTATTTTGGTACACACTACAATCTCAGCTTTAAAAAGGGTTTTGTATAAAAAATATTTGAATCGGCTAGATAGTTCTCAAAAAGTCGAAAGCAAAAAATATTCTTTTGCATTCATGAAAGGTAAGTTATAAATCTTGTTTTTGTCTTCCAATAAAGGCAAAAAGTTTTTTTTTATCATTTGTCTACTTACCATTTTACCTTGCTTACCTCTTTTTCTTATCGTACATTTTTCAGTCTAAAATAATTTGACTTGTATTCTTTTCCACATCACCCAGTGGGGTAGAATCATTGACTTATTATATATGGACTGCTAGTATGTTATTCCCATACAAAACCCTCATAGAAAGGGGTTCAGCTGCTCCTTAGCGACATAAGAGCTGCCGTCGAATTTCGGCCAAAAAAATAACTAATATTACGTCATGTGTGTAAATGACATTGTGTCAAACTTGTTTTTTTTATTTGTTTTTATGAGTTTGGAAAACTCTTAATTTTATTTGTACAATTTTTAACAAGACATTTGTTTTTAATAAGAAGTTGATTCTAGATTTAAATGTATTTAAGTTGACGAAATTTTTAACATCAGTTGGAAGACGGTTAAACAACTGGACCCTTTATAAAGAAGATGGTTTTGTGTTTGGGCTCTTCTATAAAAAGGTAACCGAAAATCTCTAGCATTTCTTAGTGCATATCTCTAATTACTTATGAAGTGCCAATTATAGTACATGCATTTATTTGTTCCCAGTTGGGTATTATCTACATAAGATCTCATCTCAATAAATATCTCTCGGTGGATTCATTCGGTATTTGCTTTGCGAGACTGTGGAACGAGATGCTGGAAGTCGATTTCAAATTAGTACAAGTGAGGATAATACCGGCAGATAGGTGCTTAAAAATGAGTCGCGCGGCTACTTCTTAGGTGGCACTTCAGACAAGCTCGTATGCACAGCAAAGACTCCATCGAATGGAGAGTTGTGGACAGTGCATTTGACTGCCAGACCTAAGGTAAATCTGCGCTCGATTGGAAGGAAACGGTTCGCACACTTGTCCGAGACACAAGATGAGATTCATGTGGATGCAAATATTCCATGGGCTGTTCACCTTGGAGTTCCGTGCCGACATGGGGGGTCGATATGCGTTATACATGCAACAATAACTGCGTTTGCTTTGGCTCTTCAAAGTAATGCTTGATTAATAATGTATTTTTCTTATATTTCCTTCGGTATTTGAATGCAAACGGAAAACTCCAGATGCAATGCAACGAAGATTGTTTATTTAGCGCTGAGTACCATGAAGGACATTTGACTTTTCGGGATAGGTAAATACCAATTCAAATGTTTGCATTGAGAAAAGTTCAATAATCATTTTCTTTTTTAGACAAAGTCAATATCATTCGCCAATTGGTTCGAAGGCCGTACTCAAGTCTCGCTAGTCGACTGTTACCGGCGATGAATTGTTCTCGTTGGAGGATTCTCTACCACAGACTTCTTTTATTGCCGTGAATCAAGGTGTTGATGTGACCGCTAATCAGGATGAAGTTTCGAGTATGAGACATTCGAATTAGAATTCGATTGGTCAGCGCTGCGCTGGGCACTGCGTACTGCGTACTGGTGGTGGAATACAAGCAACCAGCAATAGACAATATGCTGATGCACTCTGAGCTTATTTGACACGGCGATGGAACTCTTTCGTTTAGAGCAAACAATGGAAAGTTTTCGGCAACAAAACGTTCTGGTCATTTGTTTGCAACCTCAGAAGCAATTGAAGAAATTACTTAATTCTATTTTTATCTTATCAATAGGTGAGTGAAAAATTAACAAAAAGAGAGTAGGTATATTAGTTTTAAGTTAAAAAAGTGGATAAGATAAAATCTTGTTTTTCCTTCAGCTTTTCTGGTCACAATGGATGTAGAATTGAAACAATTAATTAAACATTTACTTTTTCTTAGGGAAATGAAACAATTAAGTAAACATTTACTTTTTTTAGGGAAAAGCAAATGTTTAGTTAATTGTTTAATTTCCACATCCATTGTTACCAGAGAAGCCGAAGAAAAAACAAGATTTGATCTTATCCACCTTTTCAACTGTAATCCAAATTGGTCAATAACTCATCTTTAATACTAGTTTTAAGATTGCTGCTTTTAAATTATATATATATTATATTATATAATTATATTAAAAAAATCATGTAAGCAAACATTTCAGAAATCCTCATGTTATTATTTTTGAGGATGTTCAATTCAAGCCCGTTCGATTCATCAATTCTAAAGTTGGTTTTTATAAAACTTTTTTTGGAATAGGTATAAATTATTATATATTTCCGAAAAGTTCATTTAATGGAGATTTTAGAACAATTGTTGGTTTAGTTATACGATTCAGTTAACGAGTAATTAATTCAACTATTACAAAACAGCTAACAAAAATATTCTTCGAGTTCACCGAGACTTTTCACCCACGTTTCGCCACGCTTTTAATTTAATTTTATTTGTAGCTTAGGGTTCCATAATAAATATTTATAAAAAATAGGTGTGAAAACGTGCGATCTCTGATAGACCGAGAGCCCGCAGTAGATTGATAACAAAAAATTAAGTATAGACGTCGAAAGCTTCATTAAAAGCTATTAAAAACAATCGAAGTCTTGCAGTCCACAACTGGGGCCTTTGTGATTAAACAGTGCATCACAAAAAAATATAAATGCAAATTCGAAGGTATAATCGTGTTAGCCAAAATTGGATTTCACCCCTCCCTAGATAAGCCCCTCGGATCACATATCACGAAATCCGAGACCTTTTGAGTATATATGTAGTTCGTCCTGCTAGACCGTTTAGAAAAATTAAAATTCGAAGTGAAAAACGGATTTTTTAAACAGTCGGGCTGGGCGACTCTTATGGTCTCGGATTGATATGTGATCCGAGTATATAAAACTTTCAAAAAAATATTTTTATATAATTGAGGGTAGGTTTTGTTTTTGTGTCTGATTTCAAATATTTGAGGATAGGAAATTATGTATATCTTTTGCTAGGTAGATATATAGATATGAATTTTTCTTCATTTCGATGGTAGGATATAACTTTCGGGTTGTATCTTTATTTTGAATTGTAATATTTTTTTGCAAGGTTGGGTAGGAATATATTTTGGTATTGAACTTGTTTTTTTTTCAATTATTAATAATTTAGTAGGTGTTATGTGTTATTTCGAGGATTGTTTTTTTTAGGTAAAAATTAAATTATGTATTGTTATTAAAATACAGAGTTAGATTTAGGTTAAGGTATATTTTTTGGAAAGGTGTTAAGGTAGGCAGGTTATACTTTAGTTGAAAATGAGGGTGAGATTACGTATAGGTACATTTATGTAGGTATTTCTTTCGCTAAGTAGGTACCTACCTAGGTAGGTAGGTATTTTAATTAAAGTTTTGTTTTGCAAAATTCTAGGATGCAGGTGAAATATGTAATATAGTGAAATCTTGGTAATTTTTCATTGTCTGTAAGTGGGAATCCCTATTCATTAAGATATCTATGCATACCTACGTAGGTATACCTCATAGGTACACTTTTTATCTAATAAACTTTTAACAGGTTTATTTTGAATAAGTTGGGAGGTAGTACGTAGCTAGTAATAAAGGGTTATTCTTTGGTAACTTACGCTTTTCTTGGGAAAATAGATATTTTTCTTTTTAGCATTTTTTGAGCAAAATAAGATTTCCCTTAAGGATCTCAACATTTCTATACCTACGTAGTTATTTTTTAAAACAAAAAAGGGGCTGGTTGTGACCCTCATTGGTGCCCTCGGAGCCTAATGGCCCAATATTATGTAATAATAATTAAAAATCGCCATCTCAAGATCTTCGAAAACATTTTCAGGTGTTCAGTATGTGCCCTATTACACAATGACTTATGAGTCATGACTTTTTACGAAATTAAATAGCCGCATGTTGATTTTTTTTTACAAATCCTACCTATTTTGAACTACCTATAAGCAAGTGTGTAGAATTAAATTAACACAAAGCCCATTGTTTTTTCTTAAGATATTTGAGACAAAAAAAAAATTTCGACAATTTTTGGTAAAATTTCTTGTAAAATTTGTAATTCAATATTTTTGAAAATCTTATAAATTATTTATCATAGCTAGTCTTTAGAATAAATTATCTATATCATTGTTTGTTCTTAAGATATTTGGGAGGAAAAAATTTGTTTGACAATTTTTGGTAAAGATTCTTGTATTTCTTTTCGTTTATTGAATATTTATATAATTTTTATTGATTATAAACAAAAAACTAGTTTTTAAAATAAAATTTAACCGAAGTCGATTTCTTCATTTGTGAACGAAAAAAAGCGAAGGAACGTACGAATGTACGTACACACACAGGCATCTCTCTAAAAATGATGGATTCCTATTCTAAGGAGCTCAAAACGAGAAGATATTTCAAAATTTTCGATTCGACAAATCGGGCTTATTACATTAACTTCCAATTGGAAGTAAATATTTTTTTTTATTTTGGTACACACTACAATCTCAGCTTTAAAAAGGGTTTTGTATAAAAAATATTTGAATCGGCTAGATAGTTCTCAAAAAGTCGAAAGCAAAAAATATTCTTTTGCATTCATGAAAGGTAAGTTATAAATCTTGTTTTTGTCTTCCAATAAAGGCAAAAAGTTTTTTTTTATCATTTGTCTACTTACCATTTTACCTTGCTTACCTCTTTTTCTTATCGTACATTTTTCAGTCTAAAATAATTTGACTTGTATTCTTTTCCACATCACCCAGTGGGGTAGAATCATTGACTTATTATATATGGACTGCTAGTATGTTATTCCCATACAAAACCCTCATAGAAAGGGGTTCAGCTGCTCCTTAGCGACATAAGAGCTGCCGTCGAATTTCGGCCAAAAAAATAACTAATATTACGTCATGTGTGTAAATGACATTGTGTCAAACTTGTTTTTTTTATTTGTTTTTATGAGTTTGGAAAACTCTTAATTTTATTTGTACAATTTTTAACAAGACATTTGTTTTTAATAAGAAGTTGATTCTAGATTTAAATGTATTTAAGTTGACGAAATTTTTAACATCAGTTGGAAGACGGTTAAACAACTGGACCCTTTATAAAGAAGATGGTTTTGTGTTTGGGCTCTTCTATAAAAAGGTAACCGAAAATCTCTAGCATTTCTTAGTGCATATCTCTAATTACTTATGAAGTGCCAATTATAGTACATGCATTTATTTGTTCCCAGTTGGGTATTATCTACATAAGATCTCATCTCAATAAATATCTCTCGGTGGATTCATTCGGTATTTGCTTTGCGAGACTGTGGAACGAGATGCTGGAAGTCGATTTCAAATTAGTACAAGTGAGGATAATACCGGCAGATAGGTGCTTAAAAATGAGTCGCGCGGCTACTTCTTAGGTGGCACTTCAGACAAGCTTGTATGCACAGCAAAGACTCCATCGAATGGAGAGTTGTGGACAGTGCATTTGACTGCCAGACCTAAGGTAAATCTGCGCTCGATTGGAAGGAAACGGTTCGCACACTTGTCCGAGACACAAGATGAGATTCATGTGGATGCAAATATTCCATGGGCTGTTCACCTTGGAGTTCCGTGCCGACATGGGGGGTCGATATGCGTTATACATGCAACAATAACTGCGTTTGCTTTGGCTCTTCAAAGTAATGCTTGATTAATAATGTATTTTTCTTATATTTCCTTCGGTATTTGAATGCAAACGGAAAACTCCAGATGCAATGCAACGAAGATTGTTTATTTAGCGCTGAGTACCATGAAGGACATTTGACTTTTCGGGATAGGTAAATACCAATTCAAATGTTTGCATTGAGAAAAGTTCAATAATCATTTTCTTTTTTAGACAAAGTCAATATCATTCGCCAATTGGTTCGAAGGCCGTACTCAAGTCTCGCTAGTCGACTGTTACCGGCGATGAATTGTTCTCGTTGGAGGATTCTCTACCACAGACTTCTTTTATTGCCGTGAATCAAGGTGTTGATGTGACCGCTAATCAGGATGAAGTTTCGAGTATGAGACATTCGAATTAGAATTCGATTGGTCAGCGCTGCGCTGGGCACTGCGTACTGCGTACTGGTGGTGGAATACAAGCAACCAGCAATAGACAATATGCTGATGCACTCTGAGCTTATTTGACACGGCGATGGAACTCTTTCGTTTAGAGCAAACAATGGAAAGTTTTCGGCAACAAAACGTTCTGGTCATTTGTTTGCAACCTCAGAAGCAATTGAAGAAATTACTTAATTCTATTTTTATCTTATCAATAGGTGAGTGAAAAATTAACAAAAAGAGAGTAGGTATATTAGTTTTAAGTTAAAAAAGTGGATAAGATAAAATCTTGTTTTTCCTTCAGCTTTTCTGGTCACAATGGATGTAGAATTGAAACAATTAATTAAACATTTACTTTTTCTTAGGGAAATGAAACAATTAAGTAAACATTTACTTTTTTTAGGGAAAAGCAAATGTTTAGTTAATTGTTTAATTTCCACATCCATTGTTACCAGAGAAGCCGAAGAAAAAACAAGATTTGATCTTATCCACCTTTTCAACTGTAATCCAAATTGGTCAATAACTCATCTTTAATACTAGTTTTAAGATTGCTGCTTTTAAATTATATATATATTATATTATATAATTATATTAAAAAAATCATGTAAGCAAACATTTCAGAAATCCTCATGTTATTATTTTTGAGGATGTTCAATTCAAGCCCGTTCGATTCATCAATTCTAAAGTTGGTTTTTATAAAACTTTTTTTGGAATAGGTATAAATTATTATATATTTCCGAAAAGTTCATTTAATGGAGATTTTAGAACAATTGTTGGTTTAGTTATACGATTCAGTTAACGAGTAATTAATTCAACTATTACAAAACAGCTAACAAAAATATTCTTCGAGTTCACCGAGACTTTTCACCCACGTTTCGCCACGCTTTTAATTTAATTTTATTTGTAGCATAGGGTTCCATAATAAATATTTATAAAAAATAGGTGTGAAAACGTGCGATCTCTGATAGACCGAGAGCCCGCAGTAGATTGATAACAAAAAATTAAGTATAGACGTCGAAAGCTTCATTAAAAGCTATTAAAAACAATCGAAGTCTTGCAGTCCACAACTGGGGCCTTTGTGATTAAACAGTGCATCACAAAAAAATATAAATGCAAATTCGAAGGTATAATCGTGTTAGCCAAAATTGGATTTCACCCCTCCCTAGATAAGCCCCTCGGATCACATATCACGAAATCCGAGACCTTTTGAGTATATATGTAGTTCGTCCTGCTAGACCGTTTAGAAAAATTAAAATTCGAAGTGAAAAACGGATTTTTTAAACAGTCGGGCTGGGCGACTCTTATGGTCTCGGATTGATATGTGATCCGAGTAGCTTATCTAGACCTCCCCCAGTGCAGAGATTTCAGTTTTATTACGGAACCACAGATTCGTCGCCAATTTTTAAAAGTCCAAGCGACAGAATTATAAAAATGACTTCCAGGCTAAATTTCATACTTAACGTCTAAGGAATAAATTCCAGTCATAAGAAAAACGCAAAAAAACGCATAAGATTTAGTTTCCTTATCGAACTATGTATATTGAAGTTTTTATTTTTGTTGATTTTGTTGAATATCATCAAAAACGTCAAATCCTACTACTAATTTGTGCAAAATTTCAATGCTTTATCCTTACAAAAAAAAGTTATGGATTTTTGGTCCGAAACAGACTTTTATTTTCCACAGAGCACCCCACCTGTTTTATGTGTAGACTTAACTTTAAAGTACCTTTATACTAAAAATAAAGGAGCTAAGTTAGGCACATAGGTGGCCACGAAAAGTCTCGCAACAAAGCTCATAGATTTTCTATCGTTCTAATGTGAAGGTACTTGTAAATTATATAAAAAAGTAATCTGGGATTATGTGTTCATAATTTTTGCTCAGGACATGTTGGTGGCCACAGGGTGAAATATAGAATGAAGAACTGGTTTGTTGGCCCCAAGGTTATTTTGTTTAAGCGCTTATGATGAGTATACATTAAATCAGTTTACAAAATGATATTAGAATTTTTATAGTTTGTTGGTGATAAATTTATTATGCTCAATTCTTTTGATCTTTATTTGTCCAATTAGTAGGCCATTTTGATATGTATTCTAATGCGAATGCATTTCACCAAGGAATGAATGTGGCCTCATCAACAAACAACTTCTACTTGTAAACATTTTTCCTAAAAAAATCCTTTGTTTATTTATTTTTAAATTTATTTATTTTCAGACCAATTCTAGTACTTAAGCGCGAACAAGGTTTTGTGGGCTATAGAACACCTGGCAACCTTAAACTAGAATGCAATAAAGCAACATACGAGACAATTCTAGTAGGGCGAGCACAGAAAGATTTGGTCCATTTGAAGGCACATAGTGGCAAATACTGGCGAATTGATGGTGATGGTATCTCTGTCGACTCTGACATTCCTGTCGATGGTTTCTACTTGGAACTTAGAGAACCAACAAGAATTTGCATTCGGTAAGTTTTTAATAATTAATAAAATAAAATAAAATTAAATTAAATAATTTAATTTGCAGAACATTGGATGGCAAATATCTTGGTGCCACCAAAAATGGTGCATTTAAATTAGTTGAAGATGGCACGGACACAGCCACTCAATGGAAATTTTAAACTCCAAAGCCAGCCAATGCCCTAGTCCGAGAGTCATAATCGAAAAAGAAAAATTCCTTTATTCGAACAGGAATTTCTTTGATTAGTTATCTACAATAAAGGATTCTTATAGTAATTATAATCATTAATATCATAATAATTTCACGAGCATTAAGAGGATACCCTTGCAATATATATAGAAGAAAATACAAATTTTAAAAGAAATAACAATAATAATAATTTTATCTCTATTTTATATATTTTTTTACAAGAAAAAAAGAAAAAAAACATCCGCACAACAGATAAACTAGGAGGAAAACAAAAAAATAGTATTTATACATTTATACGATATTTTAATTATATTAAAGCACTAGGAAACTCAAATACTACTACTCCATTGCCAAATACTGAGAGTAGATAAAAAAAGAACTCATACAATTAACTAAATTTTCTTTATTACTTATGTATGTTCAATTAAAAAAAAAAAAACCTTTCTCTAGTAATTCTAGTAAATCTAGTAAGAAAATTAAAACTTATATATCCATTGAAATGGGAAAAATAAATATTTTAAATTAAAATCTAAGAGAAAGCTTATACTTAATGGCCTCTAATCAATTTACTTCTGTTATTTTAATTTTTTGTGTATGATTTTTGTTTTACATTTTTATTAAAAAATCTCTGTTACATTTACACCTCCTTAATAATTTAATTGTGCAAAAAACATTTTATTCTCTTTCGAAATTATTTATATATATATATTTATGGATAAATACTCTAGAATTTTATTATTATTTGTATGTGCATTTTTTCACAATAAAAAAAAAGAATGAAATTAATTTATATAAACTTAAAAATAGTTGATAACAATAAAATAAAAATACTTATTGTATAATTATCCCCAAATGTATATAATAGTATTTTATTCACGATCTACATAGTTTCAATTAAAAAAAAAATGTTGAATGGTGCTGTTTTTGAAAACATCATCTGCGTCAAACTGCGTAATGTTATTTAACGTAAACTGCCAAAGTCACATGTCCAAAAACATCATCTGCGCTGCAGCTGTGCAGTAAAAAATCGAGCTAAATTTATTATGCTCAATTCTTTTGATCTTTATTTGTCCAATTAGTAGGCCATTTTGATATGTATTCTAATGCGAATGCATTTCACCAAGGAATGAATGTGGCCTCATCAACAAACAACTTCTACTTGTAAACATTTTTCCTAAAAAAATCCTTTGTTTATTTATTTTTAAATTTATTTATTTTCAGACCAATTCTAGTACTTAAGCGCGAACAAGGTTTTGTGGGCTATAGAACACCTGGCAACCTTAAACTAGAATGCAATAAAGCGCAACATACGAGACAATTCTAGTAGGGCGAGCACAGAAAGATTTGGTCCATTTGAAGGCACATAGTGGCAAATACTGGCGAATTGATGGTGATGGTATCTCTGTCGACTCTGACATTCCTGTCGATGGTTTCTACTTGGAACTTAGAGAACCAACAAGAATTTGCATTCGGTAAGTTTTTAATAATTAATAAAATAAAATAAAATTAAATTAAATAATTTAATTTGCAGAACATTGGATGGCAAATATCTTGGTGCCACCAAAAATGGTGCATTTAAATTAGTTGAAGATGGCACGGACACAGCCACTCAATGGAAATTTTAAACTCCAAAGCCAGCCAATGCCCTAGTCCGAGAGTCATAATCGAAAAAGAAAAATTCCTTTATTCGAACAGGAATTTCTTTGATTAGTTATCTACAATAAAGGATTCTTATAGTAATTATAATCATTAATATCATAATAATTTCACGAGCATTAAGAGGATACCCTTGCAATATATATAGAAGAAAATACAAATTTTAAAAGAAATAACAATAATAATAATTTTATCTCTATTTTATATATTTTTTTACAAGAAAAAAAGAAAAAAAACATCCGCACAACAGATAAACTAGGAGGAAAACAAAAAATAGTATTTATACATTTATGTGTGAGGCAGCTTAATGTCTCATCTAAGTTTACACCTCAAGCCACTAGGATGAGACTTGCCAAAACCTTATTATTACCAATAATTAACTATAGTGCAGCAGTCTACAGTTGTCTTGATTCAGTTTCAATGAGAAAATTGCAAGTAGCTTATAACACAATTGTGCGATATGTTTTTGGCATGCGACGATTTGACCATGTATCTTTATTTAGTAAGCAAATAACGGGGCTTTCGCTTAAAGAGTTTTTAAAC
This sequence comes from Dasysyrphus albostriatus, assembly GCA_946251815.1. Taxonomy (NCBI): domain Eukaryota; kingdom Metazoa; phylum Arthropoda; class Insecta; order Diptera; family Syrphidae; genus Dasysyrphus; species Dasysyrphus albostriatus. The sequence goes on along the minus strand of OX276335.1, from coordinate 123,251,426 downwards.
TGTAGAAGTTGTATTTTACTTTTCAATGTAATCAGGAATAAAGAACCAGAGTATCTCTACGAAAAGATTAACTTGCTGCATCTAGTAGAACAAGTAATATCATCGTACCAAATTATAACTATTTAGAAAGCAAGAGATTATTTTTCTTTCATTCGATTAAGTTATGGAACTCTTTACCGTTTTCGATCCGAAATTGCATGACCCAACAAAGTTTCAAAAAATCAATGTATGAATATGTTAAGACCAGCAATAATAATAGCTTTTTTTCATAGGAAAGTTCTAGCTCTAGCTCTTCGTTTCTTCATTTCTGTATTTCTAATATATTTTTTTTTTTCCTACTCCTTCTTTCTAACTTCTTTATCCTGTCCTGCTTTTATCTTTCTCTTTTAGGTATCCTTTTTTAATTAATTTGTGATTTTAAATCAATTATATTGTATGCTATGAATTAAAATTAAATTGTAATAAACAATCTTGACCTCTGTAATTAATATATAAAATTAAGTACTCGTAATAAGAATTAGATTCTTTTTGTACTACCTCATTTTGAATAAATAAATAAAATAAAAAATAAATAAAATAAATTTATACGATATTTTAATTATATTAAAGCACTAGGAAACTCAAATACTACTACTCCATTGCCAAATACTGAGAGTAGATAAAAAAAGAACTCATACAATTGACTAAATTTTCTTTATTACTTATGTATGTTCAATTAAAAAAAAAAAACCTTTCTCTAGTAATTCTAGTAAATCTAGTAAGAAAATTAAAACTTATATATCCATTGAAATGGGAAAAATAAATATTTTAAATTAAAATCTAAGAGAAAGCTTATACTTAATGGCCTCTAATCAATTTACTTCTGTTATTTTAATTTTTTGTGTATGATTTTTGTTTTACATTTTTATTAAAAAATCTCTGTTACATTTACACCTCCTTAATAATTTAATTGATAAATACTCTAGAATTTTATTATTATTTGTATGTGCATTTTTTCACAATAAAAAAAAGAATGAAATTAATTTATATAAACTTAAAAATAGTTGATAACAATAAAATAAAAATACTTATTGTATAATTATCCCCAAATGTATATAATAGTATTTTATTCACGATCTACATAGTTTCAATTAAAAAAAAAATGTTGAATAGTGCTGTTTTTGAAAACATCATCTGCGTCAAACTGCGTAATGTTATTTAACGTAAACTGCCAAAGTCACATGTCCAAAAACATCATCTGCGCTGCAGCTGTGCAGTAAAAAATCGAGCTGACGATAAAAAAATTGACATAAATTGACGTTGATCACACCGATTTTGTGAAAGCAGGGCGATTGCATAAATGTTGATTGCCATCTGCGTCAAAAAATTACGACCATTTGACGATTAAATTGACTTTGATTCGACGTCTTTGAAAACGGCCTACATTTTTACTTACAATGTATTGTTGTATAGGTCCGAATGCGCTAGCTAACGTTGGTATTAATAGCTGTCTTTTGGTATAGTCGCAGAACTCTTTTTACGCTTACAACACTCCAAAAGCTTTCATTAACTGAGAATTAAATTTTCTGAGTATTTTTCGGCAAGCATGATGCACAATCCCCTTTTTTCACATTTTCCATTCCGGTATCTTTTTGTTGGCCGTTTTCAAAACGTACGGATTCAATTCGACCGAATGTCATAACAGCCGTGATTATCTTCTAAATGAAGTGAATAACAAGTTGTTATTAAGTAACAAGATAAAAGAAGTATGTTATAATTTAATTAAGACAATAACATAATTTCAGTTAATTAAAATTATTAAAAATGTTAATTAATTTATGATGCGCTACGTTTGGTGCCCAAGAAAAGGAAAAAGAAAAATAAGTGGGTACATTGCCAGAGTGTCAACACACGCAAGTTTAAAGTGTTCAAAAATTTAATATAATAAATCAACCTCAAAACTGGTGAAGAAAAATAAGTAAAAGCAACACATTTTTGAAAAAAAAATTATCCCCAAATAGGATTTGTTTTCCCTGTACTTAATTAGGTATTCTCTTTTACCAAAATAAAATTAAGTATATCTTACGGAAGAGAGTATACATACTTAATGGACACAAATAATGTACATCATAGAGTACCTATATTATCTAGAGTCGCGACTCAGGGGGTTGGTTCTCTTTCACCCTACAAGCTGAGTTGAGAGCACTTTGACCAAATTTCCTAGCATGTATTGGTTGTTCCGTGCATTTTAAATGGGGACCGCACCAACACAATGAAAGAAATGTTGCTACAGTGCTCAGTGCTCAAATTTTGTGGACTACCGCGGTCAGATATTTAAAATATTAATCCGTTGAATTCAAAAATAGAAAATATTTTTTGTTTTTTCAATACAATTAGATTTTTAACTCGTTAGGAACAAAAAGTTTATAAAATATAGCTTTTTGTTGCTTCTGGCATACAAATAAAATGATATTTCTGTATATTTTTATTAAAATTAAAGAAAATTCATTCAAAAAGAAAAAGTGTACCCTTGAAACTCAGTGCGTACGTGCCCAACTTCTACCATATTAAATGTAGACAAGTAGCTCAATATTTTGACAGATCAAAAAAGGGTAAAAAAAAGTTTTATAATTGTGGTAATTCTATCGAGTGATTTGTTATTCACATAAAAATAATTTAATTAGAACATAAAAGATGAAAAATATGTTATCGCAGCCAACATATTCTAATTGTAACTTACTCTTTTCAGATATTACGTCTTCTCGACCAGAGACGCAGCAATTTTCTGTAGCAAATACAGTCTGGGTCAAGATCTATCATTATCGGCATAACAACAACAATAGTTTAGTCACCAGCAATCGCAGCAAATGCAGGATGAGCAGCAGGCACAGCAACAACCTCAACAACAAGCATAACAACAAGCTCAACAGCAAGCCCAACAACAAGCTCAGCAACAGAAGCAACAACAATATAAACAGCAGCAACAACAGCAATAGCAGCACCAACAAAAGCAGCAGTGTGACTGGTATACCTGACACAGTGGCAGTGGTAATCCAAACGATAGTCGAAGTCCACCACCCCACAGACATGTGCATACGCACGTTGGACTTGGCTTTGTTATGTATCCGGCACCCTATGGAATCAAGTGAAGATAACACTAACCCAAATCCAATATCATTGATTGTTTTCAGAAGAGAAGAAAAAAGTTTTTTAACAAATGTTCGGTAAAGTTTCTTGTAGTTTTTTTCACTTTGAAAAATAATATTTGTTAAATTATTTTACAAAACCAATCAAACATTTTTATCGTAGCCAACATATTCTAATTGAAACTAAATCTTTTCAGATATTACATCTTCCCGGAGCAGAGACGCAAGAGTTTTCTGCAGCAAGTACAGTGTGGGTCACATGAACAGCCTCTCGGCTCACAAATGAAGCCCGAAGATCTACCAATGTCGGCACAACAACAACAACAACAACAGAGCAAGTACAGTCTGGGTCACATCAACAGCCTCCCGGCTCACAAATGAAGCTTGAAGATCAACCAATGTCGGCACAACATCAACAGTAGTTTAGTCACCAGCAATAACAGCAAATGCGGTCTCAGCAGCAGTTACAGCAACAAGCTTAACAACAAGCTTAGCAACAAGCCCAACAGCAAGCTCAGCAACAACAATAGCACAGCAGCAGCAGCAACAACAACAACAACGACAACAACAACAACAACAACAACAACAACAACAACAACAACATCAACAACAACAGCAGCAGTGTGGCTGGTATACCTGCAACATTGGCAGTGGTAATCCAGCCGATAGTCGAAGTCCGCACACACCATCATACGCATGTATCGGGCGTCCTATGAAGGTGAGCTTTAGCTTTAAATTAATTCAGTTTAAACAAAAACTTGCCCCACCCAACGAAAAATTAAAAAAAGAGGCTACGTATGACCCAAACTGATAACTTGCCACTGGTGAACTCAGAAGCTAAAAGCCCAAAGTTATTTTGTTTTAAAAAAATATCCAATTCAAGATCTCCGTAAACGCTTTAAGATGTTTAATATGCAATCAAGTGAAGATAAGATCAATTTCAATTTCAATGTTGCTTTATAACATTTCTATTTACAATTGGCTAAAAAATTAATTTATAACTATGAGACAAATACATTGATAAATGAATTTATCATTGATAAATGAATTCATCTTATGGTTTTACAAAACCAATCTAATATCAATATTGAACTTGTGTATAGAATTTAATTAACCCGAAGCCAATTTGTGTGATCTCAGGGTATTTGGGAGAAAAAAAAATGTCAACGATTTTTGCTAAAGTTTCTTGTAGTTTTTTTTGTTTAAAAGAACTACATGTTGATTTTTTTTACAAATCCTATAAATTAATAATTATTATGCACTAGTAGTAATATTTGAAAGAAATGGTATTTGATTTCAATTTCAGTCAGCGGTTCAAAATGTGATTTTTGGTAAGAGTGTACCTATATATTTACATATATGTTTGAATTTAAAAGAACTGGTATTTGTTTTTGGGTGTAACTTCCAAAATAATTATCCTAGGATAATGGTTGATACACTCCCAAAATCTTATTTTTAATTTTTGTTCAAATTGGCGTTTGCCAATTTCAATTCCAGTCAGCGGTTCAAAATTTGACTTTTGGTAAGAGTGTACCTATGTACATTTATATTGGAATTTGAAAAAAATGATATTTGATTTGGGTGTAACTTCCAAAGTTATTATCCTAGGATAATGGTTGATACATCCCTAAGCTCTAATTTGAATCCTCTTCAAATTGGCGTTTACCAATTTCAATTTCAGTCAGCTTTCTTCTAATTTCCCAAAAATTTCATTTTAGGACTTATCCTTCTTCAAACTGCCGATTGAATTTTACTTCGTTGCATAAATAAATATAGAAAAAAAAAAACTGAAACATTTTTTTTTAAATATTTGTTTGTTTACAGCATTGCATTTGCATTTACAGAAGATGGAAACTGACGAAGATATGATTTGTAAGTTATTTACATACATCAAAAACTTAGAGTAAATTCTTAATTGAAACTAACTCCTTTCAGATACTACATTTTCTCGGAGCCGAGACGCAACAGTTTTTATGCAGCAAGTACAGTCTGGGCCACATCAACAGCCTCCCGACTCACAAATGAAGCCCGAAGATCTACCAATGTCGGCACATTAAAAGGCTCAACAACAAACACAACAACAAGCTCAACAGTAAGCCCAACAAAAAGCTAAGCAACAGCAGCAACAACATCAACAGCAACAGTAGCAACAACATCAACAACAACAGCAGCAGCAACAACAACAACAACAACAACAACGGTTTACCACCCGGAGAACCAGGCGGGCCAGTGAATATGGGCCCATCGCCCGCCAATAATCCCGTGACAGGGGGATCCAATTCAGGACTTGGGCTTCCGTCGGCCAATCCGTTGGGTCCATTAAACCTACAACCACCCTCAAACTCAATGCCTCCAGGCCTGAGTGGTGTTGGTGGCCTGGGACCGGTGATAACAACAAATCAGTTGTGGTTGTTACACTGCTGGGCAAACAACACCAGCAGGGACCTGGCGGTGTGGCTGGTATACCTGTTAGTGGCAGTGGTAATCTAGCCGATAGTCAAAGTCCTCCCCAAATACATGTACACACATACCATCATACGCTCGTTGGACTTGGCTATCCTATGTATCCGGCACCCTATGGAAGAGCTTTAGCCTAAAATTGCCTCAATTTAAAAACGGAAACTTGCTCGATCCCAACGAAAAATAAAAAAATATTAGTCATGTATGTATGTACATATGTTTCATTTTTAATTTATATTTTTGTTTTCAATAAATCAGTGAGAGAGAATTGTTCGTTCTTTTTTGTTTATGATCTAAGTAGCAGGCCCCGATCTAGGGTGGGGCATCCGGGCATTTTGCCCCGGGCGGCAAAATTGAAAATTTAGGGTGTTTAATTGCTACCAAAAATAATTTTATGAATTTCGTAACTGATCGAAGCATACATAAAGCATAGTTATTTCGAAATAACTATTAATTAAAAGACTTCAGTAAACTGTTCATTGAAAACTACTCGTAGTATTCAAACTGTTTATGAAACTGAAAAGTTAAAGAACAAAATTTTAAAACTTATTTTGAGCGAATCCGATAAAACACCAATACAAGGGTGTACAATGTCAATACTAAGATATGAATTGTTAGAACATTGTAACCTTGACGCTATTCGGGTCTATTAGAAAAAAAAGGAACATATTTCACTGTTCTAGTTTTGAGATAGTTAAAAAACGTTTTTAAAGACGTGACCTAAATTATTCTTGGAATAGAGTTCCTTCAAACTGTTGTCTCGTCATTCTTACTTACTTGGACTCATCAGCGACATAGTGAGGGCCTTTGTCATACGCATTTTTTATTAAGTTATGTTAACTTCATGAATTCTTTTACAAAAATCCAACAACATTTGAATTCCTAATCATTAAGCTGGCCTTTTTTTTGCCCGGGGTCAGGCATAGTTTCGATATGAAGGTTCTATATACTGTATATACTGCTGAAATAAATCAGCCAAGTAGAAGACTTTAGCCTTAAGGATTGTTGAATTGAAGATATGTTTGCAAATAATTTCTATATTGCAAGAAATGACACGAGACAAAACATTTCTTTAAATTTGTTTTGAAGGTCCTGGTTTTGGAAATTTGAATAAGTTTGCTGCAATATTTCTTAAAGATTTTGTAAAGAATGTTTTTTTGCCCTTGGAAAATTACTAAAAAACAACTTTTTGTGGTCTTTCAGTAAATCTGTTGTTTCTTTACAAATTTTGCTTGCATGACTTAGTTGGGCCCTTGGTCTCCAGATTTGCCTCGCAACAGTTTAAGCAACATCTATGAATATGCGCCAATGCGACTGAGCACATCGAATCCACTTGTTAGTAAATATTTTCTTTTTGTATAATAGGTGAAATTGCCACACAGGTCTTTGCGTTCTCTTTAGTTGTTTGTCCAAAGTCTAAGGAAGATAAGTATGTATACATAGGTAGTTTGAAAACAAAAACATTAACATTAAAACATTAACATTTAATACAAAGAAAGAAATACAAGTCTTTTAACAATGACAATTGATAAATATATTGGTGAACTATGCATCTAGTCTTTTTTACTGATATATAGAAAATCACTGTCAATTGTTGATAGCGTTCCACTTCCGCTTTTGTAGGCTTATGGCCTTTTCGATTGGCAATCCAGAAGCGTTCGGAGTGCGTGTAAGCCCTACATTAAATAATTAGTAAAATATTTTAATGGGTATTTTTTTATTTACTTACACCAACTGATCCCAGTTGCGTCCTTCTTCATAGCAAAATGGCCAATAATTTTGATAGTCTACAATCACTTTGTGTGTGCTTAGTGCTTAGTTCTGGGAGCGAACAAGGTGCCAAGGGAGGCTTTTTAAGTTCAACATGATCTCGTGGAAGAAAAAGTCGTTGTCTAACAGCTAGAAAGATGACGAAAAAAGATTGAAGATGTTATCTCTAAAATTATAAATCAACGGTGGATATATATGAAAGTGAAGTTGTTTTAAAAGTAATGCCTAATATATAACACGAATAAAAAGTAGAAAATACTTTACTTACCTATTGTTATTCCTGTGATTGGGAAATTTTGGAAACAATGCGCATACAAGAGCGACCGCCTACGAGAAATAAAAATCCTAATGGCATATGGATTATCATTTGAGAGCCATATGTAACTTGGTAATGATCTGTTCCTATTCTAGGTTGCAAAGCTATATCGATATTAGAATCAGCATCAGACTTCTCTCTACAGTTGCTCGTCTAGCATATTCTCCATTCTCGGTGCCTGCATATTTGGGACCTATGCACACAGCTTACAGAAGGCTTGTCTGAAATGGTTTGAGCGATATTTAAAGAAATATTTTTGACATCAACATAAGAAATACTTACGTAATATCGCTCCATGATCTTTTCGATCTTTCTTCTTTTTATGAAATGCTGGAAATTGATTGAACAGCAATTCTCAGCTTGGTTCAACGTCCATGCAAATGATTAAACCTTTGGCAATTGTTGGTAGGAGAAACAGATCTGGTATACTGTTTGTATCAGAACAAGTAAACTGTTTGTATCAGATGGATCTATCCATTGAGCAACTGCTTTTTTATCAGTATTGAAGAACAGAACATTAAGCCAAGAGCTAGAGTAGCCCCCGAAGCTGTGACATAAATGTTAATAGTATCACCTACTCGCACTTTGAATGAAGATAGTTTTTACTTCCCCTTTTGGGAACCGAGTAATGGTCGTTTGTTGCCGCGAACCATATAATTGAGTGTGTCAGGCAGTTGGAAGTCTATCAGACCAGCTGGTGTTTCACCATCCTCCAAAGTTACCAAGCCTAGGTCAAACCATTATTGTCCAAGCGTATGGTTCACGTTCAACTTTATTTTTACATTTCCGGACCAGGGGATCGACTTTAAATTAATATAATTTGTTTAATTTAATTGAAAGAATTCAAGCATAAAATTTATAAATGACATTTTACAAACACGACCGAGAATTGTCATTTTGACATTACATAATGGAAACAAAAAACAAAACGTCATCTTTTGAGCTACTGATGCCATTTTGTATTTTCACACGTATTCACGGACAGGGAATTTAAGAGAGTTTTCTCTTAATTAGCTCAAATAAAATTTGCGGGTGTTTCAGGTAAGGGGGGTACGAGTCGCGACTCTAGATAATATAGGTACTCTATGATGTACATACTGAATTCTTCAAAATCGCCGAGTTCCGTTATAAATGGAGAACCATATCTGCAATTTCTTAAAGATGTTGTTTTTCTCGATTTGCTCGACAATATCTGCTTGGACATGCAGAATTTAATCTACCCGTACATGCAAGCCCAGTTCCAGCACCCTACAGCCCGGTAGTAAGAAAATAACGTGATGATCATCTAACAGACCGGTTAACCGGGAGAAGAGGTCCCACGGATTAGCCGCTTTAAAAATAGAAGTCGATAATAAATAATAACACCGTCGAAACGGCATCAACACAAAGAAGAAAATTTATAAATCCTCATACAAAAAAAATATGAACGAACATCATCCCTAAATCTTGCCCATAGAAAGATAAATATTAAAAAATGATACATAATATCGAATTTCAAAACTTTTCTAAGTGTTTTTCCTTTTTATTGATTATTATAAGCAATTCTTTTGCTATTTACTGCACAGGACTCAAAGCGTGAGTATAGAAATTCTTTTCTTCTCCAAGACCTCGCTTAACGACATGCGGAATCTTTTTCGGAACCATGCTATAAATACAAAATAAACAATTATTATACTTAAAAACTTTTGCTAATCAACTGGGCATTAGGAATCTTACCTTATACAATCAATTATGGGACAGACTGATACACAAAAAATGCAACCAGTGCAATCATCAGTCACATCAGGAATATGACTTTGGGGGTCAAATTTAATAGCTTGATAACCTGAATCGGCACAGGTCATATAACATTTGCCACAATTAATGCACAAATCCTGCAAAAAAAATGGAAAATAAGTTTTTTATTTGGGAAAGTATATTTCCTGTGGAAATTTATAAGCTTCCAAATTTGAGTTTCAGGAAATATTACTAAAAAAACGTCATAATCATTACTATAAAAAAAATGCTTACATCATCTATCAGAGCAACTGCTTGTTTTGTATTATATTGTTTTCGACCTATGTACCTTATGTTGGGCTGGTGTTGAAACCGTCGAATGATTTTCACTATTTATATTCGGTGTTGTGGCACTACCCATTCTCGCTCCACTACTACTCTCACCAGCTACATGATCTAAACTACTTTGATTAGCACCGGTTGAATTCAATCCTGGCGTCGATGGAGTTTTGATTTAACACGCTCCTCGTCAAGAGAGTCAGCATGTAGGCATAAATTGTTTAAACTGAAACGAAAAATAGAATTTTTAAAAATTATTAACAGAAATAATATTGTTCCTATTGTTTTTGTATCACATATATCTATAAATATTTTACAACTCAATCCCTCTTATCATCTGCATTAATCTCGACATCACTTGTCTTCGGTACCGATTTCTTAATCTCTTCAACTGTCGGCTTGAAATTAAAATCGGGCACTGTTTTCCTCGTGCAAGCTTTTTCATAGATTTTTTGTGTTTCTGACGGTGATTTCCTTAAATTCTCACCATCCGACAGACCATACATATCTTTCACATGCTGTTTAAGTATCAGAAGTAATGCATTTTTGAATTTCACTCAACAAAACATCCGTATCCTCCTTATCATCATCACCAATGAGGATATCATCTGCATTATCGGCAGGATTGAGACATTTTTTGAATGTCCACAAAAGATTTGTACCAGCCATTGAAATCATAAGACCGATTTGATAAATAAGATTAATAGCTCCATCTTGAACGACATATGGGAAGTAGGCCAAGTTATCGGCAATGTAGAGCATTTTAGAAAATCATTGAGACCTGCCGGAACTATATCGTGTTCCTTTTTGCTGAAAAATCAAAACACAAAATTAAAAGTAATAATAGATTCTAAGAAAAACATGTGTGTGGTAAAAATCAGTCCTCGTATCACAAAATTTTTGCCCAGATCCCCTTGAAGCAATTCTTGAAGCTTAAAACACAGCTGCAAGCCAAATTGCATATTAAAAAATCCCGAATAGGTCTTATCGATTTCTTTCAGTAATGCATCTGCTCGATAGGCTGCCTGTTCAAAATGTTTATTTAAAAATAAGGATAATAAGTTTGTATAATAAGTATGAATACCCCTCACCTCTTGCTTGGAATCTGTACTTAGAGTTATAAGGTATGGAACCATCCACACAGGATGCACTAAACCTCATCGCAATACTATTGCTTCACTGCCCACAGTCGCAGTGAATCATCCCGATTTAAGAAACAGTCCAAGATATCTTGCAGATATAATTGAATGATTCTGCTGGCCATACCCGATGAGACGTCATTCATTTCCTTTAAGTCTTCTGTTTGTTGTTGTTTTTCCCCTAGAAAAACGCAAATCTTAATCAAATTGGTATATGTGTTAACAACAAAAATAGTCTTTTTCTTTATTATGCATATACATTTCAGATTCTGTTAGATAAATCCAAATATTTCACATACAAATAATTCTTATACACGCATCGATATTTTCGCTTCACAATAGATCACAGTAAAATTTTGGCAACTCGTTACGGGTTAAATATCATTCATTGGAAAAAATAAACTCAGAGAAGTGAAATGTTTTGGAAAAATAAACTACAGTTTAGTTGGAATACTTACTTTACAACTAATATAATTTTCTGCAAGCACTTATTAAAAGATTGACTGAAGGGCCGCTTACTCGCCAAATACTATGCAATTGAATGCCCATTATTATTGTCTATATAAGTCTTTATGTGTTGTGATGTGCAATTCATATCCGTATATGGTTTTTATTTGTTCAGAAGGTATTTCTTTCGATCTTCGAGCACATTGAACATTTCCAAATTTAATTCTCGATCGGTTGTGTTCTTTGAGCCATTTTAGTTCGAGATTTATTATTGCGAGCACCTGTTGAACCGTAAGCACCATTATCTGAATCATCATCACCATTGCTACTATCACTATCTGACGACGATTCTGATGATTCATCTTTAAACCAAAAAAAGAAAGAAATTAAATGTTTTGATAAATAAGTAAAAGCAGAAATGTTTCTGATTTAATATTAAACCTTTTCGTCTCCTTTTCTTTGCCGTCTTCTTTTTTCTCTAAACATTTCCATTCTCCCCATCAGCTATTCGCTTTTTAATTATATCCTGATACCACAGTGCCAAATAGAAATGCCTTGCGTAGTCCCAAACCAGCTCAGCCTCTTGAGCGTTCACAGCTAAAATCTAATAGAATCATTTGCTCTGTTCGTTCTTCTTCGGGATCGAGTTGGATTTTGTTCTGTCTGAAAAAAGAAATGATATTGAATAAAAACAATAATAAGTACTAACATCACTACTCACATTCACGATTGGCAGGTTACCCTCTATTTCTCCTGCTCTGCCTTGATGCACTTGATCATTGAATCAATGAGATTCACCTTACACCTGGGCTCGACGGTATCCTACCGCAATCTTGCTGCAACAATTCCCAAATAATCCAGCGACACCAATCGAAAACTGTGTTCAATGGTCTTGTGCGAGACATACTTAAACAGCAGTGTGTCCAGCAAACTGAGAAGTAGTTCTAATGCTGGCCATTCGGGCTTGTTCACCGTTGCCAACAAATCATGAATAAATAGTAGACGGAAATCAGTCTCATTCGAAGGAGATTTGCATTCGTTGAGGAAGGTTGTTAGCAAAATACTCCCACTACCAAAACATCTTTGTTGTCTTTTTCGTGTTATTTTCAATGAGTAACCGAGCTTTTTTTAATTCTTCAGCCGCTCATAGCTTGAATCTGGGAGAATTGTTGTACATTGAATAGGTTGAAGGACAGTCCGCTGACCAGTTGAATGTTGCCACCAATGTTGCTCAAGAATGTCACCAAGAATGCTACTTCGAGTTTTGTCGTATTTTTCCTAGTGAAATATATAAAGAAAAAATTAAATACGCAAAGCTAGCTTAGCTTAAGTTAATAAACTTACCGTTGTAACCAGTTCCAAACACACAAACTGCAACTTATCAACAAAAAAGTTCGATTTCCAGCGTCGACAATCGTATCTGCACTTTTATAATTTTTTGTGTGGATTTTTTTTTCAAAACAAAATAAATAAACACAAAATTTATGTGTCAAAAGTTGCACCACATCCACCGTTAATCGACGGCAGAGCTAGTGGCGTATAGTAATTGGTTGAACTGAGGTGAAGTTGGCTCCTGGCAGTCCATATATAGTAGGTCAATGGGTAGAATACTAGACGCGTTTTTTTAAAGAGGTTTCCCCAGTAGGTCTAGTCCTCGTTCTATACTAAGATATTGCACAATGCGCATGCGTTTTTTCCTATGAGGTGTCCACGGTAAGCCTATTCCTCGAATCAAACTACATCTATTTTTTTTTTTGGTTTTCGTTTTCGTTTTTTTTTTTATTTTTTTTTTTAATAAATATAAATATATATAGGAACTTGGATATTGCAAAATGCACATGCTTTTTTTTTGATGAGGTGGCCACGGTAAGCATATTCCTCGAATCAAACTACTTCTATTTTTGTTGGTTTTTGGTTTTGTTTTTTTTTTTTTTGATTTTTTGTTAAATAAATATAAATATATATAGGAACTATAAAGGAACTTAGATATTGCAAAATGCACATGCATTTTTTTTGATGAGGTGGCCACGGTAAGCCTATTCCTCGAATCAAACTACTTCTATTTTTTTTTTGGTTTTTTGTTTTTTCTTTTTTTCTTTTTTGATTTTTTGTTAAATAAATATAAAAATATATAGGAACTATAAAGGAACTTGGATATTGAAAAATGCACATGGGTTTTTTTTTAATGAGGTATCCACGGTGAGCCTAGTCCTCGCACTACTTCTACATACTTTAAAAAAGTAGTATTTTGCATTATTATAATAATATTGCACTGTAATAAAAATCATTCATATAAATTCTTAAGATTGAGAAAGGGTATTCAGGGTATGAAGATTGAGAAAGGGTATTTACAAGGGGTGGCCAAAAAAGTAGAAAAGAGTCAAGAAGTTCGCCTATATTAAGTATCGAGAAATATTGCATACAAAAAAAAAAAAAAGTAGTTCACCTAAGGCATTATATTAAGAAAAAAATTACAAAATATTACTAAGTCTTATAACCTAAAGTATATGATACAAATATAATAAAAATGTAATAAAAACTCAAAGATATTTCCATCGTATAGTACTTTTATTTTGTTTTAATACCTTTGTATATATAAACCATAGTACTATCATGGAAGCCATCGAAGAGGGCGACATCTGAAGTACCCAAGGGGTACCTTCACGTGGAGAATTTCAATTTTCGATGGAGACTTGTAATTGTGAACTGTCAAAATATAATGAGAACGCGAAAAACGTATACCGAATTCATGAGAGTTCGATAGAGTCAGGTGGAAGGTATTTTCTCAAGAGGATATTGGTATCATGAGGAAACAGATAAAAGACACAATGAGGAAAATATTCAATTTTGTTTTGGTTTGTTATTGTTTTGTTTATATTTTTTTTGTAATGAAGATAAGGCTAAAGACATAAAAAGAACAATTTTGGATATTCTCTTTGGCATGCATGTGAAGGTGTATTTATTTTTTCACTGTTGCAGCATTGTTAATAAATATAAATAAGATTATATGTAACGGGTGATTTTTTAGCTGGTTTGGTTTTGGCAACACTGGTTTTGACAGCTGACGTGTGTTTAGTACCTTGTGTCACTGTCAAACAGCTTCAGTTTGGTTTGCAATTTAACCATGGATCGTCTTACAAATGAACAACGCTTGCAAATTATTGAATTTTACTATCAAAATTCGTGCTCGGTTCGAAATGTTCATCGCGCACTGTTTCCATTTTATGGTCGGCATTCTCGACCTTCTGAGCAGTCCATTCGGAAGATTGTGACCAAATTTCGCACCAAATTTACTTTGTTGGACATTAAACCACCAACACGTTTACGTACTGTGCGTAGTGAAGAAAATATTGCGGCCGTATCAGCTAGTGTGACAGAAGACCGCGAAATGTCGATTCGGCGCCGTTCCCAGCAGTTAGGCCTTTGTTACAGCACTACGTGGAAAATTTTGCGGAAGGATTTGGGCGTAAAGCCTTTTAAGATACAGCTGGTGCAAGAACTAAAGCCAGCCAACCTACCACAACGCCGAATTTTTGGTGAATGGGCTCTTGGAAAGCTGGCCGAGGATCCGCTTTTTTATCGAAAAATTGTGTTCAGCGATGAGGCTCATTTTTGGTTGAATGGGTACGTAAATAAGCATAATTGCCGCATTTGGAGTAAAGATCAGCCAGAAGCATTGCAACAGCTACCAATGCATCCCGAAAAAGCCACTGTTTGGTGCGGTTTATGGGCCGGCGGCATTATTGGGCCATATTTCTTCAAAGATGATGCGAATCGCAGCGTTACTGTCAATGGTGAACGCTACCGAGCGATGATAAAAAACTTTTTTTTGCCCGAAATGGAAGTTCTTGACTTGCATGATATGTGGTTTCAACAAGACGGTGCCACATGCCACACAGCACGCGAAACAATGGCGCAATTGCGAGGCGAGTTTGGTGAACAGTTAATTTCACGTTTCGGGCCGGTCAATTGGCCGCCTAGATCGTGCGATTTGACACCATTAGATTATTTTTTGTGGGGGTATGTCAAAACTAATGTCTATAGGGACAAGCCCGCTTCGATTGACGCACTGGAAGCCAACATCCATGCATTCATTCGTGAGATACCGGCCGATATGTGTGAAAGAGTATGCCAAAATTGGACTCAGCGGAGGGGCTACCTGAGACGCAGCCGCGGTCAACATTTGCATGAAATTATCTTTAAACATTAAATTGCAAGGTTCAAACTATCGATTTAAATAAATATTTCATTCATTTTTTCGAATTTTGTGTGTTTTTTTTTTTTTAAGTTCTAAACCTCTTAAAAAATCACCCGTTATATACATATGTTATATTATCCTTAGTTGCAGGTTTGTTGTGCGCAGGATTTTTGAGTTTTGTGGTGCTAGAGGAAGGTATTGTAATATAGGTATGTGGGTTAGTTATTACAGATGTAGGTGTTTTGTGTACAGGATTTTGTACATGCAAAGTTTACACTGTTTTGTCGTCATTCTGGTTCTTGCGTTGTTTTAGTGTTTTCCAAAACTTTCAAAAAATATTTTCAGATTTGCGGCTAAACTTAGCGTCCGAGTGACTATAGAAATACATAGGAAGGGCCAATTGATACATCGCATTATATGAAAAATCGACTTTTATATCTAAAAGCGATTAGAGGCTGAACTTATAGCCCAGGAAAGTTACAATACAATTTACTATAGAAATGGATGTAATTTCAAAAACATTTAGAAAGTTAAATTTAAAAAAAATCATTTAAATCATTGGGTGCATGATTCATTCTTGACCATTAAAGTTAAAAACAATAGAAAAATATTTCTTTTTCGCAGTTTAAGAATAGCGGCATCTATTTTTTTTTTAATTTAAAATAGTTGCCAAAATCAACAAACTTGCTTTGACAAACCGGTTTTTTGGACATATGTTAGCTAATTATATATATATTATTATATGTATATTATAAGGGTCGAAAAATTAAATTCTAAACGGGAATTTTGCTAGAAGGCTGAAGGAAGATGTTAAAAAAATAAGAAAGTCATATATTTTAAAATTCTAAAAGAACTGTTAAAGAAGTTATGAGTGATTAAAAAATGAAAATTAAAAAATTGGTATTTATAAAATAATTTATCAAATATCTGGATTTCAACTGATTTTGATTTAATATATATTTTTAGAAAGCTATTAAGAAACAAAAATTAACCATGTTTAAAAAAATTTTGATGCAACTTTTTTTCAATTTTTCTTGAGTAAATTTTGTCAAAAAATTTATTAAAACTTCATTAATCGATGGGTTGTATTTTTGTGTACGATTTGAGTTTGGCTACATCTCTTCTTTATAAAACCAAGCTCTTAGGGTGTCCGGGGTAAGGGGAAGACCACCTTCTTGGAAAAGAAAGTGATTTGGTTTTTGTTCTACAATTTGATGAAATTTAATTTTACAACAAAATCTTGAAAAAATAACTTTTAGACAGAAAAATTATCAAAAAAATGAGTTATTAACGAACTCTGTAGGTTTATTAATCTTGAGGTTATAGGGTGTCAAAGTAACACTTTTGATTTTGTACTATAAATTTACAAATAACGGTTTTTCTTTATATCTCAACAAACAATTTTTTTTTCAAAAAACTGATGAGTTTATATAAGACAAAATTTACACCACCGTGAAGTTCTTGCATGGTTTTCTCAGAATTTTGCTTGTTTGAAAAAAGTACATTAATCTCTTTTGGGTAAAATGACAAGGTACAATATGTACCTTCACATATTTTTTTCAAAAAAAGTTATAGCTTTCGAGAAATTCAGAAAAAAAAATTGAATTCACCCACTTTAACCCCCCCCCCCCCCCCCCCCCCCAAAAAAATTAAGCTATAGCCCTAATCTATGGAGGAAATTTTCAAGACGTCAAAACAAAGCTCTCCACAAAAATTCAGCTGTGTCTGAATTATTTCGTCGTTTTTCCAATTTGATATGTCTAATTTTCCTGGTCTATTTAACGGCCTACGTGCTTCAAAAATGACACATTTAAACATGATTGCGGTTAACTAACCAACCTAGTGACTTATAAAATATATGAGTGCCTTAAATACCAAACAAAAATTGTAAAAAAAAAACCTGTTTTTCAAATTTGTAAAAATTACAAAAATTTTATTAAAAAAATGTGTGTGCTTTTGTTTCAGTCCCAGACCCACCTCCATCAAACCCAACCTAGCCATACCTACCATCAACGTAGTCGGAGGCGACATCTACATCGTAGGTCACACTAAAAACCTAAATCAAATTTTTTTTTGTGTATCCTATTGTTGTAATGATGAGTTTGATCAAAATCTCGAGGTATGTTAAACACTGACAGACAAGTTTAGTGAACGATCACTGTGCAAAAAATTGCAAAATATTAAATTAAAAAAAAAAACATCAAAAATCAATTTTAAAATATTACCTACCTAGCAAGCTTCTGAGTGGTGTCAAATCTTGGGGGCGAGACTAATAATAAATAATGGCTATGTTAAATAACAAAAAACAATTACCTACCTAATACAAAAAAAAAAATTGAAGACCAATGGTACCTAAATATCTACCAAAAGATGAACATATACCCACATATTGGTAACAACCCTCAAAATCTACCAACTAAATTAATAATTGCAAAAAAAAAAACTCTAATTCAAAGAGGTACCATTCGAATCTTCCAAAATATCCACCATCGCAAAAAAGATTACAATTAAAAAATCAAATGTACCAACCAAAAGATATGCCTACCACCAAAATCATGCAAGAAAAGAAAATTTCAATTTAAATACCTACCACAAGATACATGCCTATTATGTTTAAAGTCAATCAGAAAAACAAAACCTACCTTCAATATAAGAAAATATAGCTTTACTTATACCATCATACGTTTCTTTTTTCACATTGCCTACATCATACAGCAAAATCTCGGCAAATTATTTGTGTCCTCGTTGCTATAACGCGACGGCGACGATGCAAGCAGCTTATTTTCAGATATTTTTTTCACCATTTTCTTCTGTTTTTCTTTGGTTTTCTCATTTTCTTCACCTTTTTTTTATTGTTTGACATTTCACAAACATCTGATTTGGATATCCCTTTTACTCCTTTTCATTCTTATCAGAATGCAAAAAATACATTCCTCTTGCTCTTACTACTTATCTTCTATTCTTTAAATATGGCCTATTTACAAGTCTCCATGCAAAAAACCCCGACCGAATGTGGCGCCGCAGCTGGACCAACGTTCTCCTAAAAAAATCGTTCATCAGTCGATCTCGTACTGTGGAATTGTGTAGACGTTTTCGGCTTCCCAGTATATTCAAAGTAATGAATTTGGAGTGACTAGTCTAAGGCCACGGCCACGCAGTAAGCGGCTGAGCGGAAAAAAAAATATAAAACATATGAAATCACATAGAAGCGGCCACGCTATGAGCGAGCGGCGAAACAAAATTCTGAGCGGCTAAGCGGCGCCGCTCAGCAACCAAACCTGTTTTAATTTTTAGTAATGTTCTGAGCGGCAAGAAGTAAAGATGGCCAAGGAAACATTGAGTTGTTCATTTCGTGTGTGCAAACTCGACCAGATTTATGGCAAGATAGAAATGCCAATTTTAAAAATAAAAATATTACTGAGAAACTATGGAAGGAAGTTGGTGAAACGGCGAACTGTTCTTGACAACGTCATTTTAACTACTAATCGCTCAAAAGCAGTCGCTCAGTGCCTGGCCATACGTCGCTTAGAGCTGCCACTCAGCCGCTAGCCGCTCAGCCGCTAGCCGCTTAGCCGCTCAGCCGCTTACTGCGTGGCCGCGGATTAAGTTAAATTACAAGCAAGCTATTTTCAATAGTGCAATAGCACACAGAAAGAGGTGGCGGACCGTCAGTCGATCTCGTACTGTGGAAGTGTTTAGACGTTTTTGGCTTCCCCAGTTTATTTTAATTAAATATTTCATAGTGACTAGTTGAAGTTTACATACAGTGAAGCTATTTTTAATAGTGCCAATAGCACAAAGGAAGAGGTGGCAGACCGACAATCCAAAGGTAGTGGGTTCGAATCCCAGTCGGGCAACGATACTTATTTAGCTGCTTTTTTCCACAATCGCGAAGTCGAAAACTTCATTGAGTGGGAGGAGCAGCAAATGGCATCGAACAACAATGCGAGGACATCGAAAGGTGTCCCAGCAACAACAATAAGGCCAGCTATGGCACCACCAGCCAAAGCTACAACAAGTAGCCTACAACAAGCAGCCGTAGCCACAACAACAACAACAACCAAGCAAGCAATGGCACCACCAGCCGTACCGTCAACTAGTGCCGTAGCAACGGCGAAACCAACAACGGTACCAACAGCCGATACGAAAAACAAGAGGAGGAAGAGGATAAGAGAATGTGCACTGAACCTCGTCTAGCACCGCTCCACCACCAACTCAGCCCAGCTGCCAGCCGGGGTGAAGGAGACGGCGCGCACAGCCAAAACGACAGCAGCAGCAAAAATCCATCAACAACTGGATACCTCGCCATCCGACGATGACATCGAATATATGTCAGAAATTGGCGAGGGACTGTACACAACAGGGGACAGCAACAGCAATCTGCTTGTTGATCTTATATCTCCAGAGGCGTCCTCTGAAGAGGAAAGTAAGGCGCAAGAAGCTCTGGATCAACAGGCCAACAGCCAAAAAATCGATAAAATACGGGGGGAGATGGAACGTCTCAATGCCATTGTGACCCCATCGACTCAAGCTTTAAAGGCAGGAGCGCGAGCAAAAAAAAGCATTACAGGCGCCACAAAAGACAGCGCCACAGCCTGAGCTGCCAACGAAAAGCCAGCAGCCAGAGCAACAGCAACAGCAACTGCCAATGCAAAACCAAAATAAGCAGCAACAACAAATGCTGCCAACGAAACAACCACAGCAACAGCCGAAGGAACAATGGCAAAAAAAGAAACCAACACAGGAGCGGAGTCAGCAGCAGCGGAACGAGCAGCAGCAGGGAGTAGACCAGCAGCAGCCACAACCGCCCCAAAATAAAAAAGAAAAAGTGCCGCCAATCAACACTTACAAAATGGAACTGCCGGAAACCATTGACCTATGAATGTCGGCCATAGGCCAAAACTTTTTTATTAAACGTTTGAGTAAAGATAGACATGCTATCCACTGCTCCACAGTGGCTCAGCATAAAATTATTAAAGAGTTACTGAAAAAATCCACGACTGAGTTCTTCAGTTTTACCCCCAAAGTGGATAAGTATCAAACGGTCCTATTGAAGGGCATAGATTCCTGCACGGAGCCACAGGTGCTCTTAAAGGAGCTCCGTCAAAAAGCGAGCGACGATCTCGACTTTATCGGGGTCAAGCCGTTTGCTACAGTCAGAGCCAGACGGGAGAAGCGGTCTTTGCCGTTCTTCCTGGTACAGCTATCGCCCAGCAGCAAACTGGATAGTCTGAAGAGGATCTCCGTCCTCAACTACCAGGTTGTTACTTGGGATAAACTAAAGAGAGTGACATGCTTCAATGCATGCGCTGCCAAAGGTTTGGCCACGCTGCAGCAAACTGCGAAATGCAGTCACGCTGCGTTAAGTGCCGTGAGGACCACATAAAGGGGGAGTGTAAACTCGGTGAGGAACGGGTCGAAGACATGACCCAGCTTAAATGTGCACTTTGCGGAAAGGAGGGGCACCATGCTAATTATCGGGGTTTTTCAGCAAATTCGAATTAACAAAGCAGCTAAGCAGACAGCGGTAGAGATACGCCCATCAACGCGTGCTCCTACAGCAACGCCCGTTAATCCCCAAATTTCCTACGCCCAAATGGCGGCAGGGAGGGGAAAAACGGTACAGCCTGCAGCTAAGGCAGCCCAACCGGCCCTAGTGCTAAAGGCGCCGGACGCTCAGGCCGAAATAAGAAGCATGTTGCTGGCAATTCAAGGCCAGTTGACAGGACTTCACAACCAGATAAAGGAGCAGGCGACCAGGGAAGACTATCTCTACTCTGTTTTGCCTAGCCTAACGCAAATAACAGGTTAAAGGCGCGCTGTCGGAGAGGCCTTTTAGGATCCTTGCTGTGAATGTAAATTCACTGATTAGGACCGAACGTAGAGCTAATCTTTTTCAATTGTTGAAAGACCAAAGTCCAGATGTGTTTATGGCCAGCGAAACTAAGCTAAACCAAAAACATAAGTTGACTAACAACAATTACAATGTCGTTAGAAGAGATCGACCCAACTCCACTCAAGGGGGGAGGGCATCGCAATCTTCATACGAAAAGGCATTAATCATAAAGTTATATATAATAGTGATCTGCGCAGATTTCGGCTGTTAGAGGCGTGCATCGTATACATTCCTCTCCAACAGGTTAAGCGAATGTATGTGATCGCGGCTTATGTACCGGCATCACCTCAGCCAACTGATTTTATGACAGAGCTTGAAAAACTTTTCGAATGTCTACGCTTGAGCTTGGAAGAAAATTACTTTCTCATGACCGGTGACTTGAATGCCAAACACCAAGATTATGGAAATCAAATTCAAAATCAAAGAGGTATTCATCTTTTCAATTGGATGAGGCTACGGATCGGCCATCGTTTCCAAGAAGCGGTGCCTATCTGGATCTATTGATCTATTGCAAGACTGACAATTACTGACACTGTGGGTCAAAGACCAAGAAACTGTTTACGAACGATCGAGTATGACAGTGATCACTGCGGATTCGCCGCCGTAATACAGCTTCCGAACGAGCTCTTGGAGTTGGACGAGTATGTACCTGTGCACACTTACAATTACAATAAGGTGCGCAGGCCACGCTTTACCAACGCCTTATCAAGCGAAATCAGTTCGAACAACATATTCCCACCAAATGACAGGAATTTGACAAATAACGAAATTTACAAATACTCAGAACAAATGGACGAGACAATCAAACGAACAATGAACAGAACAATACCGAAATACAAGAAACGGGACGCAACCGACATGTACCGGAACGCGACCATCGACGCATTACACAGACAAAAAAGTGGACTGCTGACAAGACTCAAACTCTTGTACCGACGGTTTACTGACCCTCACGATCTGGAGATTGGGATATTGAAGTCGTCGATCAAGAACATCAACCAACTAATTAAAGAAAACTATTGGTTGTCAATTAATTTGTATTGGGATAACAAAATTCGGGCCGTTAACTCTAGCGACCCGAGCATGTTTCCCCAAATTAACAAGATATTTAGAAGGAATGATCAGAACGATCTTCCGTGTCTTAAGCTTCAGAGAACGACGGACAACAGAGACGTACTTCTGACAGCAGGTATTGATCCAGAGGACGCCGTCTTGGACGATGACCTCCATATTGTGGAAGATCCGCAGGAGAAAGTGGAGGCTGTGGGGGCTGCTTTCCAGCAAGTGTACAAGGTGAATGCGTGCATTCGCCCAAGTCACGACTTGGAAAACAGAGCCTTGCTCCATCACTTCTACCTTCGGAATGACATCACGCAATGGCGATCAGAGAACCTTGGTTTCACCGGGTTCAATGAAGATCATTTGGCAAACGCCATAATCGCCGAGCGAAATGGGCCCAGATCCCTGTTAATTACGAAGGTAGAGCTCTAGCTCATCTTCGATTCATTAAAGAAGAAGAAGTCAGCAGGAGTCGATGTCATATCCAACGTTGTACTTCGACATTTACCTCAAGAAGCAGTAGACATTTATACCACTCTGTTTAACAACGCTCTGAATAATGCATATTATCCAGTGCGGTGGAAGACAGCTGTGGTGCAACCTCTCCCGAAAAAGGGAAAGGACAACTCCAATCCGGCAAATCTCCGGTCGATAAGTCTTCTTCCGAGTATCAGCAAGGTTTTCGAAAAAGTTATCAACAGAGCTCTGTCTAAGTGGGCAGAGGACAATAATATCATACCGGACAATCAGTTCGGTTTTAAGGCGGGACATGACACCATTCATGCCGCGTCTAAACTCGTTTCTGATTTCCAATGGAACAAATCTAAGAAGCAGTGTACGGGTGCCTGACTGGTTGATTTGGAGAAGGCCTTCGACACCGTATGGTTGGAGGGTCTTTATCTAAAGCTGACCACACTTGGCATTAGTAAACCACTATTATATATGCTTCATGATATGCTCAATGGCAGAAAGTTTGCTGTCAAAAGTGGCAATGTAACTTCTGCCACAACCTTTAATATTAAAAATGGTCTTCAGCAGGGAGCGGTCAACTCGCCGATTCTATTCAGCATTTACACCAGCGATCTGATAAGTAGTCTAACTCAGGCAATTGCGTATGCCGACGATCTAATTGCATACAGAACAGCTCCAAAAGTCGAGGTCAACAGGATTCTCTTGCAGCGTGACTTCGAGAAGATTCAGCGATATTGCGATGACTGGAAGTTGAAAATCAACTTTCAGAAATCAGAAACTATCTTATTTAGGACTGCGTTGCTTAGAGCCACAAGGGATATGAGAAAGAACTGGCGCAAGCTGGTGGTCATAGGGCCAAATGGGCATCCACTGACGAGTAAAAGTGTAGTAAGGTACCTTGGCATCTGGATGGATCAGTATTTGTATTTCGACAGACATATAAATGTTGCTCTGGCCAGGGCCAGGGGAGCCTTTGCCCTGACGAAACCGTTGTTTTATAGCAGCCGGCTTGATAGCAGGGTGAAGGTGATTTGCTACATGGCTCTTATCCGGCCGATGATTGCCTATGGATGCCCGGTTTGGTTCAACGTTGCCCCATCTCAAATGGAAAAGATTCGGATGTTTGAGAGGCAGCGTCTTCGACGCTGCCTTGGATTGCACAGAACACCAGAGTCGGGGTACACACATTACTATTCCAACCTTGTTCTATACAACGGTGCCAACATAAACAGGATAGATAATTTCTTGCTAAACCTTATTCAAGGTCACATTGCAAGAGCTTAATTTTCGGGGCTTACTACCCCAACAACAAATACTACGAGAGTGTGCGTCTAAGCGGCTTTATCCCGCCCGATGCATTCCTCCACCTAGACAGTCGAGGGTTGATCCAGGATAGAGCGGCGGTTCCGCTAATCTACCACGTCTGCCGGAGAACTGTAGATCGGCGGCTCCTTTACAGTGGGACGTCCTCGCACAAGACGGAGCTGAGCACCTTCGGTTCAGTAGGGACCGAAGCGATAGGAGGAGCAGGAGAACCAGTTCTGGTGGTTGAAAAACGAAGATGAATTTCCTTCAGATATTTAATAGTTGACCTTGCTATTTTCTTTTGTATGGCCGACTTGCATAGGTTTAGGTAGTTTATTTTAAGTAGGGACAGTCAGGGTGGCACCAAAAAAAAAAAAAAAATATAAAACATAGAAAAACACAAAAAAATTATAAAATCCACAAAAATACAAAAAAATTATAAAACCGGAAAATGCATGCTGTGGCTATTCTAGGTTGAAAGTAGTCTGTAAGTAGCTTATAAGTAGGTTGTAATTAGTTTATAATTAGTTGTAAATAGTTTTAAGTAGCTTTAAGTGGTTTTAATAAGCTTTAATTTAGTTGTATGTAGTTTGTACGTTTTATATAAAACCAAAAAAAATAAAGACAGAGATACTGAGTTTTTTTTTTTAAATTCTTCTCGGTAAAAAATAAAACTGACCTGGATTTAGTATTAAGATAGTTCTTAGGCCAACAGGCATTAACATAAAGTTATTATAGTTTAACTTAGAGCACCCGACTGGGGCCAGTAAGTTAGTATTAAGATATTGATAAGTAGGCTAGTTTTTATGAATTTTTGTCTAGCTTTAAGATAGTTTTAAGAAAATTGAAAAATAAAAATGAATTTGAAAAAAAAGGTGGCGGACCGTCAATCGGAGGGTCACGGGTTCGAGTCCCAGTCGGGCATCAGAAATTTACAATAGACATTTTAAACTTTTCGGATTAGCCGCGTTATAAATATTTAATATTTAGCGAGTTCAATACAGTACTCACCCCGAACGTTTCGCTGCGAATTGCATCGAGCGTGGTCACCGGGAAACTGCCAAAGAGATGTTAAGAGCGAGTTTGGCTACGCAGGTTGTAACGCTGCGTCGAAGGTTCTGCTTCTTGCTGTTGTTGTTGTTGTTGGTTCGCAAGTTGGGAGCAAACTATGCTCACTGTATCCGCGTTGGTGTGCAGTGGTATTTGGATCGACCTTTTGGAGTTGATTATGGGATCCCAAGTTTTTGACAGCTTGAAACTTTCGTCACGATTGAAATTTACGTGTCGTTTGATTTCAATCGCTTCGCGCACTAGACGAGGAATGTAGTGAGGTTCATTAGCTAGAAAAAACACACACACAAACAGATATCTACACGCTACTTCCCACCACCATCCGGCAAATTTGACATCAGTGGTCTCTACACTTATACAGCGTGCCCACAGGATATGTGACAGCGACCACCTTGCCACTGGACTTTCTTTGCTGGACAATGTCCTTAAAGCGAATGGCTATTCAAAAAAGCAAGGATCGTGGAATCCAGTTTTGTCACAAGAAAGGGAAGATAGCTTTTTAGACAAGAAAGCTTTCCTGCCTTATGTAAGAGGTGTAACAGACAGGGTAGGGAAAATCTTGAAGCGATATGGTGTAAAATCCATATTTTTACCACCCAAAAAGGTGATAAATTATCTTAAATCGCCTAAAGATCAATTCCCCCTCCAAACACCTGGAGTATATGCGGTACCATGTAGCTATGGATCTTCATACGTAGGACAGACTCAGAGGAGCATTGCTACACGCCTGAAAGAGTATATCAGCACTGTTAGCAAAAACCAAAGGGAGAAGTCCGCCATATGTGAGCATATTCTCGACAACCCAGATGAACACCATTGGATTCACTTCGACAAAGCCGAGGTTCTAGCTAATGAACCTCACTACATTCCTCGTCTAGTGCGCGAAGCGATTGAAATCAAACGACACGTAAATTTCAATCGTGACGACAGTTTCAAGCTGTCAAAAACTTGGGATCCCATAATCAACTCCAAAAGGTCGATCCAAATACCACTGTACACCAACGCGGATACAGTGAGCATAGTTTGCTCCCAACTTGCGAACCAACAACAACAGCAAGAAGCAGAACCTTCGACGCAGCGTTACAACCTGCGTAGCCAAAATCGCTCTTAACATCTCTTTGGCAGTTTCCCGGTGACCACGCTCGATGCAATTCGCAGCGAAAC
Organism: Dasysyrphus albostriatus; assembly: GCA_946251815.1. Lineage (NCBI taxonomy): Eukaryota > Metazoa > Arthropoda > Insecta > Diptera > Syrphidae > Dasysyrphus > Dasysyrphus albostriatus. Next base: position 123,224,950 of record OX276335.1, on the reverse strand, counting down.
GTTCGGGGTGAGTACTGTATTGAACTCGCTAAATATTAAATATTTATAACGTGGCTAGTCCGAAAAGTTTAAAATGTCTATTGTAAACAACCGCGAAAACCTTAAAAGTTATTGAAATTTACAAGCTTTTTTCGCAACAGGGAGGTGGAAAATTTTATTATCTGGGAAAACCAGCAGATTGAGAGGGAGAAAAGTGCGGGTGCACCGAAAGGTGGCCCAGCAATGATAGAGGAATCTGCAATGGCACCAGCAGCAGGTACATCGAAAAGGCGTAAATGCAAAGCCAAAAAAAGCACAATGTTGACGAAAAACAGGCCATCAGCGAGAAGATCGGTGCCATAAAAGGGGAGATGGAATGACTTAATGCCATCCTAACGCCACTGATTGAAAACTTAAAACTAAAACAAGAAGCTTTCCGCGAAAAAGAAAAACAGGAGCACGAGCGGAAGAAAGCGGCATAGGCCCCACAAAAAGGGGCGCCTCAACAAGAGATGCTGGTGGCAGCACAGCAGCCAAAGCAAAATTTGCATTCCCAGCAGCAACAAAAACAGCTGTCACAGCAGCAAGCTAAGCAGCAGCCCAAAGAAAAGCTGACCGTGAAACAATCACAGCAGCAGCCCAAAGAGCAGGGAAAAGAAAAAAACATGAGCAGAACCAACAGCAGCAGACACAACAGCAAAAACAGTAGGAGGGGATTCAGCAAGGAGAACACCAGCAGCAGCCACAACCACCCAAAAGCAAAAAAGAAAAGGTGCTGCCAATAAAAACATATAAGATGAATCTTCAAGAGACTATTGAACTATGTAAGTCGGCCAAAGGCCAAAATTTTACTATTAAGAGATTGAGTAAGGATAGACATGCTATTCACTGCTCAACAGTGGAGCAGCACAAAATAACTAAAGATTTGTTAAAGAAATCAACAACAGAGTTCTTCAGCTTTACCTCTAAAGCAGATAAAGTACAAACGGTCCTATTGAAGGGCATAGATTCCTGCACGGAACCACAGGTGCTCTTAAATGAGCTCCGTAAAAAATCGGGCGACGATCTCGTCTTCATCGAGGTTAAGCCGTTCGCTACGGTCAGAGCCAGACGGGAGAAGCGGTCTCTACCGTTCTTCCTGGTTCAACTCTCACCCAGCAACAAACTGGATAGTCTGAGGAGGATCTCCGTCCTAAACTACCAGATTGTAACATGGGATAAATTAAAGAGACGTGGCGACATGCTTCAATGCATGCGCTGCCAAAGGTTTGGCCACACTGCAGCAAACTGCGAAATGCAGTCACGCTGTGTGAAGTGCGGTGAAAACCACATAAAGGGAGAGTGTAAGCTCGGTGAGGAACGTGTCGATGACATGACCCAGCTTAAATGTGCACTTTGCGGAAAGGAGGGGCACCATGCTAATTATCGGGGTTGCTCAGCTTTACAGCAAATCAGAATTAATAAAGCAGCTAAGCAGACAGCGGTAGAGATACGCCCATCAACGCGTGCTCCTACAGCAACGCCCGTTAATCCCCAAATTTCCTAGGCCCAAATGGCGGCAGGGAGGGGAAAAACGGTACAGCCTGCAGCTAAGGTAGCCCAACCGGCCCTCGTGCCAAAGGCTCCGGATGCTCAGGCCGAGATTAGAAGCATGTTGCTGGCGATTCAAGGCCAGTTAACAGGACTTCATAATCAAATAAAGGAGCAGGCGACCAGGGTAGACTATCTCTACTCTGTTTTGCCAAGCCTAACGCAAATTAGAGGTTAAAGGCGCGCTGTTGGAGAGACCTCTTAGGATCCTTGCTGTGAATGTAAATTCACTGATTAGGACCGAACGTAGAGCTGATCTTTTTCAATTGTTGAAAGATCAAAGTCCAGATGTGTTTATGGCCAGTGAAACTAAACAAAACCAGAAACACAAGTTGACTAACAACAATTACAATATCGTTAGAAGAGATCGACCAAACTCCACTCAAGGGGGAGGCGTCGCAATCTTCATACGAAAAGGCATTAATCATAAAGTTATATATAATAGTGATCGAGGCTTATGCACCAGAATCACCTCAGCCAACTGATTTTATAACAGAGCTTGAAAAACTTTTCGAATGTCTACGCTTGAGCTTGGAAGAAAATTACTTTCTCATGGCCGGTGATTTGAATGCCAAACACTTAGATTGGGGAAATCAAGTACAGAATCCTAGAGGTATTCATCTTTTTAATTGGATGAGTCAGTATAACGCTGAATATCGTAAGGAACTGCTCGCTATGGATCGGCCATCTTTTCCAAGAAGCGGTGCCTATTTGGATCTATTGCTAATAGACGCAAGACTGACAATTACTGACACTCTGGGTCAAAGACCAAGAAACTGTTTACGAACTATCGAGTACAACAGTGATCACTGCGGACTCGCCGCTGTAATACAGCTTCCGAACGAGCTCGTGGAGTTGGATGAGTATGTACCTGTGCATACCTACAATTACAGTAAGGTGCGCTGGCCACGCTTTACCAACGCCTTATCTAGCGAAATCGATTCTATCCCCCACCAAATGACAGGAATTTGACAAATAACGAAATAGACCAATATTTGGAACAAATGGACGAGACAATCAAACGAACAATGATCAGAACAATACCGAAATACAAACAACGGGACGCAACCGACACGTACCGGAATGCGACCATTGACGCCTTACACAGACAAAAAGGACTGCTGACAAGACTAAAACTCTTGTACCAACTGACCCTCACGACCCTCACGACCTAGAGATTGGGATATTGAAGTCGTCGATCAAGAACATCAACCAACTAATAATAGAAAACAATCGGTTGTCAATTAATTTGTATTGGGATAACAAAATTCGGGCCATTAACTCTAGTGACCTGAGCATGTTTCCCCAAATTAACAAGATATTTAGAAGGAATGATCAGAACGATCTTCCGTGTCTTAAGCTTCAGAGAACGACGGACAACAGAGACGTACTTCTGACAGCAGGAATCGATCCAGTGGACGCCGTCTTGGACGATGACCTCTTTATTTTCCAAGATCCACAGGAGAAAGTGGAGACTGTGGGGCTGCTTTCCAGCAAGTATAGAAGGTGAATGCGTGCATTCGCCCGAATCACGACCTGGAAAACAGAGCCTTGCTCCATCACTTCTACCTTCGGAATGACATCACGCAATGGCGATCAGAGAACACTGGTTTCACCGGGTTCAATGAAGATCATTTGGCAAACGCCATAATCGCCGAGCGAAATGGGCCCAGTTCCCTGTTAATTATGAAGGTGGGGCTCCAGCTCATCTTCGATTCATTAAAGAAGAAGAAGTCAGCAGGAGTCGATGGCATATCCAACGTTGTCCTACGACATTTACCTCAAGAAGCAGTAGACATTTATACCACTCTGTTTAACAACGCTCTGAATAATGCATATTATCCAGTGCAGTGGAAGACAGCTGTGGTGCATCCTCTCCCGAAAAAGGGAAAGGACAACTCCAATCCGGCGAATCTCCGGTTGATAAGTCTTCTTTCGAGTATCAGCAAGGTATTCGAAAAAGTTATCAATAGAGCTCTGTCTAAGTGGGCAGAGGACAATTATATCATACCGGATCAGTTCGATTTTAAGGCAGGACATGACACCATTCACGCTGCGTCGAAACTCGTTTCTGACGTCCAATGGAACAAATCTAAGAAGCAGTGTACTGTCTGGTTGATTTGGAGAGGGCCTTCGACACCGTATGGTTGGAGGGTCTTTAGTTAAAGCTGACCAGACTTGGCATTAGTAAACCACTATTATATATGCTTTATGATATGCTCAATGTAGTTCCTCGTGGCATGGTGGTTAGTGCGTACGACTGTCATGCCAAAGGTCTGGGTTCGATTCCCAGCCGCTGCCACCTAAAAACAAACGAGGTACTGCCTCTTGCGAGGAACTGACAAATCCTCCAAGAGTATACTTGTCATGAATAAGTGCTTCTCATCTAGCCGTTCGGACACGGCAAAAAATTGTAGGTCTCCTCTATTCCTGCCAAAAATACGTACACGGGAATGGTTGAGAGTTCTAAGTCACTAGGCCTTGAGTCTCCAAAACAGTCTCTTGAACAGCTCCAAAAGTCGAGGTCATCAGGATTCTTTTGCAGCGTGACATCGAGAAGATTCAGCAATATTGCGATGACTGGAAGGACTCCGTTGCTTAGAGCCACAAGGGATACGAGAAACAACTGACGCAAGCTGGTGATCGTAGGGCCAAATGGACATGCACTGGCGAGTAAAAGTGTAGTAAAGTACCTTGGCATCTGAATGGATCAGTAGTTGTATTTCGACAGACATATAAATGCTGCTCTGGCCAGGGCCAGGGGAGCCTTTGCCCTCACGAAACGGTTGTTTTTACGGCAGCCGGCTTGACAGCAGGATGAAGGTGATTTGCTACATGGCATTTATCCGGCCGATGATTGCCTATGGATGCCCGGTTTGGTTCAACGTTGCCCCATCTCAAATGGAAAAGATTCGGGTGTTTGAGAGGCAGTGTCTTCGACGCTGCCTTGGATTACACAGAACACCAGAATTGGAGTACAAACACTACTATTCCAACCTGGCTCTATACAACGGGGCCAACATAAACAGGATAGATAATTTCTTGCTGAAGCTTATTCAAGATCACATTGCAAGAGCGATGTCCTCGTCTAACAGCTTAATTTTCGGGGCTTATTACCCCAACAACGAATACTACGAGAGTGTGCGTCTAAGCGGCTTTATTTTCATCCAATGCATTCCTCTATCTAGACAGTCGAGGGCTGATTCAAGATAGAGCGGCGGTTCCACTAATCTACCACGTCAGCCGTAGAACTGTAGATCGGCGGCTCCTTTACAGTCGAGATGTCAGTCGATCTCGTACTGTGGAAGTGTGTAGACGTTTTCGGCTTCCCAGTTTATTCAAATTAATTATCTCGGAGTGACCTAGTCAAGTTTTATTTAATCCAAACGATCATCAATTGTGTTGATAGCACAGAGGAAGAGGTGGCAGACCGACAACCAGAGGATCACGGGTTCGGGTCCCAGTCGGGCAAAAATTATTTGGCTGCTTTTTTCACAATCGTGAAGTAGAAAACTTCATTGAGTGGGAAAAGCAGCAAATGCAAACTAACAACACCGCGGGGACATCGAAAGGTGCCCCAGCAACAACAATAAAGCCAGCTATGGTACCACCAGCCAAAGCTACGGTCAGCGCCGTAGCAACAACAACAACAACAACGAAGCAAGCGATGGCACCACCAGCCATGCCATCAACAAGTGCCGTAGCAACGGCGAAACAAGCAACGGCACCAACAGCTGGTGCCAAAAACAAGAGGAGGAAGAAGATAAGCTGTGCGTCGAACCTCGTGAAGCGCCGCTCCACCACCACTTCAGCCCAGCTGCCAGCCGGGGTGAAGGAGACGGCGCGCACAGCCAAAACTACAGCAGCAGCCAAAATACATCAACAACTGGATACCTCGCCATCCGATGACGACATCGAGTATATGTCCGAAGGTGGCGAGGGATTATATACAACGGGTGACTCCAACAGCAACTTGCTTGTGGATATAACCACACCACAGGCGTCCTCCGAAGAGGAAAATGAGGCGCAAGAAGAAATGGACGAGCAGGCCATCAGTCAAAAAATTGATGTCATTCGGGGGGAGATGGAACGTCTCAATTCCATTGTGACCCCACTAATAGAAGCTCTCAAAAGCAAGCAAGAAGCTCGACGCAAAAGAGAGAAACAGGAGCGCGAGCAGAAAGAAGCGGGCCAAGCGCCAAAAAATGCAGCGCCAGAGCAAGAGCTGCCTTTGAAAAACAAGCAGCAGGATCTTAATCCAAAAAAAACAGCAGCAACAACAACAGATGCCAATTGAACAACAACAGCAGAAGCCGAAGGAGCAACGTCCAAAAAAGCAAATGCAACAGCAACAACAACAACAGCAGCAGCAGCAACGAAAACCACAGGAGCAAAGTCAGCAGCAGCAGCAGCAGGGAGATCACCAGCAGCAGCCACAGCCGCCCCAAAATAAAAAAGAAAAGGTGCCACCTATAAATACATACAAAATGGAACTTCAGGAAACCATTGAACTATGTAAGTCGGCCATAGGCCAAAACTTTTTTATAAAACGATTAAGTAAAGATAGACACGCTATCCACTGCGCCACAGTGGCACAGCATAAAATTATAAAAGAATTATTAAAGAAATCCACGACTGAGTTCTTCAGTTTTACCCCCAAAGTGGATAAATATCAAACGGTCCTCTTGAAGGGCATAGATTCCTGCACGGAACCACAGGTGCTCTTAGATGAGCTCCGTCAAAAAGCGAACGACGATCTCGACTTTATCGGGGTCAAGCCGTTCGCTACAGTCAGAGCCAGACGGGAGAAGCGGTCTTTGCCATTCTTCCTGGTTCAACTATCGCCCAGCAGCAAACTGGATAGTTTGAGGAGAATCTCCGTCCTCAACTACCAGGTTGTAGCTTGGGACAAATTAAAGAGACGCGGTGACATGCTTCAATGCATGCGCTGCCAAAGGTTTGGCCACGCTGCAGCAAACTGCGAAATGCAGTCACGCTGCGTTAAGTGTGGTGAGGACCACATTAAGGGAGAGTGCAAGCTCGGAGAGGAAAGGGTCGAAGACATGACCCAGCTTAAATGTGCACTTTGCGGAAAGGAGGGGCACCCTGCTAATTATCGGGGCTGCTCAGCTTTTCAGCAAATTCGTAACAATAAAGCGGCTAAGCAGACAGCAGTAGAGATACGTTCATCAACGCGTGCTCCTACAGCAACGCCCGTTAATCCCCAAATTTCCTACGCCCAAATGGCAGCAGGAAGGGGAAAAACGGTACAGCCTGCAGCTAAGGCAGCCCAACCGGCCCTCGTGCCAAAGGTGCCGGACGCTCAGGTTGAAATAAGAAGTATGTTGCTGGCCATTCAAGGCCAGTTAACAGGACTTCAGACCCAGATAAAGGAGCAGGCGACTAGGGTAGACTATCTCTACTCTGTTTTGCCTAGCCTAACGCAAATAACAGGTTAAAGGCGCGCTGTCGGAGAGGCCTTTTAGGATCCTTGCTGTGAATGTAAATTCACTGATTAGGACCGAACGTAGAGCTAATCTTTTTCAATTGTTGAAAGACCAGAGTCCAGATGTGTTTATGGCCAGCGAAACTAAGCTGAACCAGAAACATAAATTGACTAACAACAATTACAATATCATTAGAAGAGATCGTCCCAACTCCACTCAAGGGGGGGGCGTCGCAATCTTCATACGAAAAGGCATTAATCATAAAGTTATATATAATAGTGATCTGCGCAGATTTCGGCTGTTGGAGGCGTGCATCGTATGCATTCCTCTCCAACAGGGGAAGCGAATGTATGTGATCGCGGCTTATGCACCGGCATCACCTCAGCCAACTGATTTTACGACAGAGCTTGAAAAACTTTTCGAATGTCTACACTTGAGCTTGGAAGAAAATTACTTTCTCATGGCCGGTGATTTGAATGCCAAACACCAAGATTGGGGAAATCAAATTAAAAATCAAAGAGGTATTCATCTTTTCAATTGGATGAGTCAATACAACACTGAATATGGTGTCGACCTGCTGGCTACGGATCGGCCATCGTTTCCAAGAAGCGGTGCCTATCTGGATCTATTGCTAATAGACGCAAGACTGACAATTACTGACACTCTGGGTCAAAGACCAAGATACTGTTTACGAACGATCGAGTACGACAGTGATCACTGCGCACTCGCCACCGTAATACAGTTTCCGAACGAGCTCGTGGAGTTGGATGAGTATGTACCTGTGCATACTTACAATTACAGTAAGGTGCGCTAGTCACGCTTTACCAATGCCTTATCGAGCGAAATCAGTTCGAATAACATATCGCCACCAAATGACAGGAATTTGACAAATAACGAAATTTACAAATACTCAGAACAAATGGACGAGACAATCAAACGAACAATGAACAGAACAATACCGAAATACAAGCAACGGGACGCAACCGACATGTATCGAAACGCAACCATTGACGCACTACACAGACAAAAAAGTGGACTGCTGACAAGACTAAAACTCTTGTACCGACGGTTTACTGACCCTCACCATCTGGAGATTAGGACACTGAAGTCGTCGATTAAGAACATCAACCAAGTAATTAAAGAGAACTATCGGTTGTCAATTAATTTGTATTGGGATAACAAAATTCAGGCCGTTAATTGTAGCGACCCGAGCATGTTTCCCCAAATTAACAAGATATTTAGAAGGAATGATCAGAACGACCTTCCGTGTCTCAAGCTTCAAAGAACGACAAACAACAGAGACGTACTTCTGACAGCAGGAATTAATCCAGAGGACGCCGTCTTGGACGATGACCTCTTTATCATCGAAGATCAGCAGGAGAAAGTGGAGGCTGTGGGGGCTGCTTTCCAGCAAGTGTAGAAGGTGAATGCGTGCATTCACCCGAATCACGACCTGGAAAACAGAGCCTTGCTCCATTACTTCTACCTTCGGAATGACATCACGCAATGGCGATCAGAGAACCTTGGTTTTACCGGGTTCAATGAAGATCAGTTGGCAAACACCATAACCGCCGAGTGAAATGGGCCCAGTTCCCTGTTAATTACGAAGGTGGAGCTCCAGCTCATCTTCGATTCATTAAAGAAGAAGAAGTCAGCAGGAGTCGATGGCATATCCAACGTTGTACTTCGACATTTACCTCAAGAAGCAGTAGACATTTATACCACTCTGTTTAACAACGCTCTGAATAATGCATATTATCCAGTGCGTTGGAAGACAGCTGTGGTGCATCCTCTCCCGAAAAAGGGAAAGGACAACTCCAATCCGGCGAATCTCCGGTCGATAAGTCTTCTTCCGAGTATCAGCAAGGTTTTCGAAAAAGTTATCAACAGAGCTCTGTCTAAGTGGGCAGAGGACAATAATATCATACCGGACAATCAGTTCGGTTTTAAGGCGGGACATGACACCATTCATGCCGCGTCGAAACTCTTTTCTGATGTCCAATGGAACAAATCTAAGAAGCAGTGTACGGGTGCCTGTCTGGTTGATTTGGAGAAGGCCTTCGACACCGTATGGTTAGAGGGTCTTTATCTAAAGCTGACCAGACTTGGCATTAGTAAACCACTATTATATATGCTTTATGATATGCTCAATGGCAGAAAGTTTGTTGTCAAAAGTGGCAATGTAACTTCTGCCACAACCTTTAATATTAAAAATGGTCTTCAGCAGGGAGCGGTCAACTCGTCGATTCTATTCAGCATTTACACCAGCGATCTGATAAGTAGTCTAACTCAGGCAATTGCGTATGCCGACGATCTAATTGCGTACAGAACAGCTCCAAAAGTCGAGGTCATCAGGATTCTTTTGCAGCGTGACTTCGAGAAGATTCAGCGATATTGCGATGACTGGAAGTTGAAAATCAACTTTCAGAAATCAGAAACTATCTTGTTTAGGACTCCGTTGCGTGGAGCCACAAGGGATACGAGAAAGAACTGGCGCAAGCTTGTGATCGTAGGGCCAAATGGACATCCACTGGCGAGTAAAAGTCTAGTAAAGTACCTTGGCATCTGGATGGATCAGTATTTGTATTTCGACAGACATATAAATGCTGCTCTGGCCAGGGCTAGGGGAGCCTTTGCCCTGACAAAACGGTTGTTTTATAGCAGCCGGCTTGACAGCAGGGTGAAGGTGATTTGCTACATGGCCCTCATCCGGGTGTTTGCCCAGATTCGGGTGTTTGAGAGGCAGTGTCTTCGACGCTGCCTTGGATTGCACAGAACACCAGAGTCGGAGTACAAACATTACTATTCCAACCTGGTTCTATACAACGGGACCAACATAAACAGGATAGATAATTTCATGCTGAAGCTTATTCGAGGTCACATTGCAAGAGCGATGTCCTCGTCTAACAGCTTAATTTTCGGGGCTTATTACCCCAACAACGAATACTACGAGAGTGTGCGTCTAAGCGGCTTTATTCCGCCCGATGCATTCCTTCACCTAGACAGTCGAGGGTTGATCCAGGATAGAGCAGCGGTTCCGTTAATCTACCACGTCTGCCGGAGAACTGTAGATCGGCGGCTCCTGTACAGTCGGAACGTCCTCGCACAAGACGGAGCTGAGCACCTTCGGTTCAGTAGGACTGTGTCCGAACGGGACCGAAGAGATAGGGTAAAGCAGGAGAACCAGTTCTGGTGGTTGAAAAACGAAGATGAAGTTCCTTCAGATATTTAATAGTTGACCTTGCTATTTTCTTTTGTATGGCCGACTTGCATAGGTTTAGGTAGTTAGTTTTGAGTAAGGACAGTCAGGGTGGCACCAAAAAAAATATAAAACATAGAAAAACACAAAAAAAAATTATAAAATCCACAAAAATACAAAAAAATTATAAAACCGGAAAATGCTTGCTGTGGCTGTTCTAGATGTAAGTAGTCTGTAAGTAGCTTATAAGTAGGTTGTAACTAGTTATAATTAGTTGTAAATAGTTTTAAGTAGCTTTAAGTAGTGTTAATTAGTTCTAAGTAGCTTTAATTTAGTTTTATGTAGTTTGTAAGTTTTATATAAAACCAAAAAAAATAAAGACAGAGATACCGAGTTTTTTGTAAATTCTTCTCGGTAAAAAATAAAACCGACCTGGATTTAGTATTAAGATAGTTCTTAGGCCGAAAGGCATTAGCATTAAGTTATTATAGTTCAACTTAGAGCGCCCGACTGGGGCCAGTAAGTTAGTATTAAGATATTAATAAGTAGGCTAGTTTTTATGAATTTTTGTCTAGCTTTATGATAGTTTTAAGAAAATTGAAAATAAAAATGAATTTAAAAAAAAAATAAAAAAAAAAATTAAAAAAAACAGTCGAGATGTTCTCGCACAAGACGGAGCTGAGCACTTTCGGTTCAGTAGGACTGTGTCCGAATGGGCCCGAAGAGATAGGGTAAAGCAGGAGAACCAGTTCTGGTGGTTGAAAAACGAAGACGAAGTTCCTTCATCATTTAATAGTTGACCTTGCTATTTTCTTTTGTATGGCCGACTTTCACAGGTTAAGGTAGTTAGTTCTAAGTAGGGACAGTCACGGTGGCACCAAAAAAATAAAAAAAAATAAATATAAAACATAGAAAAACACAAAAAAATTATAAAATCCACAAAAATACAAAAAAAATTATAAAACCGGAAAAATGCTTGCTGTGGCTGTTCTAGTTTGTAAGTAGTCTGTAAGTAGCTTATAAGTAGGTTGTAATCAGTTGATAATTAGTTGTAAATAGTTTTAAGTAGCTTTAAGTAGTTTTAATTAGTTTTAATTAGCTTTAATTTAGTTTTATGTAGTTTGTAAGTTTTATATAAAACCAAAAAAAATAAAGACAATAATACCGAGCTTTTTGTAAATTCTTCTCGGTAAAAAATAAAACCGACTTGGATCTAGGCCGAAAGGCATTAGCATATAGTTATTATAGTTTACCTTAGAGGGCCAGTAAGTTAGTTTTAAGATATTGATAAGTAGGCTAGTTTTTATGAATTTATGTCTAGCTTTAAGAAAATTAAAAAATTAAAATGAATTAAAAAAAAAAGAAAAAACAAAACAGGTGGCAGACCCACAACCTGAGGATCACGGGTTCAAGTCCCAGTGGGGCAAAAAATATTTAGCTGCTTTTTTCCATAATCGAGAAGTCGAAAACTTCATTGAGTGGGAAAAGCAGCATATGGCATCGAACAACACGGCGGGGACATCGAAAGGTGTCCCAGCAAAACAATAAAGCCAGCTATGGCACCACCAGCAAAAGCTATAGCAAGTGCCGTAGCAGCAACAACAACAACGAAGCAAGCGATGGCACCACCAGCCATTCCATTGTATAGTGCCGTAGCATCAACGGCAAACGCACCAACGGCACCAACAGCCGATGTGAAAAATAAGAGAAGGAAGAGGATTAGCTGTGCTACAAATCCCTCTGATACAAGCTCTAAAAAATAAACAAGAAGCTCAGCGCGAAAGGGAAAGGCAGGAGCGCGAGCAGATGAAAGTGAAACAGGCGCCACAAAAGCAGTGCCACATCAAGAGCTGCCACCAAAAAAGCAGCAGCCAGAGAAAAATCTGCTAGGACAAGCAATGAAATTGTCACAGCAGAACAAAAATAAGCAGCAATAACAACAGCTGCCAACGGAACAAACACAGCAACAACCAAAGGAGCAAAGGCCAAATCAGAAAACAACACAGCAGCACCAGCAGCAGAAACAACAACCACAGGAGTGGAGCCAGCAGAAGCGGAACGAACAGCAGCGAGAAAAACACCAGCAGCAGCCACAGCCGCCCAAAAATAAACAAGAAAAGGTGCTACCAATTAATACCTATAAAATGGAGCTACAGGAAACCATAGACCTGTGTAAGTCGGCCATAGGCCAACACTTTTTATCAAGCGATTAAGTAAAAATAGACATGCTATCCACTGCTCCACAGTGGAGCAGCACAAAATTAATAAATAATTATTGAAAAAATCCACGACGGAGTTCTTCAGTTTTACCCCCAAAGTGGATAAATACCAAACGGTCCTATTGAAGGGCATAGATTCCTGCACGGAACCACAGGTGCTCTTAAATGAGCTCCGTCAAAAAGCGAGCAACAATCTCGACTTTATCGGGGTCAAGCCATTCGCTACAGCCAGGCGGGAGAAGCAGTCTTTGCCGTTCTTTTTAGTTCAGCTATCGCCCAGCAGCAAACTGGATAGGTTAAGAAGTATCTCCGTTCTCAACTACCAGGTTGTAACTTGGGATAAACTAGAGAGATGCGATGACATGCTTTAATGCTTGCGCTGCCAAAGGTTTGGCCACGCTGCAGCAAACTGCGAAATGCAGTCACACTGCGTTAAGTGCGGGTAGGACCACATAAAGGGGGAGTGTAAGCTCGGTGAGGAACGTGTCGATGACATGACCCAGCTTAAATGTGCACTTTGCGGAAAGGAGGGGCACCCTGCTAATTATCGGGGTTGCTAAGCTTTTCAGCAAATTTGTACTAACAAAGCAGTAAGCAGACAGCGGTAGAGATACGCCCATCAACGCGTGCTCCTACAGCAACGCCCGTTAATCCCCAAATTTCCTACGCCCAAATGGTGGCAGGAAGGGGGAAAACGGTACAACCTGCAGCTAAGGCAGCCCAACCGGCCCTTGTGCCAAACGCAACGGACGCTCAGGCCGAGATAAGAAGCATGTTGCTGGCAATTTAAGGCCAGTTGACAGGACTTCACAACCAGATAAAGGAGCAGGCGACTAGGGTAGACTATCTCTACTCTGTTTTGCCTAGCCTAACGCAAATTAGAGGATAAAGGCGCGCTGTCGGAGAGGCCTTTTAGGATCCTTGCTGTGAATGCAAATTCACTGATAAGGACCGAACGTAGAGCTAATCTTTTCCAATTGTTGAAAGACCAAAGTCCAGATGTGTTTATGGCCAGCGAAACTAAGCTGAACCAGAAACAGAAATTGACAACAATTACAATATCGTTAGAAGAGATCGACCCAACTTCACTCAAGGGGGGGAGGGCGTCGCAATCTTCATACGAAAAGGCATTAATCATAAAGTTATATATAATAGTGACCTGCGCAGATTTTGGCTGTTTGAGGCGTGCATCGTATGCATTCCTCTCCAACAGGGGAAGCGAATGTATGTGATCGCGGCTTATGCACCGGCATCACCTCAGCCAACTGATTTTATGACAGAGCTTGAAAAACTTTTCGAATATCTACACTTGAGCTTGGAAGAAAATTACTTTCTCATGGCTGGTGATTTGAATGCCAAACACCAAGATTGGGGAAATCAAATTCAAAATCGAAGAGGTATCCATCTTTTCAATTGGATGAGTCAATACAACACTGAATATGGTGTCGACCTGCTGGCTACGGATCGCCCATCGTTTCCAAGAAGCGGTGCCTACCTGGATCTACTGCTAATAGACGCAAGACTGACAATTACTGACACTGTGGGTCAAAGACCAAGAAACTGTTTACGAACGATCGAGTACGACAGTGATCACTGCGAACTCGCCGCCGTAATACACCTTCCGAATGAGCTCGTGAAGCTGGATGAGAATGTACCTGTGCATACTTACAATTACAGTAAGGTGCGCTGGCCACGCTTTACCAATGCCTTATCGAGCGAAATCAGTTCGAATAACATATCGCCACCAAATGACAGGAATTTGACGAATAATGAAATAGACCAATACCTAGAACAAATGGATGAGACAATCAGACGAACAATGAACAGAACAATACTAATATACAAGCAACAGGACGCAACCGACATGTATCGGAACGTGACCATTGACGCACTACACAGACAGAAAAGTGGACTGCTGACAAGACTCAAACTCTTGTACCGACGGTTTACTGACCCTCACCATCTGGAGAATAGGACACTGAAGTCGTCGATCAAGAACATCAACCAACTAATTAAAGAAAATTATCGGTTGTCAATTAATTTGTATTGGGATAACAAAATTTTGGGCCGTTAATTCTAGCGACCCGAGTATGTTTCCCCAAATTAACAAGATATTAAGAAGGAATGATCAGAACGATCTTCCGTGTCTTAAGCTTCGGAGAACGACGGACAACAGAGACGTACTTCTGACAGCAGGAATTAATCCAGAGGACGCCGTCTTGGACGATGCCCTCTTTATCATCGAAGATCTGCAGGAGAAAGTGGAGGCTCTGGGGGCTGCTTTCTAGCAAGTGTACAAGGTGAACGCGTGCATTCGCCCCAATCATGACCTGGAAAACAGAGCCTTGCTCCATCACTTCTACCTTTGGAACAGCATCACGCAATGGCGATCAGAGAACCTTGGTTTCACCGGGTTCAATGAAGATCAGTTGGCAAATACCATAATCGCCGAGCGAAATGGGCCCAGTTCGCTCCAGCTCATCTTCGATTCATCAGGAGTCGATGGCATATCCAACGTTGTACTTCGACATTTACCTCAAGAAGCAGTGGACATTTATACCACTCTGTTTAACAACGCTCTGAATAATGCATTTTATCCAGTGCATTGGAAGACAGCTGTGGTGCATCCTCTCCCGAAAAAGGGAAAGGACAACTCCATCCAGCGAATCTCCGGTCGATAAGTCTTCTTCCGAGTATCAGCAAGGTATTCGAAAAAGTTATCAATAGAGCTCTGTCTAAGTGGGCAGAGGACAATTATATCATACCGGACAATCAGTTCGGTTTTAAGGCGGGACATGACATCATTCATGCCGCGTCGAAACTCGTTTCTGATGTCCAATGGAACAAATCTAAGAAGCAGTGTACGGGTCTGATTGATTTGGAGAGGGCCTTCGACACCGTATGGTTAGAGGGTCTTTATCTAAAGCTGACCAGACTTGGCATTAGTAAACCACTATTATATATGCTTTATGATATGCTCAATGGCAGAAAGTTTGTTGTCAAAAGTGGCAATGTAACTTCTGCCACAACCTTTAATATTAAAAATGGTCTTCAGCAGGGAGCGGTCAACTCGCCGATTCTATTCAGCATTTACACCAGCGATCTGATAAGTAGTCTAACTCAAGCAATTGCGTATGCCGACGATCTAATTGCGTACAGAACAGCTCCAAAAGTCGAGGTCATCAGGATTCTTTTGCAGCGTGACTTTGAGAAGATTCAGCGATATTGCGATGACTGGAAGTTGAAAATCAACTTTCAGAAATCAGAAACTATCTTATTTAGGACTCCGTTGCTTAGAGCCACAAGGGATACGAGAAAGAACTGGCGCAAGCTGGTGATCGTAGGGCTAAATGGGCATCCACTGGCGAGTTAAAGTGTTTTCTCCGTGTTGCATCGAAATCAAATTGCGGTACAACGTTTGTAACGTATTTAAAAATACTATTTAAAACTTTGCATGGATTATTATTGGATGCGTATTCGCATACCTCTCAATCGTCGACACTAGAAAAAAAAATCCAAACCAGAACAAAACCGAAGCTTATCATGGTTATCTTATTTTCATATTTTCTCCTTTCCTACTACTTGTCAACTACTTCGAGAATAAAAAAAAATGTTATGAATCACTCGGCAAAAAAACTTAAAAACCGAATTTCCCTATCGATTGAGTGTCTCAAAACCTCAAAAAAAATGACCGATTTTGATTCACAAATACTTATTCCACTCCGAAAGTTTCCCCTCGCGACTTTCTCCACCTTTAGGACCAACGTCTACAGAACCGTTGGCCCGACCAAGCAGAGGTCGAGAGGGGGGTCCAACTGCGTTTTTAACGGAAGGCCTGCTAGTTGCCATACATAGCTCGTCGATGGGGGGGGATCTTGTTACACGCTGAAGGACGTTGTTACCTTTTTTCAGGCCTTAATCTGAGATGTGATCTGATTTGTTATGTTACCATCTTTAAAGAGGCGGAGCCCGAATTTAAGTAACCGATTTACCTGTTCCCGCTTAACTTCTCTTTTGACTACATACTTAGACGATTTGGGGGGGGGTTAGGTAGTCGTGCCCCTGGAGCTATGTCATTACCCACCCTTTTATAGTATTCCGAAAATACCATCTTCAGAATACTCCAATGCCATTACTGTAATGCTCCGATAACCGATTTGTAATGGCCCTCATTCGAAAGGGGAAAGTTAATAAAAACTTTCCCTTCCTACGCCTTTTGAAACCTTCTCTCACCCTCCATTCCCCTCTGATTCACTTCCCAACTTTAACTTCTTAACACTCCATCAAAAAAAAATTAA
Source organism: Dasysyrphus albostriatus (assembly GCA_946251815.1). Classification (NCBI taxonomy): domain Eukaryota; kingdom Metazoa; phylum Arthropoda; class Insecta; order Diptera; family Syrphidae; genus Dasysyrphus; species Dasysyrphus albostriatus. The sequence continues at coordinate 123,208,218 of OX276335.1, read as the reverse complement.
AAACTCACGATAAAATTCCTAATAGGTATTTTTCCATCAAAACGAAATCCTTATGAATCCTCAACATAATCGTATACGACAAACTTGACAAATCCATAAAAGTTATAATTGAAAACATCAACTTTGTTTTTTTTTTTTTTTTTTGTAATTCATTAATACGCTTTTATTTCGCTTAGATATTGCGATTATTACTTAAATCTACTAACATTATTTATTTTATTTAAAGGCATCTCCATTCACCGGGCGGATATAAAAAAAAAAACGCAAAAGATTCTTTTATATAAAAAATAAACTTTGTAAACGATATATGTAGGTAATTCGTAAATCATTCCACCACATACATTACCCACCAATTTCAAGTTAAAATGTGTGAAAATCGATCATTCTTTCTTTTTTTTTTATACAGGAAATTTACATATACATGTACCTAATATATTTTATATATTGCAACAAACAAAAAAATGACTTACCAGAGATCCAAAATGTTGTGCACAGCATGATGAATATCGGTGAACATCTATACGTTGCTTGATGAAAATTTATATAGTTAAATAATAAACACTGAATAGCATTAGGAGAGAAGACGAGTAGTTGGTCTTCGAATTACAAACTTCCACTTTCTTTTCATATCCCGAAACAAACATAAATGAAATAATTTACCACGATGGATGGGATGTCACATTTGGCTCTTTAAATCCTAATACTAACTTAAGCTATTTCCTTATTATTATTTTTTTTTACTTCGACTCTAGCTTGAATTTTTTTTTATCAAAACCATAAAATCTTCTTTTCAAACCTTCTTATCAACACTTTTCTTTTTAATTTTCAGGATCTTTCCTTTTTTTCTTTCTTTCTCTTTTTAAAAACTTAAATTCAACTAAAGCCATTAAACAAAAACTATCTTTTACTTTCTCCTCCTTTGATCGTTCGTTGTAATGAAATGATATTACATTTTTAGTTTTAAATTTTCACTTCATTTCACTATTCTCTTTTTCTTTTTTTTTTTACAACACTATTCTTTTGTAGGTAACTAGGTATTCAAATTTTTCTTTATATCTGAAATTTTTTCTCAATCACAACTTTCTTTGAAGCCTAAACTTTTCTTTCACTTCACTAAATTTTCTTTGTTAGCTTTAAGATTTCCTCCTTCTTTACGAAACACTATCAGTTTTAAATTTTGAAATAGATCTTTTCATTGTGTAACTAATCTTCTAAGCTTTTTTGTTTTTATTTAAGCAGCATTAATTTACTTTTTTTCTTAAATCTATCTTTCTTTTAGTTACTTTTTTTTTTCTTTACAAAAAAAAATCTTTCTTTAATTCTGTTTCTTTTTGGGTAACCTAGTTTTTCATTTTCTTTACAGCCTATTTCTTGCTCTTATTTGGTTCACTGTAATCCTTTTTCTTTTGTTTTTGGGTTTTTTTCTGTTTTTTTTTTTTTTTACAGCTGGAGTCAATTTGCTTGGCTCTTCTGGGACTACTTCGTTGTGTGTGTGCCACGTGATGTCCCGGAGAGCAGCAAATACTTATTCTTCCTTAGTGCGTGGCGATTGCGGATTTTTTTTGGTTCGCTCGCTTCCGTGCCCGTAGGTTTGGAATTGCTGTCTTCTTTGGCAAAGACAATTCCCTTTTACACTCCTGGTTGCACAGATGGGTTCTAATGTATGGTGGGTTAGTTAGCAACCAAAATATACTACTTTCTCTGAGGACAATCACTAGACGATCGACGCAACTACCCCTTCCTGCCTACAGAAAAAGTTTTAGTTTTTTTTTTTTTTTTTGTTAGTTACCCATTTCTCACCTGCCTCCCTTGGATTGTTAGATTTTTGTAGATTCCCATTAAAATGTTTTGAGTTCCCTCGTGGTTCCCAGAATCACCCGCAATGGCGAATAAAGAAAACCGGTTACTGTTTTTTTTTTGGCATGCAGTTCCTTTTTGCTTATCTCCTTCGTATTTTTATTAAGTGGAGACGATGAAACGCAACTGCTTAGAGCGACAACTCAGAAAGAAATGAAAGAGCTTTGTATTTTTCTTCTGGGCGACCGAACTATTACACGAAGATGGCGATTTTGGTAGACTTGGGATTAAATGGGACGAAGTAAACGGAAGTTAACGATCGGTACGGGTGGACGCGAAACATTGAGATTGCAAATTCCAAACGTACCCGCTTCGAAATCCATTATGCTCGAAACACAATGTTAAATTATTTTCTTACGTCAGATTATAAACAATTTGCTTGCTTCTTACGAAAGATTTTCGTACGTGTATACCGGTGTCCTCAAAGAATAAGCGTATGGACTCAAGTCTACGATACATTATTTTGTCTTGCAATTTATATTAGGCCTTTTACTGTCTCACCTAGGACAAATCCTATGGCCATTTACTACACGTTTTGCTGATGAACCGCAAGCGATACTTGTTCGAAATTTCACCTGAACAAAGCACTATCAACAAAAAGATTTCTCATCCAAAGGCACCAAATATGGGAATAGGTGAATTATCAGTTGCTGATCTAAAAGTTATCTTAAATGAGAGTCTCGAAGAAAAGCTTAAAGATCTAGTCACAAAAAATGAGTTGTTGGTGCTCTCGAACGAGATACTCTCTTGGGAGGATACAATTGGCAACCCTGGCCCCAAACTATAAAGAAAGTGCAAATTTAAGCTCTCGAATTTGAACAAAATTACAAATATTTAAATAAAGTATAGTGAAAGTGATTAATTTCAAAGTGCGCAAGAAGTTTGCTTCTATCTAAAAAACACAAAAACTCAACAGAGTAAGTCATATAGATAGTAAGAAATACAAAAATTGATCTTGCTAAAACAAAGAAACTATATCAAGTACCTACCACTCATACGTAAACTCACACATACTACCTAATATAATATATATATATGCTCAAGCGAAAGGTAGGTGAAACTTCCCCCGAGACACATAAACCGAACATAAAAAATCCTTGCACAATGGGTGTGGGCGAAATGTCAGTGGAAGATCTGGAACAATTGTTTGACCGAAAAACAGCCAACCTCGCAACGAAGGGCGATCTTGTAGATTTGCAAAATAACATCGCAGAACAAAAGGCTCAGATAGATGTGCTGCAAAGCCAATTGACGGTCACCCAAGTTCAACTACAGAAAACTCAAGAAGCTCTTTACAAAACACAGCTAAGATGTTGTACGTGGGAAAGAGAGGTGGAATTTCTGGCAAAAAAGGCATGTGAAAACAATATCATTGTGCACGTACCAATAACCTCAAATGCCGATCCGATTGTACGTGCAAAAGAAATATGCGCAGATTTGTTAGAAACCAATGCAAATAAAAATGGTCTATTTAAAGATGCAAGAAGCTTGGGACGTGCAACCGAGAGAGGTGCAAATGTACTGGTACAGGTTCACAACACTGAAGATGTCAAAACAATAATGGCCAAAGTTCGCACACTACGAAACCCTGGAATTTCAATTCGTAGAGATCTTCCTAGGACAGTACGTGATCGTCGGAGGAGAATATTTAACTTGAAGAAGAACCTACTATCTAAAAATCCAAACTTAAAAATTATACTTAAAGGAGAACTTATTCAAGTGGAAGATAAAACATTCTTTTATGATGAAAACGAAAAACTTATTTGGAAAGATGGAGATGGCGACGGAGAAGAAATCATCAATCAGCTGGTTTTGACAGTGGCAAATACAACAAATGGGAGAATCTCTCCAACGATGGCAGAGACACCTACACTCTCAGCTAGAAATGATCGCGTATCCGGGACACAAACCCAACATCTAAATCATTCCTAATAGTATTGCCGTCTGCCCTAGTATTAAAGTAGCTAAATCAAATAATAATTTAAGTTTTAGTATTTTATCATATAATGTAGCTGGATTAAAAAATAAAAGTAAATATTTAGATTTTTTTGAATATGTTAAAAAACATGATATATTTTTTTTATATGAAACTTTCCTAGTGGAAAATTATGAAAATTTTGAAAATAGTTTTAATGAATTCGAATTGTTATGGAGTGCTGCAATCCGAACACATACGGTAGGAAGAGCAAGTGGAGGAACCGTTTTTGGGATAAATACAAAATTTTCATCAAAAACAAATTGCTGCTTTATAAGGAGGGAAAATAGAGAATATGTAAAATTAGATATCAAGGGAGAGCATATGGAGATTTGTCCAATCTACATGAACTGTTGCAACTGGCAAATTGAATTCAACGATTTAATGGATTGCCTACTCACTGCAGGCTGCAAAAATATGCTTCTGGTTGGTGACTTTAACGCTAGAGTTGGAAAAGAACAAATAGCACCTATAATGAAAGGAGAATATGAGTCCTTCTGCAGCGTGATTAGAGAGTCGAAAGATGAAACTATCGATGCCAAAGGCAAGCAACTTATTGAAGCATGTGACTCTTTTAACTTATGTCTTTTAAACGGCAGAACATCAAGCGATAGTAATGGTGAATTTACGTTTGTAAAGGGAAACGGATGCTCCGTAATTGATTACGCGTTCATTAATGGAAACTGGCATGAGCTGATACAGGACATGGAAGTAGCAACCCAACTTTTCTCAGATCATCTGCCCCTATCTATTAAATGTGGAACAGAAGCAAACAATCCTGTTACCAAAAATCTTTCGCTGCTACCAAAACTTATTTGGAAAGACAACTTTATCTTCGAGTATCATCGCCAACTAGATGAATGCGTAACAATGCTGGAAATTGAGTGGGACCATGCTTTTTTATACCCTAGTTTTCTCACAAGTATAATCAAACACATAGCGGAACCAAAAACAAGCAACAACAAACTAGCTAGAAAGCAACCTTGGTTTGATCAAGAATGTGCCAATGCTAGGAAAAAATCATATGGATTTCTCAACTTGTTTAGAGAGTTGAACACAGAAACATCGAAACAAATGTATATTGAAGCGAATTTGCATTACAAAACAGTTTGTGAATCCAAGAAAACAATATATTTCAATGGGATGGCGAGTGAAATAGCTGAGGCTTCTAGTAGCAAAGACTTTTGGACCATTGCCAGAAAACTCAACGGGAATACATACAGAGTTGGCATCCGAGTCGAAGTTGACACTCTTAAAAACCATTTCCGAGCAATACTGAATCCTGAAGGACCACAAGTTTCATATATGTATGCAGTACCACAAGTGTTTGATGAAATCTTGGACCCACCATTCAGCATCGAAGAACTTTTTGAAGTGTTGAGAAAAGCAAAACAAAATAAGGCACCAGGTGAAGATCGAATCCCCTATGAGTTCTTCCAAAATGCTACAGTCAATTTTCTTGAAAAAGTACTAAAATCTTTAAATTATATATACAAAGAAGCAAAGGTGCCAGAGGAGTTTCAGAAATCAATAATCTTCCCAATATTAAAGAAAGGTGATCCTAACAACGCAGCGAACTATAGAGGAATCTCTTTTATGAATACTATAGCGAAAATTTTTACTGGCTTATTGAACACACGCCTAACAAAATGGGTTAAAGAAAATAGAAAGTTAAGCCAATTCCAGGCGGGATTTAGAGAAGGCTATTCTACTGTGGATCAGATATTTAATCTAACAAGTATAGCGCAAACCTACCTTAATAGAGGAAAAAAATTATATGCTTTTTTTATCGACTTTCGTGCGGCATTCGATACGATCAACAGAAACTGTCTCTTCTACAAACTTTCCCAAATTGGCGTATCGACTAAGTTTCTTAATATCTTGATCAATCTCTACAGTGCCAACAAATCAGCAATATGGAATGGGACCGAGCTGTCAGACTGGTTTGGAATTGAAATAGGTGTACGTCAGGGATGTTTGCTAAGTCCGCTAATTTTTTCACTATTTTTGGATGACATCTCAGAGTGCCTGCCGGCAGGAATCATGGTTGAAGGTATCAAAATCACCACATTGCTTTTTGCGGATGATCTGGTAATCTTAGCAGAATCGCATAATTCTCTGCAGCTTATGATAAACAAATTAGAAAATTACTGCAAGTACAATTGTCTACAAATCAATACAGCGAAGTCTAAAGTACTTGTTTTCAGAAAAGGAAGAGGTCGACTAGCTGGATACGAAAAATGGAAATATGGTGGAGAGGATCTGGAAGTTGTCAAATCATACAAGTACCTAGGAGTGACGATAAATCATGACCTTTCCTTCAAACAACATTTTAAAATGAAACTTGCTGATTCGAAAAAAGCCATCAATACAACTTGGAAAAATCTAATGTCTAACTCTAGGGTTGAATTATCATCCAAAATAAAGATTTTTGAAGCTGTTATGCGCTCCATAATGTGCTACGGCGGGCAAGTTTGGGGTGGCAAATATTACGAAGATGTAGAAAGGCTGTTACGTTTCTTTCTGAAAAAACTTCTGCGGCTACCATCAACCACTCCTAACTATATGTTATTAATTGAAAGTGGAATGTCACCTCTTTATGTCTTCACACTTCAACTCAGCATGAACTATGTGATCAAAGTTCTTAACGAGCAAGACGATTCACGACTTACCAAGGTTCTCGTCAAGAAGGCGCTTAGAACGAAAACAATGTTCTTCAAGGACTGGGAAAATGCCGCAGCTAAATACAACATTCTGCTAGATCTAACAGAAAATAACATCCCAGAGTGGAAAGACAGAACCCAAAAATTCGTCCTTGATGTGAAACAAGCTATCAAAATAGAAAGCATAACACAAGCTGAAAATTCAACAACACGTTTTTTGTATCGGCAACTCGAACACCAACAGATTGAGTATCTGAATCTTGGCCTCAGTACTGCACAAATTTCTATGGTAATCCGAGTGAGAGGAGAACTACTCCAGTTAAACTGCATGCCCCATCGTGAAGATATTTCATCAATATGCTGTTTATGCAACACTAGGGAAAACGAAGACGTGATGCACTTTCTTGGTTCCTGTCCCATCTTGAAAGAAATAAGGCGATATCACTATGGAGTTAATCTGATGAATATTGAAGAGGTAAAACTTATTCTCAACGACAGCGAAAATTGGGGGAAACTTGCTTCTTATTGCTACGCAGCGCTCAATTATAGAACAAGAATAATAAATGAAAATTTTTGAAATAATTGTCAAATAAACATTTTCCTTACTTAAATAATTGTAAATATACTTTTTATATCTTAATTTTGTATACAAAACAACTGTTAAATTTGTTGTCATTTCTCGGCAGACGGCTAAGCCATGCTTAAATGTACTTAATATTAAACAATTACAATTGTAAATTTTATAAATGAATTAATAAAGTACCAAATAATAAAAAAAAAATAAAAATACTCTCTTGGGAGACACTTTACACCCAACTCAGCAAAAAACTCACTGTAATGACTGAAAGATGCGATTTGCTTGAAACTCAATTGGAAATTCTCTCACGGAAATCAAACGATAAGTCTATTGTGGTACACCTTTCTTTAGACACAGAAACTAATGCAATCCAATTAGCTAAACAGACTTGCAGGGGGCTTCTGAAGTTAAATGAAGACGAAAAAATCCAATTTAAGAGCTCCAGACAAATACGCAACAACAACACTGAAAGAGGAACTGTCATCATAGAACTTCCAACAGCGGCGATCACCGATAAACTTATTACTGCCGCGCACACGCTCAAAGGCTCCGGAATAAGTATATTTCGCGAGCAATCACTTTTGTCAAGGAAAAAAGAAAAACACTAATGGAAACAAAAAACCAACTGCTGCAGATAAATCCAAACGCCAGAATTTTCGTGAAAGGAGACAACAAATTGCAAATCAACAATCAACTTTTTGTTTACCAAATTTCACGAGGTTTAGTTGTCAAATCAGCAGCGGACATGTCACTCATTAGTGAACTATTTGGTGACAGTTGTTACAATTACTTTGACTGCAGCGAGGGAGCGAAGTTAGCCGTGGTTCCAAACTCTTCTTCCGCTTTTGACCACCAACCGCATCGAGCGCCATCTGGAATTCGGAGTTCACACCATGTTAGGGATAAAACACAATAGGTAAATTCTGTCGTCTGCCATAACACAACTATTTTTCAAAAATTAAATATACTCGTATGTTCGTATAATATAACTGGCCTCAAAAGTAAGCTTTTACATTCCGATTTTTTTTTTAATATTTACAACAATTTGATGTTATAATTCTTATAGAAACTTTTATTGAAGAAAAAAATCAAAATGAATTTCTAATATATTTCAAAGACTTTAAAGTAATGTTTACACCCGCGAAAAGATCAAATTTGCATGGAAGAGCCAGTGGGGGTATTTTATATGGGATTAAAAAATCTTTATGGGATAACCTTATTAGTTTTAAAATTATTGAATCTAAAATTATATTTCATATGGTTAGCATCAACCTAAACTATTATATTATTCCTATTTATTTAAATTGCAATGATTGGCTAAGCGATTTCGATAAACTAGTGGAATTTATGAATAACACTTCTCTTGACAGTGTGTTAATCGTCGGTGATTTAAATGCTAGGATTGGTGAATATCAAAACTATTCTTCTAATATTTTACGAGCTGGAGTTGCACTGGCTGAGGGTAGATGCTCTAAAGATAAAATTTATAACCGCAACGGGTGGAGTTTAACAGAATTTTTTGAAGTTTTCGGTCTTTTTGTTTTAAATGGGTCTTCTAATAGTGATGCATGTGGCGAATTCACTTTTGTTAGCAGGCAGGGACAATCCGTGATTGACTTTGCTGCGATTTCAGGGGACTGGCTGAACATTATCGATGACTTTGAAGTTGTATTAGTCAACTATTCGGCTCATTTTCCAATTGTAATTAAAATTCAGCTAACGGAGTTAAGCCAGCAAGCTACACCTTCTAATTTTAATAAGCTGAAGTGGTCAGAGAACAATGCAACCCTCTATAGAAGTCTCCTTTTTCGGCACTTACTATCTCTGCCTCAACAATCCGCAGTCTCCTCTGAAGTGGTGTGTAAAAGTATAGAACGGGTTATAAAGACCGCAGCCCCTTTTGCGTTGAAGAGTACACACACTTTTGTAGCTAAAAATGTATGGTTTGATAAGGATTGCAGAAATCTCCGTAAACTTTCGTTTGTTTACTTAAAACTATTTAGAACGACCAATTCTCAATTTTTCAAAAACATCTATCTTCGCGTTAATAATGACTTTAAAAAAATGTGCTCAGTTAAGAAAATCACCTATTTAAAAAACGTGGCTAAGAAATTGGAAAACTGCACAAACTCAAAGATATTTTGGGAGACAGTGCGCGAACTTGGTGGGAGCAATCAGGGTATGAAGTTCTCTTTAGAAGCTGAGACGTTAGCAGCTCATTTTAAAACTCCTGAGAGTAGAGTGATGAAGACCTTCATTCCTTTGATTACACGCTACCTGATACTAGAGTCAACGAGCTGGATTCAGAGTTCTCATTACCCGAATTGGAAGTAACGCTCCAAAAAATGAAAAACAGCAAGGCTCCTGGCCTAGACGGCATACCAGTCGAGTTTTATAAAAACAGCACTATTGATTTTAAAAACTACCTCGTGTCGTTCTATAACAAATTGTACAATAATGGATGTGTCCCCAACAGTTTCAACGAATCTGTAATTTTTGCCATTTTTAAAAAAGGTGATGCTAACGCTGCTGAAAATTATTGGGGTATTTCAATTTTAAATTCAATAAGAAAAACTTTTACTGCAATCCTATATGAAAGGCTCACAAAATGGATTGAGGATAACAATCTTTTGAGCATCTTTCAAGCCGGTTTCCGCCCAGGTTTTTCAACCATGGATCATATCTTTGCTATTTCAAGCATTGCTCAACAATTTAAAGATAGAAAAAAGAAACTATACACTTGCTTTGTTGATTTTAAAGCTGCATTTGATAAAGTCAATAGATAAGCTTTAATATACAAACTCTCTTGTATTGGTTTGTCAAGAAAGTTTCTCCAAGTGTATTCAAGTTTTATTTCGTCAACAAATGCAAGGGTATGGGACGGTATCACATTTTCAAATCGATTTGAAACAACTACAGGTGTTCCTCAAGGTTGTATCCTCAGTCCATTATTATTTGCCCTGTTCATAGATGATGTCTGCGAGCTTCTTCCGGGTGGAGTTAATTTTACCAACATCATAATCAAAGTCTTGTTGTACGCGGACGATCTAGTTATGCTTGCTGATAATCTTTTCACGCTACAAATGCAAATAAACCGTCTAAGTTCATTTTGCGAGTCTTGGGGCTTGCAAATTAATACCCAAAAAACTTAGATTGTTATATTTGAAAAGAGACAATCAAGAAGGCGAGCGGAAGAAAAATGGTCTCTAAACAATACACACATTGAGGTTGTACAGGAGTTTAAATATTTGGGTGTCCTCTTGACCTACAATTTAAGCTTCTTAAAGCATTCCAAAGAAAAAAGCAACGAAGCAAAATTGGCACTTAATATAATGTGGCCAAAGTTTTTTTTAAACCAAAATGTTGATTTAACGTCCAAGTACAAAGTTTTCAACGCGACAGTAAATGCATGCATGGCATATGGCGTTCAAGTCTTCGGATACACACACTTTGAAGCTTTTGAAACTGTACAAAGGAACTTTTTTAAGAGAATGTTTCGTTTGCCTAACTCAACACCCAACTACGCCATATATGTAGAGTCAGGAATAGCCCCTATATATATACAAAATTTGAAGGCAAGTGCGAGCTATACAGCGGCGTATACAGCTCCATTCCTTGGGGGGGGGGGGGGGTCATACCAAAACAAAAACCCAATTCAGTTCTTATAAATTTATTAATTAAAAGACTGATCCACGGTTTCCATTTTTTTCGGTTTTTGTACTTTTTTTTTAATTTCTGCTGGTCCCACAAATGTTACCATTTTTTTTTTTTTTATTATAAAGAATTTTGCAAAACTTTTCTTTCGAAATTTTGTTTCTCAATATTCTCCAAATTCCGTTTACATAATTTTGACAAAATAAGGAGAAGTTTGGAAATTGTAAAAAGGGCGTAATTTTTCTTCTTTTTTGTTCGTAAAATTAACCAAACTGGTTAAACTTATCCAAACGCCATTGTTACTCTTACTCTGATTGAATTACTTAGCATTTAATCAAATGTATAACAAAGGTCATTCATGCAAACTTTTTACACAATTTGTGAACTTACGTCGTTGCATGAATACCCTTATTATTTTCTGTGTAAAACAGAGCTGAGTTTTGGAAACAAAATTTGATCCACTCCCGAATTTTAATATGATCTTGAGGTTGTGTACCAAAAATATTTCGTATTGATTTTTTGCGCACGCTAAAAAATATGTAGGTTTTGGAGATGTTAATCTTAATATTTTACTTAATATTAATATTTTTTAATATTTTTCTTAATATCTTACGTTTGCATTAATTTTTTTTTTTAAACTGATAAGGGGATGATAATGAGGGGATAATTTTCTCATTTATCAATCAAAAATTGTGGTAGTTAAAACCACTCTTTTACTGGAGACAAAAATTCTTAGCTTGTATGATTAGAGTTTTTGTTGATTTCATTCAAACATTCCAAGCAGAGTGATGTATTTTAAGTTACGTTGCGTTGGAATGAAATTAACGATAGAAAAAATATCGAACTAAAAATAAAAATGTCGACAGGTTAAAAAATCAATTTATATCAACTTTTTTTCTATGTACTAAATATTGGGAAGAAATATCGAAAATTCGATAAAAGTCGATCCTTTTCTGGACTTTCTTTTTAGGCTGCTGACTTTTTGTCTAAGTTCGAAGCTAAAAATTTTATGAACTAGTAACCAAAATAAGTCGATATAAATCGACATTTCAACTAGTTAAATCACCTCTTTTGCTGGTAATTCCTATGTAACCTATACTGAAACATGTTGGTACTGGGTTTGAGTCGGAACGGCCCTGGTGTATGGAATACTGTTTAAAGTAAAATTTTTGTTTTTCACTGTAATATTCGTATAATATCGTCTGTTAGTTTTTTTGTATCCATTCATTCAATTATTTTTTTTATCGATGATGATTTCCTTGATATTTTGAACAAAATTCTCACAAAATAAGTAAGTTAGGTTAGGTTGGGTTAAAGTGGCTTTCAGGAAAACTGCTGACACACTTAGGCCAGAATAGGCCCATTGTGATACCACATAAAGAATGCGAGGTAATCCTCGTTAATTAAACCAGTTGGAGCTTTTAACATAGCGATGGAGACTGTGAATGTCGATTTTATTTAAGTCACTGGGATCATTAAAGAAAAAATTTCCTAAGTGTGTTTTTCTTCTTTGAGAAAGAGCAGGACATGAGCAAGGAAGGTGTGGGGCGTGTTTACCTATGAGGCAGTGTCCAGTAATGACACCACTTGTGGAGCTAATATGCAATCTCCTTGAGATAACAAACATTTCGATCGCTTCGGATCCAGTGTTGGGCAGATCTGATTTTTGGCCAGACAAGTAGTAATACCTGTCCATCTGCTGTTTGTCATCATCATGGAATCTTGCTTAAGGATAAGTTCACATATGTAGCGATCAGTATTCCAATATTCATCTTGTTAGGTGATATTGGTGTCCTAGTTCCTATCCTGGCGAGTTCATCGGCTTTACAGTTTCCTAGAATATCTCTGTGTCCCGGCACCCAGAAAAGGTGAATGTTGAACTGTTCTGCCATCTCCATTAGAGACGATCGACAGTTTCAGGCAGTTACGGAGTTTGTTGAAACAGAGCCTAATGATTTAAGGGCAGCTTGGCTATCTGAGAAGATACGGATATTCAATGGAGATATAACGTTTTCTTTGAGCCAAGATTAAATTTCTTTTATCGCCGGGATTTCCGCTTGGAAAACGCTGCAATGATCAGGGAGACGGAAGGAGAGACTAATGTTTAGTCGTTCGTAGTACACGCCGCCACCTACTCCCTCTTCGGTTTTTGCGCCATCCGTTTAGAAATGAATTGCTTCATCTCTCAATAACTCATTATCTTCCTAAGTGGATCTTGTTGGAATTGTTACTTGAAAATTTTTGCCAAAAACCGGCTGAGGGATGGTGAAGTCGGAGTGTTTAGGGATTGATTCGAATTTGTTCAGAATGATAGTGTGGCCAATAGAATTGTTGGACCATTGAGAAATGGCTCTGAGACGAATAGCTGTGTTTGCCGCCACTTGTTTAATGTATATCGAGGGGTGTGATGTTAAGCAGTATGTCTAAAGCAGCGGAAGGTGTCGAACGGAGAGCTCCGCTGATACACATGCAAGCCGATCTCGGTACTTTGCATAGCTTATCACGATAAGTTATTTTATATAAAGCAGTCCACCATACTGCCACCCCATAAGTGAGTATCGGTCTGATGACCGCTGTGTATAGCCAGTGGCTGATATGTGGTGACAAGTCCCATTTGTTTCCAATAGCTTTTTTACAGGAGAAAAGTGCCACTGTGGCCTTTTTAATTCTTTCTTGTATATTTGGTTTCCAGCTCAACTTTTTGTCTAAAATCAGACCCAGATATTTAGCTTGATCTGAGAAGTTAAGTGGAATACCATTTATTGATCGAGTCTATATTCGGAATTTTATATTTCCTTGTAAAAAGGACAAGTTCAGTTTTGTGGGGATTTACACCTAGTCCACATTTGTCTGTCCATTCAAGTAGTTTGTTGAGAGCGGTTTGCATTAATTCTGTTACGATTTGAAGATGCTTTCCCGATATTGCAATGGCAACGTCATCAGCATATGCAATAACTTTGAAACCATCCGCTTCTAGATTGACTAATAGGTCATTTATTACGATGTTCCATAAGATTGGGGAAAAAGTAAGTTAAACCGATCAAAAACAATATTGAAAATACTTTGAGAATTAAAGAGTGTATATCTACCAAAAACGTAGATCTACCAAATTGATTTTGAATCAAAAAATACATCAATACCAAAATGTTCTGAATGCAAGTGGCTAAAATCGTCTATTTGATAAATCTTAACCAAAAAATAATTGTTTAATTTCGACAATAAGACCCCAATAGTTTTATTCGGGCAATGGCTTGTAAATGTTGATAGGAGAAGGTAAATAAACTTTACCAATAATGAGTACATAGACTATTCCAAAGCTATAAAAAAAAATTTTTTTTTGAAATTATATTTTAAGATTGCAAATATTTTTGCTTTTCTTATTATTTTTTGCGTATATCTTTTGAGTTCTCGGGGGGGGGGTCATGACCCCGTGACCCCCCCCCCCCCCCTTGTATACGCCGTTGGAGCTACATCACTAGAGTGATGAAAAGAAGTGAAACTTGTCTTCACCAAATCATTTTAAGAAAATTACTTCGAGTGAATGCTTCCCCGTTTAAAGACTGGAACGAACTAGCTTTATCTTACGAAACAAGTTTAAACTTAACAGAAACTAATTTGACCGATTGGCAGGCTTAGTTTGATGATGTGATTGCTAAGGTGGATCACAAAATGTTTCTGGATAATCTTTCCAGAGCATCGTCATCTACTTTAAGAGCTATTTATAGTCATTTAAACCACCAACTGCCCTCGGAAGTCTCTTACTTTAGTAATGAATTTTCAGCCTCGGTTATAAGTATTATTTTTAGAGCAAGAGTTGAAATTTTAAATTTAAACTTTGTACCTCATCGATCAGACTTGCCCCAGCTATGTGATCTATGTAACGGAAGAGTGAATGAAGATATTTACCATTTCGTTGCTGCTTGTCCTATTCTACAAGAAATTCGTCGGTTGCATTTTCGGGAAAGTTTTATATCTTTGGAAAAACTTTTTGAAATTTTAAATGGAGCAATGGGCTGGCTCAGCCTCTTTAAATATTGCCAACATGCTCTTTCTTACCGTAACAGTTTCACATATTATACTTAGTCGATTACCCGCTTATTGCAGTTTAAACCAAATTTTATTCTTAAATATTTACAGCCTTATTTATTAGATTATTTAGGCGGTTGACTAAATTGACAGTTTTTAGAAGTTCTTAATAGTTGGATATATGACGTATTTAATTATATAAAATGACAAGTTAGACAAATCTAAGACAACCGATGCCGTTGTCCAAGTTAGACAACTTAAGGACAACAGTAAACAAAGTTTATTAATAACTTTTTGGAGTTGAATGGCTGTCTAAAGTTACACAAAGTTTATAAATACGACTGTTATTGTTTTGTTGCTGATCATACAAAATGTGATAATATTTCTTTTGTGTTTCAAATCACGTTAAAATTGATAATATTTTATAAATAGCTAATCATAACCAAATTGTGTATTATTTTGTGTTTCAAATCACGTTAAAATTGATAAAAAATTTTATAAACAGCTAATCAAATTTACCAAATTGTGTAATATTTTTAATTTCAAATCACGTTAAAATTGATATCATTGTTTTATATATAAATATTTCTTCATATCTTTTGTTATTTTTTTTTTATATATATATATTTTAAAATTTTTGCTTTTTATTATTTCTTTTATTTTTAAATCATATTATGAAATGTCATCTCAGGCAGACGGCAGTATTGCCATGTCTTTATTCTTAAGTATACAAATTGTTAAACTTGATGATGAAAAAATAAAGAATCTATCTCTCATCTCAAATGGAAAAGATTCGGGTGTTTGAGAGGCAGTGTCTTCGACGCTGCCTTGGATTGCACAGAACACCAGAGTCGGAGTACAAACATTACTATTCCAACCTGATTCTATACAACGGTGCTAATATAAACAGGATAGACGATTTCTTATTCGAGGTCACATTGCAAGAGCGATGTCCTCGTCTAACAGCTTAATTTTTGGGGCTTACTACCCCAACAGTTGTTCAAAGGGTAGACACGAGTGTTCCCACTAAGGCACTTCTCTTTTATCCAGGCGGCAGCGGAAGAATTCCCCAGATGGAATCAACGGTGGCGTCTACAGTTCCAGTTAGGTTGAACTACTTAGTGAACACCTTATATGGGCTACTACGACATATTCGTAGCTCAGGCCTATAAGGAGCGGTTTACCGGCTCCCCACCCTTAGAGTTATATTAAGGGTCTGGTCCTCCAGGTCGGGGTTGTGCGTCGGGGTAGCTTCCTTACCACGGAAAACAACAACGGTTCCGAAACAACAACAAGCCTCGGATATGGATGATCTTAATGTTGACGACCCCAGCAAACGAAACGAGGACAATGAATTTCGGATCTGCTCGTGGAATGTCCGGACCTTAAACACATCACGTGCAGCCAAACAATTAGTGGAGAACCTGGATAGGCTAAAGGCTGATATAACAGCCATCCAGGAAGTGCGATGGGATGGAGAGGTCATACGAAGGATGAAGTCGTGTGACATCTACTTCAGCGAGTGCTGCAAGGAGCAGGGTCAGCGGCTCTTTGGCTGTGGTTTTGTGGTAAGGGGAAGACTTAGGCAAGAAGTCTTAGGCTTCAGAAATGTAAGCGAGCGCCTGGCCACAATCCGCATCAAAACTAAATTCAAAAACATTACGTTGATCTGTGCCCACGCCCCAACGGAAGACAAAGATGACTAAACCAAGGAAGACTTCTACTATCTCCTCGAGAGTACGTATGATAGGTGCCCAAAGTACGACTTCAAGATCATTCTTGGCGACTTCAACACCAAAATCGGAAAGGAGAGCATCTTTGGTTCGATAGTCGGAGGACACAGCCTGCACGACAACACTTCCGGTAACGGACTCAGGCTGATTGACTTTGCGGCAGGGAGGAATGCCATCATAGCTAGCACTCGATTCCCACAACTCAATATACACAAAGGTACCTGGCGGTCTCCAGATCAACGAACCGTCAACCAGATTGATCATATTGCGATAGACGCCAGACATGCTTCCAGTATCCTGGATGTCCGAACGTTCCGAGGGGCCAACATTGACTCGGACCATTACTTGGTTGTAGCCCAACTACGTATGCGGATATCTATGATGCCACAACACCGAACGGATGCTGTGAAAAGATTTGATTTCGCAAATTTAAAATCGCAAGAGATCGCTAGGACCTTTGCGGACCAAGTCTCCCGTAACCTTTCAGCAGCTCCGCCACCAGCACAAACTGCAGAGGACCAGTGGAAACACTGTCAACAAGCCATCAGAAGTGCCGCCACTGATGTGCTAGGTTTCACTAGGCGACCACAACGAAACCCCTGGTTCCATGAAGAATGCCGGCTGGCGCATGCAGCCAAGAAAGAGGCCTACCAGTCAATGCTGCAAACTTGAACCAGAGCTGCTGAGAGGGCAGCTCGTGAGCTCTAAGGGCCAAAACGAAAGGAGGAACGCTGACTTCTCAGAAGGAAAAAGAGAGCATGCGAAGCGGGCGGTCGAGTCTATTGAGGACTGTAGCGGCAGGGGGGACGTTTGAAAGTTTTACCGAAGGGTGAAGCAATCTGCCCAGAGTTACAAGGCTAGAACGGAAGCCTGCCGAAACGAGAATGGGAATATGGTGGTAGACACACAGTCGGTGCTAAGCATCTGGAAACAACACTTTTCTAGACTGCTAAATGGCGATGATTGTCCAAATTCCGCTGTGAGGCAGAATAATCCATTCAACCTGGACGATGATGGTCAAAATTTCCGTCCACCCGAATTAATTGAAGTGCGGTTAGCGATAGCTAAGCTTAAGGCGTTCAAGGCTGCTGGTGCAGATGGCCTGCCAGCCAAGCTATTCAAAGCAGGGAGAGATGACTTGGTAGGGAGTATACACCAACTTACGAGTATCTTTAAAATTTGGTCGGAAGAAAGTATGCCCAATGAATGGAACCTCGGTATAGTGTGCCCCATCCACAAGAAAGGAGATGCTCTGAATTGTTCCAACTACAGAGGTATAAGTCTCCTCAACGTCGCATACAAAATCCTGTCATCTTTACTGTGTGATCGCTTAAAACCATTTGTCAACGATCTGATCGGCCCCTATCAGTGTGGTTTTAGGCCCGGCAAATCAACCGTCGATCAAATGTTCACACTCCGACAGATTTTGGAAAAAACCCAGGAGTTTCAAATCGATACACACCATCTCTTTATCGATTTCAAAGTCGCGTATGATAGCGTAAACAGAGACAAACTGTACAGAGCCATGTCGCATCTCGGCATCCCTGCTAAACTCGTACGCCTATGCAGGATGACGATGGAGAAATTTCGCACCGGACAATCAGTTTGGTTTTAAGGCGGGACATGACACCATTCATGCCGCGTCGAAACTCGTTTCTGATGTCCAATGGAACAAATCTAAGAAGCAATGTACGGGTGCCAGTCTGGTTGATTTGGAGAAGACCTTCGACACCGTATGGTAAGAGGGTCTTTATCTAAAGCTGACAAGACTTGGCATTAGTAAACCACTATTATATATGCTTTATGATATGCTCAATGGCAGAAAGTTTGTTGTCAAAAGTGGCAATGTAACTTCTGCCACAACCTTTAATATTAAAAATGATCTTCAGCAGGCAGCGGTCAATTCGCCGATTCTATTCAGCACTTACACCAGTGATCAGATAAGTAGTCTAACTTAGGCAATTGCGTATGCCGACGATCTCATCAGGATTCTCTTGCAGCGTGACTTCGAGAAGATTCAGCGATATTACAATGACTGGAAGTTGAAAATCAACTTCCAGAAATCAGAAACTATCTTGTTTAGGACTCCGTTGCTTAGAACCACAAGGGATACGAGAAAGAACTGGCGCAAGCTGGTGATCGTAGGGCCAAATGGACATCCACTGGCGAGTAAAAGTGTAGTAAAGTACCTTGGCATCTGGATGGATCAGTATTTGTATTTCGACAGACATATAAATGCTGCTCTGGCCAGGGCTAGGGGAGCCTTTGCCCTGACGAAACGGTTGTTTTATAGCAGCCGGCTTGACAGCAGGGTGAAGGTGATTTGCTACATGGCCCTTATACGGCCCATGATTGCCTATGGGTGCCCGGTTTGGTTCAACGTTGCCCCATCTCAAATGGAAAAGATGCGCGTGTTTGAGAGGCAGTGTCTTCGACGCTGCCTTGGATTGCACAGAACACCAGAGTTGGAGTACAAACACTACTATTCCAACCTGGCTCTATACAACGGGGCCAACATAAACAGGATAGATAATTTCTTGCTGAAGCTTATTCGAGGTCACATTGCAAGAGCGATGTCCTCGTCTAACAGCTTAATTTTCGGGGCTTATTACCCCAACAACGAATACTACGAGAGTGTGCGTCTAAGCGGCTTTATTCCGCCCGATGCATTCCTCCACCTAGACAGTCGAGGGCTGATCCAGGATAGAGCGGCGGTTCCGCTAATCTACCACGTCGGCCGTAGAACTGTGGATCGGCGGCTCCTTTACAGTCGAGACGTCCTCGCACAAGACGGAGCTGAGCACCTTCGGTTCAGTAGGACTGTGTCCGAACGGGACCGAAGAGATAGGGTAAAGCAGGAGAACCACTTCTGGTGGTTGAAAAACGAAGATGAAGTTCCTTCAGACATTTAATAGTTGACCTTGCTATTTTCTCTTGTATGGCCGACTTACATAGGTTTAGGTAGTTAGTTTTAAGTAGGGACAGTCAGGGTGGCACAAAAAAAAAAAAAAAAAAATATATAAAACATACAAAAACACCAACAAAATTATAAAATCAACAAAAATACAAAAAAATTATTAAAACCGGAAAATGCTTGCTGTGGCTGTTCTAGTTTGTAAGTAGCTTATAAGTAGGTTGTAATTAGTTTAAGTTTAAAATTAGTTGTAAGTAGTTTTAAGAAGTTTTAATTAGCTTTAATTTAGTTTTATGTAGTTTGTAAGTTTTATATAAAACCAAAAAATAAAGACATAGATACCAAGTTTCTTTGTGAAATTCTTCTCGGTAAAAAATAAAACCGACCTGGATTTAGTATTAAGATAGTTCTTAGGCTCGACGAGCGTGTCGATAAACAATTATCGACAGTGGAAGCAAAGTTCGAATCGAAGGAATTGTTCAAGAAAGTTCTGGCGACTGTCCGAAGAGAAAGGAGATGCATGCACCAACCTTTGACGGACAAACTTCTTGGTCAATCTACAAGAAACAGTTTGAAGCATGGCTGAATGGCTGGGACGAGGAAGACAAATATATAGCTCTGACGCTTGCCCTCAGAGGAACTGATGCTGAACTGCTACAAACCATACCAGCAGATAAGAATGGCAACTTCAGTGCTCTTGTTCAGGCCATTGACAAACGCTTTGGAGATGGCCATATGTAAGAAGTCTTCCGCGTTCAACTCAATACTGGAGTTCAGAAAAGAGGAGAAACTCTGCAATAGCTCCAATCAGACATCGAACGGTTGGCACATCTGGCATATCCGGCTGCAGGGGATGAAATTATCAACAAATTCGCAATAGAAGCCTTTGCCCGTGTTGTATCTGATATCAACCTTCAGCGAGCAATTTGAACTGCTGGAAAACGCACACTTCCTGAAGCATTAGCGTTCACCCTGACTATGGAAACAGCAGAACAGGCTTCTCAAGGAATCCATCGAGTAAGAAAACTAGAAATTGAGGAGTATGCCAGAGAACAGCGTTGCAAAGGAACCAGCGAGATGGACCTGCTCGATGCTGGAATTCCAACGTCAGTGCAGATTACCACCTAGAGGACCTGCATGTCAACATTGTGGACGCAGAAATGGAAACAAATAACACAAATACTCCAACTTCAAGGGGCAGAAGCTGGTTTCTGGTATCGAAGGCCCCAGAACCACTATTTAGGTTTCGCAGACTAAACGAAACAATAAAAGTCTGACTGTGCAAGCAATATTAAACGGCAAAAAACAAGTGGCTACGGTTGACACCGGTGCCACTGCCTCCATTGTCGGAAGAGACTTGGTGAAGATGACATGGCTGCATAACACCAACACCTACCGTCTGAAAACTGCAACAACTGTGTCATATAATAACTTGTTTAGTTGAACAATATTTTATCTTTTTAAGGCTTTAATATACTGTTGATGGGAGGCTATTGAATTGTACAGCATTTGTGACGACCAGTTTTAAGGGAATCAAATAGCTTGTTTAATGTCAGCCAAAATGATTTGTGTAAGGCCTGTTTTAGTTACTATACAAGCCAGAAAATAATTTGTATTAAAACTTAAACAAGTTAAATTGTTAGTTGGGTACCACCTTCTTCAGAATTGGTAAATGGAATTTGGGTAGCCATCGATACCTTATGGTGGAGCTAGACTCTGAGCAGACTTCCCAAAACATTATCCTGGGGAAGACTCTTGTGGCACCAAACAACAACATGGTGCCGGTACGGATACTTAACATCAAAGTGTACGAAGTCAAGCTTAGAAAAGGAGAAGTTGTTGGAAAGTGTGAATCAGTGTCCGCTACGACTAAGATCACAGAAGTGGACACTCAACAATCTGTGGACCCGAGGAAAATTGAACTCTATGAAGGCAAAAATTCTCAAGTCATCCAATTTAAGTGAATGACAGCTGAGTGTAGCTAGAAGCCTCCTTCACGAGTACGCTGATATACTCTCTTCACCCAGTGAACACAGGAGACGCTAGACTAATTCGTCAGCCAGCAAGACGTCTCCCATTAGCCAAACAAGCCGAAGTTGAAGAGATGATATCGACGATGGAGAAAGATGGGCTAATCGATAATTCTAAAAGCCTTTGGGCATCTTCAGTCGTCCTTATCAAAAACAAAGATGGAAGTACTCGATTCTGTGTGGATTATCAGAGGCTGAATGATGTGACAAAGAAAGACAGCTACCAGCTACCCAGCATCAGCGATACTTTGAATGCGATGGAAGGAGCTGAATGGTTCTCAACATTGAACTTGAAGAGTGGCTACTGGCAGGTAGAAATCCATCCAAAAGATCGAGAAAAGACGGCTTTCTCTACAGGAAATGGTCTGTGGCAATTCAAATGAATGTCTTTCGGACTATACAATACTCCGGTAACATTTGAGCGTTTGATAGAGTGCGTTTTACAAGGACTTACTTGGAAGTCATGCATGGTCAATCTGGACGATGTGATCGTTTATGGTAAAACATTTGATGAGCATTGTGGAAACCTTAAGGCTGTGTTCCAGAGGCTTCGAGAAGAAAACTTGAAATTAAATCCAGACAAGTGTGCATTCTTTAAGTCTAAGGTAAAATACTTGGACACTGTTAAGAATTGGCCAACTCCACAAGATAAACATCAACTTCGGAGCTTTCTTGGTCTCGTCACATACTATCGTCGTTTTGTTAAGGATTTTGCTTACCGAAAAAGGCAAACCATTCAAATGGTCAAGTGAGTGCGAGAAAAGCTTTCAGGTACTCAAGCAGTGCCTATGCAAATACACCTGTTCTCGCCTATCTGACACCAGGAAAACCATTCATTATCGAGGCTGATGCAAGTAACATGGGAATTGGAGCCGTACTGTCGCGAGTTCATGATGGAAAAGAGAAGGTCATCGCCTATTACAGCAAGGTACTCTCAAAGCCAGAAAGAAATTATTGTGTGACCAGAAGAGAACTTCTAGCTCTAATATCGGCTACAAAACACTTCCATAAGTACATCTTTGGACAGAAGTTCCTTCTTCGAACAGACCATAGCGCACTTAATTGGCTTTTGAACTTCAAAAATCCAGAAGGCCAAGTGGCAAGGTGGATCAAGAGATTGCAGACATACGACTACCAGATTCAACATTGAAGAGGAAGGTTGCACTCAAACGCAGATGCCTTGTCTCGGAGACCCTGCAAACCGGACTGCAAGTATTGCACACGTCAAGAAAAAAAGGAGGTAGCTGCCATCCAGCGATTAAGAATCGACCCCATTTTCGGTTGGAGTAATGAAGAACTGGGAACCGCCTAACAGGAAGACTCGGATATTGAACCAATACTTGCATGGAAAGAACACCAGGAGAAACCAGAATGGGGGGACATCTCCGATAGAAGTCTAACTCTTAAGGCGTATTGGGCACAATGGGACTCACTTCATGTGCAAGAAGGAGTGCTAAGACGTAAGTGGGAGTCCACAGACGGCAAATCATATGTGATGCAGCTGATCGTACCACGATCCAAAGTTAATGACGTTCTTCAAGAGATGCATGATTGAGCTTCCGAAGCACATTTGGGGATCAATAAGACACTGGAGAAGGTAAGGCAGCAATTCTACTGGCTACATGCAAGAGAAGAAATGAAAAATGGTACCGCAAATGTGATACTTGTGAAACAAGCAAGGGACCAGGCAGAAAAATCGAGAGTAAAATGCAGCAGTATAACGTGGGCATGCCTTTTGAGAGGATTGCAATAGACGTTGCGGGACCTTTTCCAGAAACCGAAAGTGGAAACCGATACATCCTGGTAGTAATGGACTATTTCAGCAAACTGGCCTGAGGCATTTGCCATCCCAAATCAGGAAACCAAAACAGTTGTGGATCAGATAAGTTTTCAACGGCATAAGCAGGTTTGGCGTACCGATGGAACTCCATTTAGATCAAGAAAGAAACTTCGAGTCCAAAATCTTTCAGGCAGTTTGTACACTCATTGGCGTTAAAAAAACGAGGACAATACCGGTTCATCCACAATCTGATAGAATGGTTGAACGATTCAACAGGACCCTTAAAGAACACCTTTTCAAAGTGGTAAGCGACAACCAACGAGACTGGGATCGGCATATTCCATTATTCTTGATGGCCTATCGAAGTGCAGTACATAGCTCAACAGGACATACACCATCAGAAATACTGCTCGGGATCACATTACGACTGCCAAGTGAAATAAAATTTGGATGTTATGGTATTGAGCCCCAAGAAATAGATGACTACGTGGAAGACCTGAAAGAAAGGCTTCTTGACATTCACGAAAGGACAAGGGCAAATATAAAGCTATCAAGTGATCGGATGAAAACACGATACGACACAAAAGCAACAACGAACGGATTCCAAGCGGGAAAACTGGTGTGGTTTTAACATCCCCACTGGCGGAAGGGACTTTCACAGAAGCTTCAACAAAATTGGGGAGTAAATCGTATAAACGATGTCGTGTACCGCATTCAGAGAGGACAAAATGAAAGTAGTTCAGAGTGACCGTTTACACCGTTATAATGGTGAAGGATGTGATGGATTTGCTCGGGACGATCAATCTTAAGGAGGGGGCAGTGTAATGACTGTCACTTTTGTACTAATGTTTGTATAATAATTTTTCTGAATGACTATATTGAAGCCAAAGCTTCTTAGTCATTTCGTAGAAGCCATATAGAGAGAATTAAGGAGCAGTGGTACATCGCTTCTATCACGCTGATATAATTTGCACTAGAAAATATTTAAGAAATCAGTAATACTCCAGTAAGGTATTTACTACCCTTCAGAGGGATAACAGGAGAGCTTTAGAAACAAAAAACACTAATGTTAGAAATGATAAGCAATTTTGTTAGTTGGGTAACGACTTTCGAATGAACGTAATAACCACTTTCGAATAAAAGAAACACCGAATTTCGGATTAGACAGGACACAAACCAACCTACGGAGAGCTTTGGTGAGCTTTCGAACTTCCAATACTAAACGTCAAATTGAAAGCTTTTGAAAGGGAAATTTCTCCTATGGAAAGCTTTGGAAGCAAATACTAGAATCTTCCAGCTTTTTCGGGAACTGTGTGAAAAGTATAAAAGCACATGTCTGACCGGCAGAGGACGCAGTTTATTTTTAATCGTGAATGAGTAAAATTGGTTGTAATAAAGGTAAAGTGTTGAATTAATTTCAGTGGTGAACAATAAACTGATTTTTGGTTGTAAAGTAAAGTATATTATTTTGTAAAGTAAATAAGTGGAGAATTTAAATAAATTGAATAAGTTTTATTAACGAACCTGAGAAAATACAACAATATTCATAAATGTATTGTACTTGTGTGCCAAGAGCAATTAAAAGTTGTATTGAATATAGTTTTTGTTCATGAAGTGTTAGAACACAACATTTTTCTTCAAAATTATTTTCTTTTTCAGTTTTTCAATTCAACGGTTTTTTATTTCTAATATCTGAGGGGCAATTTGCGCACTGAGCACTGTGACCAAATTTTTGTCATTGTGTTGGTGCGAACGTATAAATAATAACATCACAATAGTACTACTACTGGGTTCACTTATAGACACTACTCATTTATTTATGAGAGAAGCCAAAATATACTATAGCGTAGTGCGGTATATCAAAAGTACCGTAGAGTGTCACGCTGTGTAGTGCAGTTCCGCTGAAGTGCAGTTCCGTCGAGTGCGGTCTTACCTTGATTTTAAAAAAGGGCGCGAAAAATTATTTTGCAAGAAAATGTTTGCATATATATATTATTTCACTCATACACTACTAACCTATAAACCTATATTTTCCTCCCCTATATCAGAGAAATAACCATAGAATTTGCAGTACGAAAATCTGACGTTTTCTCCTTCTGCCATTTCAATTTCCTCTTCCTATAAATATTCTTAACAAAATTCTCCTTTTTTTTCTCTCTCTCAAGCTCCCAAACAAATTGTATGTCTGTTCGTGTACATCCCAAAACTACGAATTTCTACGAATTTTATTTTTTATGTGAACTTTGATAGAACTTTAAGCTTAATTCGTAAAAATTCGTAGTTTTGGGAGGTGCACGAACAGAGTTTTGTTTCATTTTTCAACGTTTCTCGACAAATTTTATCGAAGCGATAGTTACAGAACATGCGTCCAGTTTTTCCATTCTGCTAATATCGCTACTTATTTTTCATATCAATATTCCTTACTCTCCATTCATATTTCGAAGTCTCCACCACTTAGTTATCTTATTTTGTACAAGATACCACCGCTGTCGTTCAGTGTCATTACTATAGTTTTTATGTACAATAGCCGTTTTCCTTTGGCGGCAAGCTTCAAGCTCGCTTCAACAACACATGTAAACCTAGTAAACATGGTGTCTGATCGTGTACTTCTTAGAACTACGAATTTAATTTTGTATGAGTTTTGATAGAACTTTGGGCTAAATTCGTAGTTTTAGGACCCACGCGATGGACACGTGTTGTTGTTTTTGAGTTTAATGTTCCAACATCGTTTTGTTGCCCAGCCATGTTGATTCATGTAAGTGCCCCTTACATGCCGACTCCACTAGACATGAGCCATACTATGAACTATGTCGAGAAAAAAACTAATGGAGGCAGAAAAATCCATGTCTTGTCGGCGACATGTCGAAGAAAACCAACTTGTGAACAGTACATGAAAGCTGTTCAAAGCTTGGCCATGAGATTTGAGATTTCACGTGCGTGTTAGTTTTTTGTCTGATTTCCGTTATATCTGAAGGTAAATATTGCTGTAAAAGTTGTTATTTATTTAGGCCTGGCGCCCACTAGCCAACTTTTAGTTGCTCGCCCCAGCAACTTTTTGTTGCTCCCGATTCAAGTACATTGGGTTATTTGGGAGAGCGCCCACTAGGCAACTAAGTTGCCAGCTTCTTTTTCCCGGCAACTTTAAGTTGTTCGGCCGTGCCCACTGGGCAACTTTTGCTGTCGGCAACTTTATCTGTCAAAGATGACTGTGTTCAATGATGAAATCTTACAGATTTATAGATCTATAGATTTTCAGATGTCTGAATTTTCTAATCTTCTGATTTTGATTTATCAAAAATAAGCTATAAACTTCAATGTTTTTATTTGGTATTTACATTTTTATTAACGTTGTAATGGTGTCCATGTCAAAAGTCAACACAACAAATACACAAAAACATGATGTCAAATTCCAAAAAGTTGCTCGGAAGTTGCCTAGTGGGCGATGGCGAGCAACTTAAGTTGCTTGGAGTTGCCGGCAACTAAGTTGCTCAGTGGGTGCTAGGCCTTACCCGACATTTGTTCCTATAATTTGAGTTGAATATTGTTGCCAAAGGAAGAAGTAGTGGTGAGAGAGAAAGGAAACGACATGGACATTATTATTTTATTATTTATAAATAAATAACAACTTTTGCAGCAATATTTACCTCTAGATACAACGAAAATCAGTCAAAACACTTACACGCACGTGAAATATTCAAATATCATGGCCAAGCTTTGAACAGCGTTCATGTGCTGTCCAAAAGTTGGTTTTCTTCGACATGTCGTCGAAAAGACATGGATTTTTCTGCCTCCATTGGTTTTTTTCTCGGCAGGTTCATAGTCCGAGCATGGCTCATGTCAAGTGAAGCCGGCATGTTATTGTTTTCAAAATTGTTCTGTTTCCATCAAGCAATGTTGTCCAACATGCTGATTTATGTAAACCCCCTTATAAGTTTGAAATTATATTCTGGGGAACTTTTGCAAGAAGTTTAGTACATTCATCCCAAAAATATTAGTGCGCTTGTGATTGTGATAAGTGATTTTTTACACTGATTCTCATTTTCATGTTAATCCGGAAAACAATTATATTATCGAGTCGGGGTGTTATGCGCAAATAATTTGAAAAAAATATTTGGGTGTTTTAGGTCGGGAGTGCAGTGCACTTTAAATACAGTGGAACAAATAAGAAGCGACATTGAGGAACAAACGAATTCGAAAGAAGAACAGTCTTGGAGTGGAACAGAAAATTTTCTCATTTACAGAAGTTTTCTGGAATATCGCCTTATATCTTTTCTAGTTGAAAAGTTTATAAAATAATAAAATAAGTAAATAGGTGCATTGGAAACTGCTTAGATTTTTTCCGCTTCAAATTAAACCTTATAAGTAGTGTGGAAAATGGCGTTAAAAAGAATCAACAAGGTAAGGATAATTTTTCGTAGCTGTCTATTCACGCTCACATTTTTTAGTTCTTGGTTATAAATTTCATTAATCCCCAAATGACAAAAATTTGTGGAAAAAGGCGTGATTGAATCCGTTATGGGTACATATATAAACATTAATACGCTTACTTTATATATGTAAGTTAATATGGCTACGTGTTTTTTGTTGTAGTATATATTTGCTACATATATAAATATGCATATATATATAATATGTACACATATATATACATCTAATATGTACAAGGCATAGAATGATACGTACGTTATGTACTATATGTATATATACAGATATACGATACATTATATGTACAGGAAATCAAATTAAATAACATTTATGTACATCCAATATGTAAATACATAATTACTAGATCCTTTAAAAAAGTTGGCAAGTAGTGTTAAAAAATTAAATAAGGTAAATATAAAACAAATATACAGTGGGCCTCCTAAAGCTAAGTCGGTTCATTGAAGGATATTTATAACAAACTAAGGGCCATTTGCTGATACGAAACTTAAATATTTAAGTAGAACATAAGCGCTTATGTGACAGTTTACGCAGAGGAAAAAGTAGAACATAAGCTTTTAAGTAGAACATAAGTCCTTAAGTTTCGTATGAGCAAACGGGTCTAAGTATGTTAAATTTTAATCGGTAGTAATAACAGAAAAATGTCTCGTTTAGATTTATTTTTGCTAGCTCGCAACAAGCGGTAGTATAATAAATCTACTTTTGTTTGTTTTATTTTGTTAAACTTAATAATAATTCGTGCTTTTTGCAATTTGCTTGCAGGAATTACAAGATCTTGGCAGAGATCCTCCGGCACAATGCTCCGCAGGACCCGTAGGTGATGACTGTAAGTAAAGATTAAACCATTGGAATCAAATTCAAGAGATCTTCTTTTTAACTTATGCGCACTTCGAATAAGAAAGTTTTAATTCAAAATATTGCTAAATGATTAATCTCATTAGCTCATTAGGGAACCTGGCGTCAGACGTTAATATTCAGACGCTATATTGGTAAAGTAGAACTATAATTGTGGGAAGGGCACTGATATAGAGAGCCCGACACTCATCTAGGGTTTTACGAAGTTGCATGAATACCCTTAGGCTAGTCGCGCACATGCAATTTTCAGTTTCGAAACTGGTTGCAAAATTGAGTCCTATGGGCTCGTATGGGACTCCGCGCACATGCAGAAACT
Source organism: Dasysyrphus albostriatus (assembly GCA_946251815.1). Lineage (NCBI taxonomy): Eukaryota > Metazoa > Arthropoda > Insecta > Diptera > Syrphidae > Dasysyrphus > Dasysyrphus albostriatus. The sequence continues at coordinate 123,179,395 of OX276335.1, read as the reverse complement.
ATTCCGTCGTCGATTCGAGCAAATTTTCAGTTTGTGTTTTGGCAAAAACTGGACGGTTGCCCGAAATCAGTTTTTCAGTTTGTGTCATATGGAATAATATGTAACTGCGCGGACATTCAACCAAATAGTTGCAGATATTTAACCACATCGTTGAATTTTTTTCTCTGTGCGAAAAAGAACAAATGTATCTTTTCTTTAATTTGCTGAGCAAAAGAATAGAACGAAGGCGATAGTATTTTTCTTTGAATGTATGAGACTGAATAAACATTGTCGGTGTGTTGGTTAGGTTCGTTGCGATTGCTTGTGGAGTTGCTTATGTGCGCGCTCAGTAGTCAACTTGTGACTAAACTATTTTGTTGCGGTAGCAGGTGCATGTGCGCGGCTAGCCTTAATGTTCATTGAAAATAATTACTGAAGACATTTTCTGTCAAAAAACATTGTTGCAAAGTTGCCACCACATACCAATGGAAATTGAAAATAATTCTACGTAAATTTTTATAAATTGACTGCAAGAAGTGCTGCATTTGGTGCAAACACTCATTTGAAATTCGCAAGAAATAAGCTTAAATCCACCTTTTCCTTGTTTATTTTGTGTTACTTTTGCCACCGACTACACAACTCAAACGTCAACATAAACAAAAGATTAAAGCTTTGACAGTTACATTGAAGAAAACCAAATCGTTTTTGGTTCTCACCAATTTCGTCAATGTTCATTGACGATGACATTGAAGAGCATACGAACGACCAATACTCTGCGAAAAATGCCTTTTTCACTGAATATTGACTTAAACATTGATCGTGTGTAGGGCTCTTAATAGCCGTGTTTTGTTGGAAAGTTGCAACACAGCCAGTTGAAATTTTACTCGCAGTGCAATGTCTGGAAAAATGTTCATTTAAATTTGTTGATATTTTTTTACAGAAAATTAGTTCTCTTTAAAATGCCGCCGCATTGTGCATTGGGGAACAATTTTATAACTAGAAAAAGATGGCAGCGTTGCGCGTCACGCTCTCGTCGCATTGTTAATCAGGCTTCACTTGCAAAACAAAAGTTGAATGAAACTTGACCAAACGTCCCACTCCGCAATTATAGCCGCGTCATATGCTTTCCTTGTTTTCGCTCGTTTTCTACCGACCACTTAAATGCCCCTCCGAGCATTATAGTTCTAGCTTTAGGGTCAGTTTGTTCACGGTGGGTTAAATCTGCAATTAGATTATTACTGATTCTGAAGTAAGCAAATTTGTGGTAAACAAAATTTCATACAAATATGATTCGGGAAATATTTTCCAAAACCACTACAAACGGTGCTTTGGAGCTCGCATAAAAGGCTATTATGTAGGATTTTCAGTTTCCTCCCTCTATAGTGAAATGACAACTTAACCATCGAGTTCAGGGCAAAATTGTTCATAATCAATCTTGTGGATAATTTAATTCGCTAAGAATTGCATGTAACTACAGTCGTCCTCCTCTAAGTCGAACTCCCTTTAAATAGAATTTTTCGTCATACTCCGCTCAAATTTTCATACTTTATTTCTCTCTAAATCAAATTTTTGCAAGACTCATACTCAGAATGATTTTGATATCCTGTGAAAATTCGACTAAGAGGGAGTTGACTGTATTTTTTTATTTTGTGACAATACAATCCGGTGAGGATTGAGAAAGTATTTTGTATTCAAACGTTACACTAAATCACTTTCTTCTCTGTCTGTTTTATGCAGCGTAGAAATTTTATTACCGATTTGTCTAACTGCTTGTTTATTCGACAATTCGTAATTAAATGACACCTTACCTCTGGTGGGGGGAAGTCAGAAAATAAAGAACGAATTGATTGGTTGCCGTTGTAAAAGCAAGTGAGTTTATTATTAAGATACTTTTTCTTTTATATACAAAATATGCTTACTTTTTACTATTTAACTCTGTTCAATTTACAATATGATACAAGAAAAAATATAAAAATGACGTTGCATTTTTTACTGTGAGAAAGAATTTGAAATTTAATATATTTGCAAGTGTTATTGTAGCAGGCGTTATTGTGGGAAAATATTTACTGGCGGTTTGTTCTGTTGTTGTCACAACATGCTGGGCCCCTCAGATTGAAGAGATAGAGAAATCGATGTCCTCAAAGGCAGCTGTAGTGTTCTCCTGGCCCTTTGGCAGTGTTTTAGTTAATCTTTTCATTTGCGTAGGTGGTTGATTTTTTCGTCGGACTATGATGACGACAGCTATGATGAAGATTATTAGTAAAAACCAAGTAGATCCGAAAAGTGGGTAGTGATGAATTCGATGTGTCCTAATTTCTTTCAAGATTATGTTTTCTTGACTTTTTTGATGATCTATTGCTTCTTGTAGCTTAGGGATTTCCAAAGAAACGTCTGATTCTGTGATCGGTTGTTGTTCTCTTTTCAAGTTTAGCTAAGTTAACTGGTCAGAGATGTTGAATGATGGCAAAAAAGAAGATTTCAATCTGTTTGTCATTATTTGCCTTCCAATTACTGTTATAGTCTGGTCATGGATCATGCAGTTTGCTGACAATTTTAATATCCCACTGGCTCTAAGAGTAATTGGTACTGAATTGAAATCACAATTTATGTTGACTGTAGTCGGATTTGGAACACTAAAAATCCAAGCGTTCTGTTGATGCATTTCAATCCAGTAGGACCTTGCTGGGATGTATTTTAACAGGCACGAGTCCATTAATTGGTTGTTATGCTGAATGATGTTGATTTCACATGAGCTGGCTGAAGCTCCAGCTGTGTATAGTGGGTGTTGGAGAGTACACCAGTAATTCTCAAATGGCCTTTCCTTGCACCGTCAAAATTCGTCTTTGTTGATGGGGTGATAGTGGTTTACTTGAAGGTTCACGAGTAAATACTCTGATGATGGAATGATGCATGTAAACTATCTGTAAAGTTTGAATTCTTCGTTATAAAGCAAAGGAAGAGTAATTTCGATTATGATGTTGCTGCCGGTAACTCTTGCCTTTGTGGATAAGTGGATGTATCCTTCCATTGTGTGTCGAAAGCACTATATTGAGTAGAATATTCAGAGTTGACTTATAGTTTAACATTATAAGTATTGCATTAAAGCATTTGAGGCGAACAACCTTATATTTTCGTATATAATTGTTTCGTTTCTAAGTTTGGTAACTATTGTACTTAATAATTGGATCTGCTTCTTATTTTCCAATTGCTCTCTTTTAAAAATGTTGACAGTAGAATCGACTATGGTTGTTTGATTTTTCATAAGCTGTATTACGAGCTTCTCATTCTGTTGAACGTCTTCAATTGTTTCTTCATACTTCTCAGCGAACCTTTGGTCTAGTATTCCGAACAACTCATTAGTAATCGTTCCGATGAAATCAAAGGGTGATCGACTTTGTCTTCGCATTGAATCGTCATTTGCATGTAGGAGGATTTCGTTGTTGAGCTCAATTTGTTGAAGCTGGTGTTGGAATTGTCTCAATGTTTCTTCATACATAGCTAACTTCACTGCTGGAACATTTATTGAGGTGCAGATTGTCTCCATTTGTTTGATTAGTTTCTTATAATTGTATTCTCGCCAATAGTTTGTCATGTTGGAAAATACAATCGTCTTCTAGGAACTAGAAACTAGATTTGCTTGTCCAACATCTTCGAAGTATATACCTGGCTGGCTTTGGAAAGGTATAATTTCGACTTCATGTTGATGAGGTGTTGGCAAGGAAGAAGTCAAGTCTTTTGTTTGTTCAAAAAATGAGAATGGGTGATTTGCCTACTTTTTTCAGCAATCTAATTAGGTATGTGGGTGAAGTACAACCATATCAATTAAGAAATGTAAATGATTTGAGACTACCACCTTATAGAAAAACAATTACACAAAATAGTATTATTTTTAAAGGCTTTCAAATATTTAATTCCTTGCCAGAACATGTTAAATTAGAAACAAATTTTAATATATATAAGCGCAATGTCAAAGAATTTGTCAAAAATAGTTTTTAATGTATACAAATATGTAATATAATAGAAATACTTAAGTATGCTAAATAAATAAATACAACAACAACAAGTGTAGTAGTCCAAATAGTATGAAAAGCCAAAAGAGCGGTGGAACTCTATTTGTCGATGTATTGACTTGTCGCTCTGGTATTGGTTCTCTGGTATTTTGGTTGCCGGGATGAACTTCTGATATTTTTCCCATCCTCCAGGTTGTTGGTGGTAGCCGGTCTTCTATGACAAGAACAATGTCCCCAACTTTAATGTTGTTTTCTTTTTGTTTCCATTTGGAAAGTTTTTGGAGTTGAGATAAGTACTCAGATGACCAGATCTTCCAAAAAACTTGAGTCATTTTTTGGATTAACTGCCATCGAGATCGGAATGTTTTTCTCTCTTCCATAATTGGTTCGGGTACTGCATTGAGAGAGCTTCCTATCAAGAAGTGTCCAGGGGTTAGAATCGTGGTGTCATTAACATCGTTTTCAATTGCAGTAAGTGGACGAATGTAGTTCCATTGTCACTGTAGAAATGTGAACATATTCCTCTTCTTGAGATAAATCGTTTCAATGTTGCTATGAATGCTGCTGAGCTCAAGTCTTTGGTAGCAAAGCAAACGAATATGGCGATATAGCCTTTAGTTGATCGGTTTAATCGTCCCTTCAAAATTAGTATTTGGATTGGTCCAGCATAATCAACACCTGTGTGTGTAAAAGGTCTTGATGGTGTTATTCTAGCTGCTGGAAGCAGTCCCATTTGTTGAGTACTTGATTGTGCAGTAAAACGGTAGCATGTGACACACTTATTTATGACCTGTCGAACACATCTTTTTGCTTGTATGACCCAATAACGTTGCCTCAGTTTTGCAAGTGTAAGTCGAATACCACCATGCAGGGTGCGTTCGTGGGCGTCTTCAACCAACAATTTTGTGAACCATTCTTGGTGAGGCAGGATGATGGGATGTTTTTCGGTACTATTAAGATTCGCATTTTGTAGTCGGTCACCCACGACGAGAATTCTGTCCTCATTCAGAAATGGGCTCAAGGAAAGTACCTTATTTCTTTTGTTGATCTTCTTTCCAGCTCGTAGACACTGTAGTTCTTCTGTATATTCTTTTTCTTGAATGTAACGTATGATTCCTTTGCTGGCATCATTCAACTCTTTTACAGTTAGTTTTCCAGTTTCTATTGGGTTATTTAATTTATGGCTTCTGCATTTGGTTCTGAATCGTCTAAATAAGGAGCTACTCTTATTAATGGCATGTAATAAGAGAATCTTCTGGTTAAGTCACTTAATATTTCTGCGTCAACTGTCAAAACCTTTCTTATTTCGGGAATATTGATCTCTGCAACCGGATGTTGTTCTTGTGACAGCCAGCGTTCTGAATCAAATTGCAGCCACCTAAGGCCATTCCACCATAATTGATTTCGTGTCATCTCATCGGATAAACAAACTCTTGAACCATAGTCAGCAGGACTGTCTGATGACCTTACATGTCTCCAGCTGGATATATTAGTTGCCTCCTGAATTTCTGAGATGGACATTTTTGGATCCAGGCCAATGTTATTGTAGAATCTGTCCAGGCAAATATTTTGTCTACCTGTGAACCAAAAGTCTTCAATGTTTCCGCCAACAGCTTTTACAGCAGATGAGCTCCGCATAGTTCCAATTTTGGAAGAGGGAGTTTTTTCTTTATTGGTGCCACTTTTGTTTTTGCAGCTAAAATTGTGGTAGCAAAGAAACCAGTTGGTAGAGCTACTCTGGCATACACTACCGCAGCACATGCAGCTTCAGAAGCATCGCAAAAACCATGAAGCTCAATTTTTTGGTATATGGTGGTCTCTATCCACCGTGGAATTTTGATTTCTTCAACTGCTACTAAATTTATTTTCAATTTGTTTCCATGTTTCTCAAGATGAGGTGGAAGTGGGTCATCCCGCTTGAGTTCAGCTTACCAGATACGCTGCATCAAGATTTTTGCGCTTACAGTTACTGGAGCCAACCATCCAAGGGGATCAAATAGTTTGGCTATTTCAGATAATGTCTTTCGGTTTGTGAGCTGGGATTCCTCAGAGATACTGGTGTTTAAGTTCACCTTGAATTGCAATGTGTCACTTAATGGATTCCAGTGGACTCCCAGGGTTTTTATTGTTTCATCCTTCATAACGTCTCTTGTCTGTTGGCTTCGCATCTCGATTGGTATATGCTGAAGTAATCTCTTGTTGTTAGCAGCCCATTTACGCAGATGAAACCCTGCTCCACTTAACAGTTCATTTAGTTCTGACTGAGCGTGTCTGCACTGTGCAATTGTGTCTACTCCGGACATTACGTCATCGACATAAAAGTCGTGTCGGACTATTTCTGAGGCAACTGGATACCTTGGTTGTTCGTCTTCGGCTAGCTGTTGCAAAATCTTAAAGGCCAGATATGGTGCTGATGCTGTACCATAAGTGACTGTGGTAAGCTTGTACTCCTTAATTGGTTTGTCGTTAGAACAACGCCATATAATTCTCTGGTAGTTTTGATGATCTTCGGGCAGTTCAATTTGGCGGTACATTTTCTCAATGTCAGAAACAAAAACGTATCGATATTTCCTCCTACCCTACATCAGCTGGTTAAGACTTACCCCTGTGGTTGATTTTGCAGACCCATCAAATACAACTCTTAGTTTAGTTGTTGTACTTGTGGGTTTAATAACGGCATGATGAGGCATGTAGAAAATATTGGGCTTTGTGAGGTTGTTATCACGCACTTCTTTCATATGTCCAAGCTCTAAAAACTCATTTATTGAACACATACATGTATTCAAGCCTTAAAGTTGGGTTATAGGTTGTTTCTCTGAAGAATTGTTCGCACTGTTTGTCTTCTTGCTTTTGATACAGAGGTTGAGCTACTTCTTCTAATTCCCAAAACTTTTCTGATTGCTGATCAAGTGAAGTCAGTGCCACCAGCCCGGTGACTTTGTAATACTCAGTTACTTCGTTTGATGTTCTTCCAGATATCATCCAGCCCAGCTGTGATTTCTGAGCTATAAGTGAATTTTCAGCATCTCGTTCAATTCCATCAAGAATTATGTCACTATATGCATCAGCACCGATTATCATGTCAATCGGCCCAGGAACATTGAAAGTAGGATCAGCAAGTTCTAGCTGATCTAAATTTCCAATTTTTAGGTTATTTGTGGTTTTGGATGGTTATTGTCTAGTAAGTTTAGGAAGCACCAGCGCTTCTAATTAAAGATTGAATTTTCAAGTAAAGTGTGGCTTTATCGTGACATCTACCTTGTTTTTTAGCAGTTCTTGCATGTGCTGCACCTAGTCCACTAACTTCAACACAAACATTTTGCCTTTTAAGTTTAAGTGTTTGTGCGATAGATTCAGTGATTAATGATGCTTGTGAGCCTGGGTCAATGAGTGCTCGTACTGTTATATTCCGGCTATCTTTATTGCTTAACTTCAATATTGCTGTTGCAATCAAGACGTTTTGATTTTGCTCACTGTGGTTTACTTGTTTTGATGTTTTTGGTGAGTCTTTTTGAGCTGAATCTGTATCCTTGTTTTGTGGACATCTTTCAGCCCATTCCATTCAAGCAAAGCTTAGCTTGTTTGCATAGTTGCCATCTTTCTTTTGCTGTGGAGTTCAGGAACTCTTGCCATGAATAGATCACATGTTATCCCTTGCAAATGGGGCATTGGTGATTTTTTGTATCGATATGGAAATTGCAAAATGCATGCTTTGGTTCATCAATCGATTTTCGTTGTTGTCTTTTTGATGGAGCAAGAACATTAAGTGCTTGATAACGCCTTTCCAGAAAATCGAGAAGCATCTTCAGAGCTGGCATTTTGTTTGGTTCTGGCAGCCCTTGTTCAAATAGGTTTCTGCTTTCAATGTCAAGCGCCTTCGTTGTTATATGCACAATCATTGGATCCCAAGATTTGGTGTCGAAACCCATGTTCTTTCTGCTAGGCCTTCTTTGATGGCGTCATAAATGTTTTTGTTGGAATTAGCTGATGGAATAGTACCTGGCTGCTCGGCTTTTAGCATCTTTTCTATATGGATGGAAACAATTTTTCTCTCATTGTTGTATCTGCCTTTTAGAATCTCTGGATTATTGTGGAGAATAGATCATAGAATGGTTGCCATTCTAAAAAATCTCCTTTGGATGTGGGAATCTTATCGGTAGCATCGACTCGTTTTTCCAGCAGCTTTGATGTCATTAGATGAAGGAACCTATTAACATCTTGCCTTATGTCTTTGTACTCGTTTTTGGTTACATATGACACCTTTAGTTCTTCTTCTGTTGCATTGGGCATGAGCTCCTCATGAAGATCTGTTATGGTCCTAAGTTGTTCCGGCAACATTTTTTGTTGGTACTCGTAAAGTTCTCTGGAGTAGTTTTGAAACGTCACTTCAAATTCATCCAGGTTGTCTACGATGGCAATAATTTTCAGCTTCAGCCCTTTTAACCTCTGAAGTTGCACCTTGTTGACGCCTTTCTTCTTTATATTTCTGGGTTTTTCTTGACGCACTGTCCTTCCCAAAGTTTCGATAGAGTGTGTCAATTTCCTCAGCTAATGCTTTCTGCTTGGCTACGATTATAAATACTTCAGTTTCGTCCGTAGATTTAGTTGTATATGGATTTCGTTAACTTTGAATATATGTTGGTTTTAGGAATAGTAGATTTTTCGTAGATTTATAGTATTGTTATATTTTATTTTCACTTTTCTTTGTCTATTTATCAGTGTTAAGAGCCCTGATAACGCTTTTTCACTATATATTTTTTCGTTATAAACCAATGTTTACAGCCTTCTACGCTTTGCTAATTTTTATTTCGATTTAAAATATATATGTTTTTTTGTTAATTAAACCAATGTCAGAAGCCTTGGTTACGCTTTATTCACTGTTTCTTTCCTTTCGAAGGACCAATGTTTATTCGAAAATTCGTAATTAAATGGCACCTTACCTCTGGTGGGGGGAAGTCAGAAAATAAAAAACGAATTGATTGGTTGCCGTTGTAAAAGCAAGTGAGTTTATTATTTGATACTTTTTATATACAAAATATGCTTACTTTTTACTATTTAATTCTAAGTTCAATTTACAATATGATACAAGAAAAAATATAAAAATGACGTTGCATTTTTTACTGTGAGAAAGAATTTGAAATTTAATACTCGTATATTTGCAAGTGTTATTGTGGGAAAATATTTACTGGCGGTTTGTTCTGTTGTTGTCACAACACTGCTTCTCACTTAAAAGCCCTTTTAACCTCTGAAGTTGCACCTTGTTGAAGCCTTTCTTCTTTATATTTCTGGGTTTTTCTTGACGCACTGTCCTTCCCAAAGTTTCGATAGAGTGTGTCAATTTCCTCAGCTAATGCTTTCTGCTTGGCTACGATTATAAATACTTCAGTTTCGTCCGTAGATTTAGTTGTATATGGATTTCGTTAACTTTGAATATATGTTGGTTTTAGGAATAGTAGATTTTTCGTAGATTTATAGTATTGTTATATTTTATTTTCACTTTTCTTTGTCTATTTATCAGTGTTAAGAGCCCTGATAACGCTTTTTCACTATATATTTTTTCGTTATAAACCAATGTTTACAGCCTTCTACGCTTTGCTAATTTTTATTTCGATTTAAAATATATATGTTTTTTTGTTAATTAAACCAATGTCAGAAGCCTTGGTTACGCTTTATTCACTGTTTCTTTCCTTTCGAAGGACCAATGTTTATTCGAAAATTCGTAATTAAATGGCACCTTACCTCTGGTGGGGGGAAGTCAGAAAATAAAAAACGAATTGATTGGTTGCCGTTGTAAAAGCAAGTGAGTTTATTATTTGATACTTTTTATATACAAAATATGCTTACTTTTTACTATTTAATTCTAAGTTCAATTTACAATATGATACAAGAAAAAATATAAAAATGACGTTGCATTTTTTACTGTGAGAAAGAATTTGAAATTTAATACTCGTATATTTGCAAGTGTTATTGTGGGAAAATATTTACTGGCGGTTTGTTCTGTTGTTGTCACAACACTGCTTCTCACTTAAAATTTTATTGGACGTATCCCCCCTTTGTTTTTCATATAAAAGAGGGCCATTTGTTACACTCAGCTTGAGATATATATTCAACTTGTTAAATGCACAGTTATTTAGGTATGCTTCTTTGATCAGCTAAACTAAAAAAAATCATCAAACTGAGTTGGCTAATCGTTCTTTTTTGTTTTGTTTTTTAACGGGTTGCGTAAGAACCCCTGATTGAGGAAGAAAATGGTAACTTAAAGTGTAAAGTGCATTGTTTCTAAAAGATCGGGATACTGCGGAAAAGATATTGTAGAAGCCGACAAATAATAAACAATAATTTGCAAAATGAGGTCAGCTATGGGAAAATAATAAAAGACAATTATTTCAATGTGACTTCGAAAACGGGTAGATGAACCAACATCAGAGGTGCTACCAACTCTTAGAACTTTGCTTCAAAAACAAATGAAAAGAAGGTGGTAACTGAAAGTCTCCTCCGGTAAAGTACGTTGTTCGAAAAGCTTTATACTTAAAAAGAATACAATATCCAAAATAAACCAAAATGCAAAAGAAACCACTGCCTAATATTACGCGCAACGAAATGCGCTTTCAGTTCTATCGAAATAATTTGTAGTGAAAAATGTAATTATAATAATAATTGTAGAGCCGTTTTCTTCACTGCAAGTTGAACACAACTTGGGGATTTTATTTTCAAGTTGTGTTTTAATTTTCTTCACTCAAAGATGACATTTTTTTTAACTTCCGATATTCAACTCCAGAGTTTATCAACTTTCGACTTTCTCAACTTTAAAAAAAGTAGAAGTTTGTCGTTCAAACTTGAAATTTTACATCATAATATAGATTTTTGTTCTTTATTTTCTTTGTATTATAAGTAATTTTCACTTTCAATGCTCAGAAAAAATTTATTTCAACCATATTTCGAGGAAACTATTTTTGGAAAGTTGATATTTTCCCACATACGTAATGTTTGATACTTATTTTCTGCACGATGAATACATACAAAATAAAACAATTCAAAATAGAGCTAAATATTCACGATTAACCACAAATAAAGAACTTTGTATAATTTGTTTTGTTTTTTCCGCCATTAATAATTTTTTTTTAAATTTTTACAACAAATATAATTCCGATTTTAAGAAGTGAAGAAAAGCAATTTTCAACTTGTCGTCAAACTCTCTAATATCATATCGACTCTAAAATTGGCCAATTTGTTGACTAATAGTGAAGAAAACCGACTTGAAAAATATAAAGATGTCTCATAGGTAGAACTCGCAATTCCTTGTATAAAGGCCATCTTTCAGTAAGCGATTTTCGAATAAGATATTTTTGAGTATTTGCACAAGAACCACCCCAGCTAGGTAATCCGTATTGAGAGCGCAAAGACCATAATATATTGAGGTTAGAATTATATTAGAGCAAAATGGTTTTAAAAGATACATTTTTCGCGTTATGAGCATCAAATGATTTGTATGTTGATACTATATACTTTTCAATTCAGATTAGAACTAATTGTATCACCTAAATATTTGAAATTATTCACGAAATCAACTTTGAAACAAGAATCAGAATAAAACTATTTATGTTGGAAAATTGGTTTACAATTACCGCAATCATGAATGGAAAAGCTAAATTGCCTACAACTCGAATAAAAAAAAAATAAATTATAATTACAGACTCGATGACTAGACGTTTTAAGAGTCATGAATTTAGTTTTTTCACTTATTATTAACTTTTGGTTTGAAAACCAAGTTCTTAGAACTCTTCCTTTGAGTATGATTTGAACCATTGAACAAAAAAATCGTCCGCTTAACGTCGCCAAGTACAGACGTATTTAAATTCGCTCCTCATTACCTTTCAAATATAATTAAAATTCTTTTAATTATAACTCAGTTGCTTAGCCCTGCATTTTCATTCGCAAATCTTCTGACCCAATTTTCTGCCCTTAAATCATTCTTTCATTACCGCTTCGCAGTCAATTCGATTTGAAAATTGTGCTTACCTGTGTTAACTTCTTGTAACAGTTTATTGTGTTTACTTTAATTATTCTTAACCAATTGTGCCGCGGTAGCCCCCATTCCACATTGTTGACTAATAATAAACAAAAATAAATAATAAAAAAAAAATAATAATTATGGTGAATCGATGTGATTTTATCCATTACGAAGACAATGATCACAAAAATGCTGACCCGGTGCCTTGTAGAGGCCTTTGTGGTAAATCTTTTCACCCACTATGTATAGGATTAAGCAAGAGATCAAGTGCGTATCTGAAAGATTATTTGGATCACTTTTTCTTTTACTGCGATGAGTGCAGAGATTTCTCTCTTGCGCATGTGCTCCGTGCAATAAAGTGTCTAAGTGATTCAATGAACTGCATCCCAGCTGATAATAAACTGTTCCATAAAAACATTGTTGATCAGCTTCAACAGTTGGATGTTTTTAGCAAATCTATGGACGACTTGAGCAACACTGTTGACTACCTCAGCAAAAGGTGTACTGATAAATTTTTATCAGTAGATAAGCAACTAGCTACACTTACGCAGTTGGTGTCAGACTATTCACGAGACGATCGTATCGAACAATGCATAATATCGCTCAAAAACGAATTTAAATCGGTTGTGAGTAGCTATCAAAATGTTGACTCTGTTGACTCAATAAATCATAACATAAACACCATGCGCTCCGACCTTGACCAGCATATGCAAAGCACCTCAAAATTAGTGATACCCAGCCTTCGTCATCCACTTGCTCTTCTGGAAAATGCAGTAGGCAAAATCAACTCCATGAGTAGCGAGATTTTGGCAACAAGGTTAAGCATCGTTGATCTTTCTGATGACATTAAAACAGCAACTTGCAAAATCGACAGCATACCGGATCAGCTCCAGTTAATCCAATCTGTCTTCAACTTCAATTATGTCTACCACGGTCTCCTTGGTCTGCCTTGACTCTCCTGCTTGTATATTCATCACCACTAACTCATCCAACCATTCAGCCACTCTTGAAACTGATTCACATCACGCATCTGCTCCCGTCTCTACTACTCATCCATCCTCTACTTCACCACCTTTGACCGCAAGTGCTCCTAGCCTTATTAAATTTGGAACTTCATGGTCCATCCCAGAGTGGAACTTAAGATTGTCCAAGCTCAGCAAACAAGAGCTCATATTTCCTGATTAATGCGCCTCGAACTGCTGATGATTCCTGGGTCCGGACTTACTTCTTACGAACTTTCGCTATGGACATCGATTGCCAACGTACATCTACTTGCCGCTTCAAAATCATAATCCCATCGAAATACGAATGGTTATTCTCCCGCTGTAATGGGCACACTCAGCTTGGTGACATGAAGCTATTCAAATGGATTGATAAAACATCATCATCATTGTCGTCAAAAAGTAAAAATAAGCCGCGCAAATCTAAAGCCAAAATTCAATCCGGTATTAACTCGAAATCAGACTGGAACTTTAAAATAGGTATTCTTCCTAACTTTTCTCACTCTATTTACCATGACTCATCTTTCCTTAAAAGCCACCACCCAATTCTAAATTCTCCTTCTGTGTCTTCCTTACCTTCTTCTAATTGCGTTCATCCAGTCTCTACTAACCCCTCCTTACATCATAAGAATAATATGTATAACCCCATCCGAACTAATAGACCTTCCTTATTTCAAAATCCTCCCGCAGTCCCTCCGAAGAAACGAGTGTCTTTTAATATCCCTAACAAACTGAATGACCAATCTCCCAATTTAAATCACCCTCGTGGCTCCTACTACCCAAATTTCATCCATTCCCACGTTCTCCCGTCACCGGCTCTCCCCCCCCCCCCCTTCCTACCACATCCAATGTCTCCCCTTCTATTAATCTTCCAACAACTAATTATCCCTTTTTTGACCCCCTCACTCCACCAACAGTAAAACAACGCCCAGCACCCTCTTCTTCTCATCCTTCTCTGATCACCACACTATACAACTTACCTAATAGTAAGAAAAGAGCCCATTGTAGATTAACTATTATTTAAGCTGCCATCAAGCTGATTGCATAGTCTAAGAATTGCATCTTCGGTTAATTTGTCAGAATGAAAACCAAATTGATTTTCGCAAAAAAATCAGTTTTTATTTAGGAAAGAAGTAGTTCTATTGATCATAAGTTTTCAAAGATTTTTGAAAAAGTCGGAAGAATAGAAATAGGTCGGTAGTTGACCATATTTTTCTTAACGTCAGCACATTTAAATTGTTCAGGAAAACAACCCTGTTCAACACTTAAGTTAAATATGTATATTTACCTCAAAATTCCAGAAACATAAAACTCAATTTTTTTAAGTACGTTACTAGATATTACATTTGAAGGAAGTGCAAGCATTTGTATTTTCTAAAGATGAAACGGTTTTTTAGGTTTCAATAGAGGCTATACATAGGAATAAAAACGAAGCTATTTTGTTGTAGTTATCCGGCACCCAGACAATGTTGATTATAAAAATTACAATCACCACCGGAATTAATGGATGGATTCAATATTTCTGTAAAATACTCATTACATTTGCTCAAAATACAGTTAGAATCTTTTAGAGGAAGATTTTTTACAACAGCAGACGTTTGGTTTTCTTGTTTTTCCTACAATGCTGTCAATTGCTTTCCATTCTTTTTTTATATTGCCCTTTGATTTTTCAAATAAGTTAGATTAATACTTTTCGCAAGCCAATTCAACATTTGTACTAGCAGCTTTACAATGTGTGAGGTAAAACTTTTTAGTTTTTCATAATTTAAATATTTTTTTTAGCTTTATACTTATTTTGCTCTTTTTTTAATCTGCTTTAGGAGACTTTCATTAATCCAAGGCTTTAGAAACTTATTTTTACTAGAATTTTTTGTCGATACAGAAGTAAATGACACTATCATTCTTATTTATTAGTTTTAAATAATACTCGTTTCAACTTCATCATACCATAACCGAGTCGAAGCACTTACTCCGTCTTTACGCAACGTCAAACTAATCCTTAGTTATAAAAAAATATCCGAACCGTTTAAGTTTAGTTAAGCCCTCCTTATATCAAAAAAACGACAAATTTTAAACTCTGGTTATTACAAATGTAAACAAACACTTGCTGGCTTCCACAATTATTCATTTTAATTATTTATTTTTGGTTGAATTTTGAATGATAACATTATCATTAATAAATAGTTTAAAAAAATTAAATAAAACGTTATTAGTAAAAAGAGGTTAAAAGAGGTTCATTTACACTCCTTTTTGTAAGTATAACATGATGTCATGCCAAAATGATATTTATATACTAAATCTTCTCTACTATGGCTATATACCTCATATGAACCAAGTTTAGCTTACTCCGCCTATATTTCTAGTGTATTTTTTTTTAAATAAGTTTTCCAGAATTGGAGGCATTGTAAAGTTAGAGTAACTTTACTCCGGTGCTAAATCAAGTCTATAAATAAGGCTGTATATATTTTTGCAAAATAGAGATAAATAGAGATCCCAAAATTAATGTTTCAAAATAATGTATGTTTTTGCAAAATAGAGATAATGTAAAGGGTTTCACTGTGACGTCGTTGTGGCGAATTTTGCGAAAAGATCTTGGCCTACATCCTTACAATATTGAATTGACGCAAGAACTGAAGCCGCTTGACCACCAGAAGCGTCGTATGTTCGTGAATTGGGCTGGGCAACAACTTGAAAATGATTCGGATTTTCATCGAAAAATCATCTTCAGCGATGAGGCTCATTTCTGGCTGAATGGCTTCGTCAATAAACAAAATATGCGGTATTGGACAGGCAGTAATCCACACGTACTCCATGAGTCATCATTGCATCCCGAAAAAATTACGGTTTGGTGTGGTTTATGGGCCGGCGGCGTCATTGGGCCGTACTTCTTCCGTGATGATCAAGACCGGCACGTTACTGTGAATGGGGATCACTACCGTTCAATGATAATCGAATATTTTTGGCCCTAATTGGATGATATGGACTTGGAGGACATGTGGTTCCAACAGGACGGCACGCCACAAGCCACACAGCGAATGTCACAATCAATTTATTGGAAACCAAGTTTGGAGAACGTGTTATCTCACGAAATGGTCCAGTAGCTTGGCCGCCTCGGTCGTGCGATTTGACGCCGTTAGACTATTTCCTGTGGGGCTACGTCAAGTCTATGGTCTATGCCAACAAGCCAGCGACGGTTGATGAACTTCGTCCGAATATCGAACGTGAAATTGTAGCTGTATCGGCCGATTTATGCTTGATAACCGTCGAAAATTAGGTTCAGCGTCTGGACTTCTGCAAGCATGCCCGTGGTGGCCATGCAAAAGAAATCGAGTTCCATACATAATGGCATCGAACGTACTTTCACAGGAATAAAGAATTTCATTGATATCCAAAACCGTTTTTGTTTTACTTAAAAAAACTTTTGTAGCGTTCTTATTGAAAAACCCGATATATGTTTTAGCAAAATAGTGATAAATAGAGATCCCAAAATTAATGTTTCAAAATATTCTTTAATAATATGAAATCGATGGTATAATGCTCTTTACTTTATGTTACTGAAGTAGAACTCAAATTATTTTCTAACTCATTAAGTGAAATCATCGATTTATGATCAGTAACACTTAGGTCAAGAACACTGCCAAAAAATTTAAATTTATTTCTGACTTTAGAGCGGGTAAAAATGTAGTCAATGCAAGTACTTCAAGATTCTGTTACGCGGGTTAGGTCGCTAATAATTGAAGCGCTTAGAAGATGAAGGTGCAAGTGAAGTTTTTTTGAAAATATCGTTTTATCGTACATATAAAGGTCCTATACTTTAACTTAAATTTCTGTCTGATGTGCACTTGTTTTTGCAAGTCATTTGCAATGGATTTGTATTAAAAAGTTATAGATCAAAAACTTTAAATGCTGATTACTCATAATTTTGAAAATGTCGCTTAGCACCTTCATCTTCTTGGCGCTTCAATTCCCTTTAGACCATTCAAAGCCATAAGCAATAAAGAATTATCAAATGTTGTGGGATACGTTTAAGATATCAATATTAATATCTCCAATAAAAATTAAATTACCAGTTTTGTTGATACAAAGAATTTTACTGAGTTCCTATATGAACAAAACGCGTTCGATCTACACAAACACAACATTGAGTTGTTTTTGTTTTGATAAGAAAACGACAACTTTAGAACATCCACGTAACTTTATCGATTTTAAAGAATTGGTTAACAAAATTCTCATCAATGTAAACTGCAAGACCACGTGATGAATTCATTACAACAACTAAAAAGTGCACAACCCGGTATATTATAAACGCTGATTTCACTCATAAACCCAAATCTCTATGTGAGCTAGGAAGTAAGAATTTTTTTCTGAGACTACAAATGTTTTGGTGTATACAAAAGCAATTATCCATAAAACTACGAAAAAATGGCACTTCACAAATATTTTGAACTGAAGGAAGAATAGGATTAACAATACTCCTTACTACATTGTCACCCTCATTCCTCCACATAAAAATATTCTCATTCCTAGTCCAAACATATTTGACCTTTGTACATATAAACTATAGTATTATCGTGGAAGCTATCGAAGAAGGCGACACCTGAAGTCCCCAAGGGGTACCTTGACGTGAAGAAATTTAATTTTCGGTGGAGACAATGTGTGAGATAATGTGAAATGTCAAAATAGAATAAGAACGGGAAGACATATACTGAATTCATGAGAGTTCGATCGAGTCAGGTAGAAGACACTTTCTCAAGAGAATATTGATATAATGAGAAATCAAATAAAACCCACAATGGAGAAAATATTCAATTATTTTTTGGTTTGTTATTGGTTTGTTTACATTTTCATTTTTTGTAATGAAGATAATACTATGTTCCCACCAAAGTGAAATCCGAGATTTCAGCTGAAAACTTTCAAAATTTCAAATTGGTGTTCACACTGCCAAAACCTAAACCTAAAAACATACACAACTACCATTGTGTGCTTATGTATTTGAGTTTCTCTGCGCTCAAATGTCAAATACAACATCATACTCTCTCTTTTTGGCTGCTTGGTGTTGGAGTGAAAGATCTTAAGTTTTATCAAAAAGCTTTTAACCTTTCTATGGTGAAAGCTGAAAATAGGTCTGTATTGAGATTTCAACGAAATCTCGCATTTCGAAATCTTAAAACTGTATGGGGAAATGTGAAGATTTGGACTGAAATCTCTGAAATCCGAGATATCGCTCCGGTGGGAACATAGTATAAAGCTAAAAGACAAAAAAAGAACAATTTTGGATATTCCCTTTAGCTTGTGGGGTTTTTGATTTGCAAAAGAGAGGGGTAGATAAACATGTGAAAGTTTATTTGTTTTTTTTTCACAGCTGTTTTTATGGTGCAAGAGAAAGGGGTAGTTGTAAAATTATTTATGTAAATTTATTGAAAATTATTAAAAATTTTGAAAAACGTACGAAGAAAACTATTTTATAATCACTAGGCAGACTTGAATACTTTCGAAAACAAAGGTTTTAATTTATTTTATAATTTTCTTAATTTTCTTTAAATGACTTCTTCGTTTTGTGGCCTTGCAAAACAACCCTACTTTTCATTTTTGAATAAAATTAAGATAATAAGATAATTAAATTATGGATTTCAACTTTATTTAAAAAGAATATTGAATTATGGGTTTCTGGCCTAAGAGGAGCTAAAGGAATTTTTTTCCAGATACTACAACTGTTTTTTTGAATATCTGTGGTGTTTGGTAGAAACATGATACAGTGCTGTGCAAAACATTTGCTACTAAAAAAAGCTGATGATACTTATAGTATCACACCTCCTGGTCTCCTGACATTTTGGCTTTAAGAGAAAAAAGGCCATGGTTTTGCAATGGCCAGCGCAGTGGCCAGACCTTAACCCTTTAGAAAACTTGTGGGAGCTAGTTAAAAAGATAACTTAATGTCAAATTTTTAAGCGGAAGGGCGATCCTTATGCTGAGACTATTAGGCAGTGGAATGACATACCAGAAAATATTTAACCTCATTGCTTCTATGTCTAGAAGATGTGCAGCTGCGAGAAGAAATAAAAGGTGTGGCAGTCAAATATTAGCGTTTTCTTGCATAAAAGTTAGAAAATTTTAAGACATTGCTTGAAGTTGCAAATGTTTTGCACAACAAAATATCCCTTATTTTTGAGATTATCTCAATTTATTTTTGTTTGAGTGAATAATATTATATTTTTTTTTCTACAGTGATAAACTGTTATAATAAGGTTTTCAAAACTGTACAAAGAAGTTTGCTGTTTGCTTTTTAGACGATTTGTATGACATGGAACCCTCAGCATTTTTTAGTTGCAAATGTTTTGCACAGCACTGTAACTCCAAAAATTGTGTTTTCCAGCTGTTTGAAATAATTGGAAACTTTCTATTAAGTGATGTATATATTTTACTGATCTTCCAATGTACATTTAAAATTCTTCAAAAAATTAATATTTTTGGAGTTTCTGGTAGTTATCATGTTTATACCAAATACAAAAGAAAAATATATGAGCCAAATCGGGAGTTATCATGAAAGACAGTTTGTAATTTTTTATATTCGATTTTTATTTTGTTTTGTATGTACATTGAACAAAACACAAATTCATTCTAAGATCACATAGTTAAAGTGAAATTGAAGATTAAGTTTATTTGTCATAATTTTCATCGCTGTCACTCAAATAAGAATAGGAAGAATAGGCTGTTTGCGACAGAGAACTTCGATCCTGCAGATCCTTAACATCGTTATATTTCTCGATGTCTATAGGAACTTTTTCGCGATAGGCTAATGGAAGGTTAATTTTGTCCAAAGAAAGGTTTGCCTCTCCTGTGCACGGAAAAAAATCTGAACGGTTCAGATATATTCAATGAATACTTAAATGCGACAACTTTGCTGTATGCTTTGAACTCTTGCAAAAAAAAATGTATTCCAAGAAAAAGTAGTTTTGTCTGTGGCAGTGTTTTTGTAAATCGAAACATTATTAGTAGTATAATATTTCGATTTTGACCAGGACACGTATCAGAATAGAGGATAAGCTTTTCTACACTATACCGTTTTCTTTATTTTCCATTTTTTATTAAAAAAATAATCGCAGAAGTAATAAGCTAAAAGGTATTATCAGCTTCGTTGTCCACATCAGTATGGTAAATCATATAATAAAACGGCAAACACGAATTTTGTACAATTTACGCGGTCTACAAAAGCCGAAGGCATATAAATTATATATCGTTGGAACGGTTTTTTTTTGCACAGAAGTGCAGAATGCAAAAACTTACTAAATAACTGTACCACAAAAACAATGAAAAAAACTTACGTAATAAGTGCGAGCGAGAGCGAGACCGAGCAATTATTTGTTTTTATTTGTCGTGACCTAAATGTGATGTTTCAATTTATTCCACCCACCAACCAACCAATTTTCCAGCACTGACTGAAAAGATTACTGGAATTTATGATGGCAGCGTTCAGTGCTGCAGAAAATAGTAAAAAGTAGCTCAGACCCAGGTTTATGACAATTCCAGATCGACAGATTGAATTCAAATGGAATTGAAGTGAATGTTTTGCTTTCATTGCGTGGGTGCGACGTTATTAGTAAAAAGAAATTTCGACCACAAATACAAATAACCCAAATAAGCCAAAGATACAAACACACAATAGTCTGGAAACAAAATACACAACTACTACAGCTTTTTTCTTTACACTAATGAAAATATATGGCATCTGAAAAAAAAAACAGCTATAATTATGGCAAATGGTAGTATGGAGCGGTGGATCTTAGTTTACATTCTGATCAAAAGATGCTTAATCCGGATTCGTTGCTCCAGTCTACCTTTTCCCAAAATGGGAGAGGTTTTCTCAGATTCTAGGAGCAATTTTCTTACCTTCCCAGCTGTACAGTCCTAATGCAATTGGGATAAAATGGTGACACGGAAAAAAAAATGTATGCACACTCTGATACACCATGTTCTTTCTCTTAAGAGCATATTAATTCCTCTACAAATAATCCCATTGAGCATTTCTGATTGCAAAAGTTCTGGACAACTATTTTTCGCATTTCGGGTGTACAGCTCTTATTTCTTCACATTTTTTCTGAGATATTAAATAAAACCAGCTATAAATTTAAAAAAAAAACCTTATCCCCAAGACAATTACTTACCGAAAATGCATTTTTCAAACAAATTTACGATCGTTTCTAACTATATTTCCAGTCAAATTCACTTCCGAACTCAATGCGCGAAGAATTTTTCCGTTTTTATGCATTTGAAACTGAGCAAATAAGAACTTACTAGAATTATAACGGTTTTTTCCGACAAGGTATTTCGCCATTGCATTGTTAATGGTATAATATTGTTATAAGCGACGAGAACAAAATTATTTTAATTTTTTTCATCGTTTCTAATTAGTTTTCCACCACTGTAGATTCGAATATTCAAAAAGGGTGATGTTTTCGAATTTACTATTGTCGAGTTTGGAATATAATATAAGTAAACAATAAATTAAAGATATAGTGTTGAAAGAAAGTAAAAGCAAGTCAAATCCTCAAGTGCAAGTCAAATTACGGTGTCTTTCTAAAGAATAGATTTTAATTATGACAAACCTTTTGAATAAATAGAGCCACAAACAGCCCAAAATAATTTTTAAAATTGTACTGTGAAGATAAGCTGTTGCTATTAAATTTGAGGTAGATTTTTGAAAATAAAAAATATAGAAAAAATGTTAAAACCATTTTATTAAATAAATAAGTTGACGAAATTTATTGACTTTCTTTATTTTTATAATCTATTTCTAATCCATAAAATCCCTAAAGGTCATTTAAACAAATTTTTTAAAAATATTTGGGGCAAAAGTAAAGCACTTTTTTTATAATTTTATTAAGGAAATGTTCCTTGAACTTTCCCTATTTTTATACCTGCTAAAATTTTGTCCCAACAGAAGATATGTATTCAAATGTTACATAAAGTTTTAAAAAACGTGTGTCTTTTCTTGACGAATTTTTAAATGCAAGGAAATACTTTTTTTAATTCTCAAACTAAAAATATAATCTACACATCTTCACCTAAACGTGACATTTTAAAACAAACTTTCTATCATTATTATCTTCGATTCAAATATATTTAAGAAACAAAAGTAAACCCTTTTTTAACGATTTTTAACAAATCGATTAACATTTAGGTTCAACTTTGAACGTCCGATTGACGGTCAGTGGAAGACTTAAGCCACAAAAATCACACTCGGTTAATTTTATATATTAACCGAAAGGTTTATGAAAACAAATTTAAAACAAGAAAATAATGCAAAATAAAGCATTTCTCGTCGCCTTGTCACGTCAATATTTTCGAAAAATGAAAAAAAGACGCACGCGTCTTCATATGAAGAAGGATAAAGTGATAATTCAAGAACAGGAATACAGTGAACTAAATTTGAAGAAGTTCGAGGTAGAGATACAGTAAACAATTTTGCTGTGAATATGAAGATAAATATGGAGGAAAAAGAATAATAAATTTAAAGAAAGTTTTGAATACTTTGTTCTGTCTCGGAAGGTATTTGTTATTTGTCGTGTTCGTTTTTTGTTTTCTTTTTTTTGTATTCTCTTCTCTCTCATTTGATAATTAGGTGTAACTAGGTTGTACTTAGGTTGTTAGAGCCATTTCACACATAGCCGGAAACCGGGCACCCGGTACCGGCTAATCGGTCGTTGGGTTAAAGATCTTATGGAAGCTTTGCGGTTAGCCAGCAGCCGGCGGAAGAAATGCTGCCGGCTTCGCTCACTACGATAGCCGGCTTCCGGGACCGGCTAACCGGTTCTCAAAACAGCAGTGGACACAGAAAATCAAATTGCACTTTCACACAAGTCCGGCTGCCGGTGAGTCGGTTTTAATTTGTTGTGTGCTGTTGAGTGAACAATTTTGGTTTCATTGTACTGTCGTGCTCTGCATAGCATTGTTTTACTTAATTAGTTGGTTTATAAATTTGTAAATTTATTTTGAAATGAATGTCGATCAACTGATTGGTTTGGTTGAGGCAAGGCAAGGATTTGGGATAAGGTTGATAATAACGGGTGATTTTTTAGCTGGTTTGGTTTTGGCAACACTGGTTTTGACAGCTGAAGTGTGTTTAGTACCTTGTGTCACTGTCAAACAGCTTCAGTTTGGTTTGCAATTTAACCATGGATCGTCTTACAAATGAACAACGCTTGCAAATTATTGAATTTTACTAAAGGGTGATTTTTTAAGAGGTTTAGAACTTAAAAAATAAAAAAAAACACAAAAAATTCGAAAAAATGAATGAAATATTTATTTGAATCGATAGTTTGAACCTTGCAATTTAATGTTTAAAGATAATTTCATGCAAATGTTGACCGCAGCTGCGTCTCAGGTAGCCCATCCGCTGAGTCCAATTTTGGCATACTCTTTCACACATATCGGCCGGTATCTCACGAATGAATGCATGGATGTTGGCTTCCAGTGCGTCAATCGAAGCGGGCTTGTCCCTATAGACATTAGCCTTGACATACCCCCACAAAAAATAATCTAATGGTGTCAAATCGCACGATCTAGGCGGCCAATTGACCGGCCCGAAACGTGAAATTAACTGTTCACCAAACTCGCCTCGCAATTGCGCCATTGTTTCGCGTGCTGTGTGGCATGTGGCACCGTCTTGTTGAAACCACATATCATGCAAGTCAAGAACTTCCATTTCGGGCAAAAAAAGGTTTGTTATCATCGCTCGGTAGCGTTCACCATTGACAGTAACGCTGCGATTCGCATCATCTTTGAAGAAATATGGCCCAATAATGCCGCCGGCCCATAAACCGCACCAAACAGTGGCTTTTTCGGGATGCATTGGTAGCTGTTGCAATGCTTATGGGTGATCTTCACTCCAAATGCGGCAATTATGCTTATTTACGTACCCATTAAACCAAAAATGAGCCTCATCGCTGAACACAAGCAGCGCGCGATGAACATTTCGAACCGAGCACGAATTTTGATAGTAAAATTCAATAATTTGCAAGCGTTGTTCATTTGTAAGACGATCCATGGTTAAATTGCAAACCAAACTGAAGCTGTTTGACAGTGACACAAGGTACTAAACACACGTCAGCTGTCAAAACCAGTGTTGCCAAAACCAAACCAGCTAAAAAATCACCCGTTATAAGCCACACATCTTAGCTTTAGGTTTGATCCGCTTGATTTTATCATTTTATATGATATTTTATCTTCTCCTGGGGCCAGTTTCATAAAACTACAAGACTAATAACTATTTGTGAATTCATTTGTAGTTTGTAAATTATTAGCGAATTTCTGTTTCATAAAAAATTCAAATAAATTGATAACTACAAGTACTTTGGCCTTGTGGCTATAAGTAAATTAACAAGTGCGACGAACGTTTCTGTTTCATAAAAGTATTTGCGCAGACAATTATTCGTGACGGATTAGTAATTACATGTGAATTTATTATTAAAGTAGGAAGACATATAACATCGCGATACTGGGGATAATTTTGTCTCATTTGCGGCTTGAATGTATTGCGACATTGATGAGTTTGGAAAAATATTTTAAATAATGTTCTCGAGCAGTGATAGTGAAGACGAAGACAATTTTCAGGCACGTGAAACGTGAGTTTTTAAAGAACGGATAAAGTTTGAATCAATCAACTATCTTACATTTAATGAAAAGTTCCGCATAAACTTATCAGCTTGTAAGAAGTATAGGACCATCACTTGAACAAGACACAAATCGTAATTATGCTTTCTCAGCCAAACAGCAGATTTTATAAAATCTGAGAGTATTCTCGGAGAAGGTGGCATCAGTGACTTTTTTATTCCATTTCAGTTTCCTCGTTAAAATAACTAATAGAATTTGAAGGTCTTTGAAACTATAGCTCCTTATTTTCTAGCCCATTTTTGTATATCAACTATTTATATTTTTGCTATCAACTCGACTGAGATTCGATTGAACCATTTCGTGTTGTCCTGAGCACAAAGCATATATGTATATTATCAGCATAGACTTCCACAAAATCAACTTCGTAGTTTTGTTAGGCCAACTCCATAATGAGTGTGTCGATGTAGGCTTTATAAGCTATCACAGATAACGGAGAACGCTTTGGGATACCGTTTTCAACTCGAACAATTTGTGAATTATACCCATCCACATTTACTTGAAAACTTCTCCCCGAGAGAAAGGACCATAAAGCTTAGCAATCATTTTTGGGACCTCCCATTTTTGAAATTGATATATAACTGATGTTTCGGTTACTCGGTCAAAAGCTTTCTCGAGATCGGCTGATGGTAGACACTGTTTTCATGAGTTGAAATTGCTTACAATCTTGTCTTCTAAAAGGTGTACTAGCTTGTGTACTCCTCTATTGTTTCTGAATACATGTTGTCCAGGATTTGTTTTTTCTTCAATATACCAACCTATTCTTCGAGCAAGAATTTTTTCCAAAATCTTTAAAAGCACAGGAAGAAGTGATATTGGAAGATATTCATCGTATTTGTGTGAACTATAGGTGTTCTTAGGAATTGGTTTTAGCTGGGCTCGTTTCCAATCATGAGGAAAAATCCCGGTGTTTAGGATGTTGTTGTATAAGCCACACATCTTAGCTTTAGGTTTGATCCGCTTGATTTTATCATTTTATATGATATTTTATCTTCTCCTGGGGCCAGTTTCATAAAACTACAAGACTAATAACTATTTGTGAATTCATTTGTAGTTTGTAAATTATTAGCGAATTTCTGTTTCATAAAAAATTCAAATAAACTGATAAAGTAGTAGAAAGTACTTTGGCCTTGTGGCTATAAGTAAATTTACAAGTGCTGCGAACGTTTCTGTTTCATAAAAGTATTTGCGCAGACAATTATTCGTGACCGACTAGTAATTACATGTGAATTTATTATTAAAGTAGGAAGACATATAACATCGCGATACTGGGGATAATTTTGTCTCATTTGCGGCTTGAATGTATTGCGACATTGATGAGTTTGGAAAAATATTTTAAATAATGTTCTCGAGCAGTGATAGTGAAGACGAAGACAATTTTCAAGCACGTGAAACGTGAGTTTTTAAAGAACGGATAAAGTTTGAATCAATCAACTATCTTACATTTAATGAAAAGTTCCGCATAAACTTATCAGCTTGTAAGAAGTTGTTAAGAAGTATAGGACCATCACTTGGACAAGACACAAATCGTAACTATGCTCTCTCAGCCAAACAGCAGATTTTGTTAGCATTACATTAGCTAGGTAATGGTGCCCAATATCATGATGTTGCTGATATGCACGGTGTCTCAAAATCAACGGTATGTCGTATTTTTAGAATAGTCGTAAATGCTATAAATCTGAGAGTGTTCTCGGAGAAGGTAAAGTGGACATCAATCACTTCGCTAGTGGTCGAACATTTTTATTCAATTGCTGGTATGCCGAATGTTGCCGGATGCATTAACGGAACATTGACTTAAAAGATTGTCCCTATTTTTGCCTGCAATGTATAGGAGCTTGCACAGCGATTTGTAAACTTACCTCAAACGCTTTAAGAGAAACTTTAGATAACAATGATGATGAAGATGACTAATTAAAAGAATATTTTGAACCTAGCACACAAAGCGGGATAGCTCGTAGACAAAAAAATTAATTCTTTTATGCAATAGTTTGTGAGTAAATAAAAATATAACAATTTTAATATGTTATTCTTTATTTATTATATTGGTAATCCATTAAATTATTATGTACATATCAAGTGAAATCTTGTTTTCGGATTTTTGTTTTTCATTTTCTAAATCAAGTTTATCATTTTGTTTTTGTATATTATTATTCTCCAACAATAACTTCTCCTTCTTAAGTTTTGCAATTTCTTCACATATGTATTATATTTTCTTTTAAGCTCTGGGAGAGAGAGACAACTTAAAAAAAAAAATTGCAATACAGAAATATATTTTTCTTACCAGACGGGGCCTTAGCCTTCCTTATGCAGCTAGCTGGCCTTGAAAAAAGCAACTGTTTTGGATATCAATGAAATTCTTTATTCCTGTGAAAGTTCGATGCCATTATGTAAGAAACTCGATTTCTTTTGCATGGCCACCACGGGCACGCTTGCAGAAGTCCAGGCGCTGAACCCAATTTTCGACGGTTTTCAAACATAAATCGGCCGATACTGCTGCAATTTCACGTTCGATATTCGTACGAAGTTCATCAATCGTCGCTGGCTTGTTGGCATAGACCATAGACTTGACGTAGTCCCACAGGAAATAGTCTAACGTCGTCAAATGCACGACCGAGGCGGCCAAGCGACTGGACCATTTCGTGAGATAACACGTTCTCCAAGCTTGGTTTCCAATAAATTGATTGTGACATTCGCTTCGTTTCTTGTGGCGCCGCACAGTGGTTCGGTTTGTATGGGAGAGCGGAAAAAAGTCTGTTTTATCTGAACGGTTCAACGGATTTAAATGAAATTTGGCAAACATGTTTAGATTAGTCTTATACATATTTGGTCAAAATTTGGTTGAAAAAAAAAAATAATTAGAAACAAAGTTATTGAGATTTTTTCTAAAATTTGAGGGTTTTGATGTTTGTATGGGAGAGCGGAAAAAGTCTGTAAAATCTGAACTACTAAACGAATTTTAATAAAATTTTACACATATGTTAAGATTAGTCTTATACATGCTTGGTCAACATTTGGTCAAGACAAAATTATTAGGAAAAAAAGTTATTGACATTTTTATAAAATTTGAGGGTTTTGATGTTATATTTAAATAAAAGTTTTTTTTAGTAAAATCTTAACTTTTTATTTTGAATAAAATATTATTATTAACTATGTATATTATAAAATTAAATAAATAAATAGATAAATACAAATATATTTCTAATTTCGTCCCTCTTATACCTTTTAGCTCGATCTCAGCATTCTTCAAAACACTTTCGTGGGTTAGTTCTACTTCGAAAACTCCTTCGAGCCAATAATTGTATTTCGACTTAAAAAATGAGACATAAAACGTTTCTTTAATTCTGACAGCACAGTTTCTATTTGCTCAGAAATTAAGTTGGGGTACTCCCTTACAAAATATGGTCGAAGATTTTGAACATCATGACCATTAGTAATAAGTTCACTACACAACACCGAATAAGGAATTTCGATTGAATCCATTTTAATGTATTGAATTCACTATATATTTTTGTTATTATATTTCACTTCACTTTCACTTATTGGTTGATCAAAGAGTTAAAATTTTTCTTATACACCTTGCACAAATGCTCAATAACTCAATACTGACTTTTTTCATTGATCCTTTATATATATAGATTTAAGTAAGAGATTTTATTCTAATAAGCCAGGTAATAAAAAAATTACGCAATACACAACAAAAACAACACCTTTAAAAATAACACCTTTTTTTATTTTTACCTGCCCTACTTTTAGCGAAAAATAAAAAAAAAAAAATCCCTAATTCTATCCCTAATTCTTTTCTTTATTTTGTATGAAGCTCTATCATATAATTGAAAATATAATAAAATTATATTATTTTTCGTGTGTTGTTTTCAAGAAAATTGAGTTGAAAGCTGAAAAATTTTCCAGGCAGAAATAAATGGTTTCGCAAAAATCGAAATTCTCAGACCTGGGTCAATGTATTAATTTTGTTTTATTTTTAAAATAAAGTTTGACATTTTTTCTTAAAATAATGGGCTTTACCAGTTCATTCTGTCAATTAATACCGAAGAAATCAAACTTTTTGGTAAACACCACCGTCAAGACGGAGTTTTTTGAAATCCGATTCAGTGAAACATTTTTGAGCATAACTTCCACATCTGCACGCATCTGCAGCTGATTTTTTCTGTGCTTTAACATGAATGTATGGAGCATATGCTGGCATACTTACTTTCATCGTATATTTTGTCGCTTTTTTTTCAATAAAAAAGTTAAATAAAAAAGCATTTTTTCTTAGTACTAAAGCTTCAGGCTACTTATAGAAGGTATCTTTTATTAATAATCAATATTTTTTTTAGATAATCGAAAATAGACCAATTAAATTATTTAAGAAGGTCTTCCTGGTCGTCTCGAACCTGGGGGCTGGGATTCGAAGATTTTTTTGGCTGGAGCATTGTTGTCCATTCGCTCGATGTGGCCGAGCCAGGTAGTCGGTGTGTTTTGGCTCTTTGGACTACATCTACATCTTGGTACAGCTCGTATAATTCACGATTAAATCTTCTCCTCCATTCGCCCTCCTCGCATATTGGACCAAATATCCGCCGAAGAATTTTTCTCTCGAAAGTGCCCAGTATCAATTCCCCTTTTTTTACTTATCGTCCAGCACTCGACGCCGTAGAGTAGAACTCGTAAAATTAGCGTTTTGTATGGCGTGCACTTTGTCTTCCG
Organism: Dasysyrphus albostriatus; assembly: GCA_946251815.1. NCBI lineage: Eukaryota > Metazoa > Arthropoda > Insecta > Diptera > Syrphidae > Dasysyrphus > Dasysyrphus albostriatus. Next base: position 123,150,020 of record OX276335.1, on the reverse strand, counting down.
GGAGAGGAGTTTTGCTCGACGCCGTAGAGTAGAACTGGTAAAATTAGCGTTTTGTATAGCGTGCACTTTGTCTTCCGGGAGAGGAGTTTTGAACCCATTTGTTTGGCCAAACCGAAGTAGCAGCGGTTCGCTAGGGTAATTCTTCGTCGGATTTCCTCTAAGGTGACATTCGTGTGGTAAATGTTTGTTCGAGGTAGGGGAACTGCTTGACTACCTCGAAATTACTGCTACCAACAGTGACGTTTTGTCCTAGGCGATGGACAGATGAAGCTTTGTTTGTTGATAGCATATACTTTGTTTTGTCCTCATTCAGTTCAAGACCAACGCGTTTCGCCTGTTCATCAATAGCTGTGAATGCTTCTAGTACAGCTCGCTTGGAGCGGCCGATGATGTCGATGTCGTCCGCATAGCCAAGCAGTTGCGAAGACCTGCTGAAGATAGTGCCTTCCAGGTTAACACCACTCTTGCGAACTATCTGCTCCAGGACAAGTTGAAGAAGTCACATGATAGGGCATCTCCTTGTCTGAACCCTGTACATGTCTGGAATAGCTCGGATGAGCTGTTACCCATTTGCACGTTGCACCGCGTATTTTGTAACGTCATGCGGCATAGCTGGATCAGTTTTTTCGGGATCCCGAGTTCCGACATCGCCAATAGAAGCTCTTGGCGACTAATGCTATCATATGCGGCTTTGAAGTCGATGAAAAGATGGTGGGTCTCGACTTGAAATTCGTTAGTCTTTTCCAGGATTTGCCTCAATGTGAAGATTTGGTCTATCGTTGATCTGCCTGGCCTGAAGCCACACTGGTACGCACCGATCATAGTGTTGCAGAAAGGTTTAAGACGCTCACATAGTATGTTGGATAGGATTTTGTATGCAACATTAAGCAGGGATATACCTCTGTAGTTTTTGCAGGACATAGGATCGCCTTTTTTGTAGATTGGGCATATGGAGCTAATTGACCAGTCGTCGGGCATACTTTCCTCCTCCCATACTTGGTTGATGAGCTGGTGTATGCACCCTACCAGGACATCTCCTCCATGCTTGAAGAGTTCCGCAGGTAGGCCATCCTAGCCGGCGGATTTGTTGTTCTTAAGCTTGTGGATGGCTTTCTTAATCTCTTCAGTACTGGGCGCTGGGACTGGATCTTCATTGACTGGTCTCATGCTTCTTTGTGCTCATGTCGCTTCCTCTACAGAATGCCCAGCTGCTGGAAATGCTGCTTAAACACGTCTACAATTCCCTGTGCTTCGGTGACTAGGTTCCCTTCGCTGTTTTGAAGAGCTTGCTTACCGGTTTTATAACCACATGCCAATTGCTTGGCAGTGCTAGACTCCTCGAGATACCTGAGCTGAGAGGCTGCGGATGCTCTTTTCGTTCTACGCAGGGTTTTCTTCTCTTTTCACGGTACTCCTCTCTTGCTGCTCTTTTGTTCCGTTGCAGCATTTGCATTCGTGCATTTTCCGTCTCCTGCTTCAATACCGCGCATTCCTCATCATACCACGGGTACTTTTTTCTAGGTGGTTGATAGCCTATGGTGGTCTCGGCTGTCTCCTTAATGACGTCGCGATACAAGTTCCACTGGTTATTGACACTTGTGGGTGGGGGTACGGCAGAGAGTTTCCCGGTTAATTGCTCACTGTAGTCTGGCTTTCTCAGATGTGCAAAGGCATGCAATGTTGAATTTCTTTCTTTGGGCGGTCTTCGCTTTCTTTTCATTGGACAGTCGGGCTCTGAACTTTGTCACAACAAGAAAGTGGTCAGAGTCCACATTTGCACCTCGGAAAGTTCGCACGTCCAAGATGTTCGATGCGTGCTTTGCGCCAATTAGCACATGGTCGATTTGGTTGGCGGTTCGACCATCTGGGGATCGCCAGGTTGCTGTGTGTATCCTTCGCCTGGGGAACCTAGTGCTACTTATCACCGTATTACGAGCTGCAGCAAAGTCGATTAGTCGAAAGCCGTTGTCTGTTGTCGTTTCGTGGAGGCTGTGCTTTCCAACTAATACGCCAAAGATATTTTCCTTCCCGATTTTAGCATTCAAGTCTCCGAACACGACTTTGACATCGTACTCCGGACAGGCTCCGTATGCTCCGTCCAGGAGGTCGTAAAAATCCTCCCTGTTAGACTCCTCCGCTTCATCGGTAGGGGCGTGTGCACATATTAGGCTGATATTTTGGAAGGTAGCTTTGATGCGGATCACAGCCAGGCGATCGCTGATCGGCTTAAAATCGATGACTCTCGATCTGAGTCGATTTCCCACGATGAATCCGCATCCTAACAAGTGCAATCTTTGATGACAGCTGTAATAAATGTCGCAATCTTTTCTTTTCATAATCCCTGATCCTATCCATCGTATCTCCTGGATCGCGGTAATATCTGCCTTGTACCGCGTGAGGACAGATTCAAGTTTTTGAGTAGTACCTGGCGTATAGAGTGTCCTTACATTCCAGGTGCATACTCGTAGGTCGTAGTCCATTTTCGTTCCGGGTCGGGTTGCCATTTGAGGGGGGTTGTTATCCGAGGCTTCTCGCTTCTCTTTCATAACAATTGATTTTTTTTTACTGTGGCCGGGTCGTTAGCCCAACGCACTAACCTCCAATCTGTAGGGCCATGAGTTTGGTGTTGCAATTCTTTCCTTGATCAACACTCGCACTTACAAGTTTAGCAAGTCATGACATAAAGCCAAGACCAGTATCCGGCGGTTACCAACTTGGAGGTAATGTAAGCACTTGATGTGTAGGAAAAGATACAGCTCGAGGACCCCAGTTCCTACAACATCCAACCGCCAAAAAAAAATAATATTTCAGGCGCAGTAAAATTCGTAAATGAACAAAGAGACTTACTATGCTGTGGTTAAAGTAGATCAAACTTATCACAAGAATATACTGGAAAACCGCAATTTAAACATTGGTTTGGAAAAATGTCGAGTTTTAGAATACTTTAACGTGAGTAGAAGCTTTAACGGCAATGGTTATCATATGGGATATTCCGTGCCAACTGTGATTCTTTGTGTCCAGTGCTTTTTTTGTTATTTAATGTAAAATGTTCGTATATATTTTTGGTTTGAGTTGTGTAAATGGCTATTTACTAAAGTCTAAATTTGATATCAAAACTAAATTTGTTACCTATTCCATATGGCTTGGGAAAGTGAAGTCAAAATGTCAGTACCGTGGCATGTCCGTTCCTTGTTGTTTCCAATTAAATTTACTATTTTCTAATGAAATACTTCATTGAATAGAAATGTTGTTCTTAAAAAAATTTGAGTACAATATTTGCTTGATTTTTTTTTTTTAACACTTCAGGTTCTATGTTGTAGAGATCTTAGATCAAGCTGCATCGTACACACAGAAAATCATCATAAGTGCATGTGTTAGTGGTTAGTAAAATGATGCAAACTAACACATGCTTACAAATAATTACAAAAAAAACTAGTATACAAAATTAAACATAATTACAAAAATCAAATACCTAATATACAAAATTATAACAAAAAAAAAAAAAAAAACATTTAAAGTATCTTAATGGATATAAAGGGTGATTTTTTAAGAGTTTTAGAACTTTAAAAAAAAAAAAAAAAAAAAAAAAAAAAAAAAAAAAAAAAAAATGAATGAAATATTTATTTGAATCGATAGTTTGAACCTTGCAATTTAATGTTTAAAGATAATTTCATGCAAATGTTGACCGCGGCTGCGTCTCAGGTAGCCCATCCGCTGAGTCCAATCGGCCGGTATCTCACGAATGAATGCATGGATGTTGGCTTCCAGTGCGTCAATCGAAGCGAGCTTGTCCCTATAGACATTAGCTTTGACATACCCCCACAAAAAATAATCTAATGGTGTCAAATCGCACGATCTAGGCGGCCAATTGACCGGCCCGAAACGTGAAATTAACTGTTCACCAAACTCGCCTCGCAATTGCGCCATTGTTTCGCGTGCTGTGTGGCATGTGGCACCGTCTTGTTGAAACCACATATCATGCAAGTCAAGAACTTCCATTTCGGGCAAAAAAAAGTTTGTTATCATCGCTCGGTAGCGTTCACCATTGACAGTAACGCTGCGATTCGCATCATCTTTGAAGAAATATGGCCCAATAATGCCGCCGGCCCATAAACCGCACCAAACAGTGGCTTTTTCGGGATGCATTGGTAGCTGTTGCAATGCTTCTGGCTGATCTTCACTCCAAATGCGGCAATTATGCTTATTTACGTACCCATTCAACCAAAAATGAGCCTCATCGCTGAACACAATTTTTCGATAAAAAAGCGGATCCTCGGCCAGCTTTCCAAGAGCCCATTCACCAAAAATTCGGCGTTGTGGTAGGTCGGCTGGCTTTAGTTCTTGCACCAGCTGTATCTTAAAAGGCTTTACGCCCAAATCCTTCCGCAAAATTTTCCACGTAGTGCTGTAACAAAGGCCTAACTGCTGGGAACGGCGCCGAATCGACATTTCGCGGTCTTCTGTCACACTAGCTGATACGGCCGCAATATTTTCTTCACTACGCACAGTACGTTGTAGTACCTCGTGGCATAATGGTTAGTGCGTAGGACTGTCATGCCGAAGGTCTGGGTTCGATTCCCGGCCACTGCCACCTAAAAACAGAAATGTTTTTTTCCGAGGTACTGCCTCTTGCGAGGGACTGACAAATCCTCCAAGAGTATACTTGTCATGAATAAGTGCTTCTCATCTAGCCGTTCGGACTCGGCAAAAAATTGTAGGTCCCCTCCATTCCTGCCAACAACACGCACACAGGAATGGTTGAGAGTTGTTAGTCACTAGGCCCTGGTTCTCCATGAGCTGTTGCGCCACTAAATTTATTTAATTTATTTTTACGCACAGTACGTAAACGTGTTGGTGGTTTAATGTCCAACAAAGTAAATTTGGTGCGAAATTTGGTCACAAGCTTCCGAATAGACTGCTCAGAAGGTCGAGAATGCCGACCATAAAATGGAAGCAGCGCGCGATGAACATTTCGAACCGAGCACGAATTTTGATAGTAAAATTCAATAATTTGCAAGCGTTGTTCATTTGTAAGACGATCCATGGTTAAATTGCAAACCAAACTGAAGCTGTTTGACAGTGACACAAGGTACTAAACACACGTCAGCTGTCAAAACCAGTGTTGCCAAAACCAAACCAGCTAAAAAATCACCCGTTATAAGACGGTCACGATTGTGGAGCACTAGTTCGAAACAATGTATTCAATCCCATTTTACTTATATTAAAGTCAACAGAGGAAGCATTTAAATTAAAATGCTTACACATACAGTGCCTTGCAAAACATTTGCAACTTAAAACAGCAGATGGTAGCATGTCATACAAATTGTCTAAAAAAGCAAACAGCAAACTTCTTTGTGCAGTTTTGAAAACCTTATTACAACAGTTTATGACTGTAGAAAACAAAATAAAATATTATTCACTTAAACACAAATAAATTCAGATAATCTCAAAAATAAGGGATATTTGGTGTGCAAAATATTTGCAACTTCAAGCAATGTCTTAAAATTTTTTAACTTTTATGTAAGAAAACGCTAATATTTTACTGCCACACCCTTTATTTCTTCTCGCAGCTGGACATATTCTAGACATTGAAGCAATGAGGTTATTAATAATATTTTCTGATATGTAATTCCACTGTCTATTAATTTCATAATAAGGATCGCCCTTGCGCTTAAAAACTTGGCATCCAGTTATTCTTTTAACTAGCTCCCACAAGTTTTCTAAAGGGTTAAGGGTTGGAGACTGCGCTGGCCATTGCAAAACCATGACTTTTTTCTCTGAAAGCCAAATTTATAGCCTACCTCGTATAATGCTTGGGTTATTGTCATATTGGAAAGTCCGGGCAAGTAGCATTTCCCAATCCGAATTAATTAGAATTTCATAGCTTATTATGCCTTCCACTAGTCGAATTAGTCATATCTTTGTATATATAAATCATAATACTATCATGGACGATTTTTTTTAGGAGTACATACTGCCAGTGGAGACATGTGTGGAGACAACAATTAAAGAATCGAAGACAAGTAGTAAGAGGATTAATTTTTTTCATTCTGGTAAGAAATAAAGGGAGTAAGTGAGATAAGCAAATCAGTTGATTGTAAAATGACACAAACTAGAAAAAAGTGAAGGAAATGAGAAAATGTTTCTCGTATCCTCTTTGAATTCAACATTGTTGTTTTTATTTTGGCAATATATTTGGTATGTAGTGATACCGAATTCGATATTTGTTTTAAAATAAAATAACCACGATCATTAAAAAAAGAAAGAACAATTTTTATTCGCGGACGCAAGCAAAATATCAACACGACAACAGCCATAGGAAAACGAAAACAAACATATGGGAAATGGGAGAATAGGAAAAGTAAAATGTCAGGTTTAAGGATAGGCTTAGAAAATTTTAAAGATCGTAAAATTTAGGTGGTAGTAGATTTTTTACGATATAGGTTCGGAATGCGTTCCAAAAGTGGCAAAGCGAGAAAACACTCGTGCAGATTTTCTCGGCGCAACGTTGAAGAGAAAATACAGTATGTAACAATGTTGGGAATTTTGACTCGAGAGTAAAAGTTCTCGCATGATCTTGGAAAATAGGGAAACAAATAAAGAAGCTTTAACTTCTGCAGATTTTCCAATGCCGGTTGGCGATAGAAAATGAAAAGAATCCCAGAATCAAAGAATAACTTTCACTTGTGCTAAACAGTTGACTATTTTTAACCTTGAAAATCCTTAAGTCAAGTCGCATATACTATAGGTATATATATTAACCTAGTACATATATTTTATGTGCATTTTACTTATAAAATAAATTAATTAGGTATAATAGAATAAAAGTTCCAAGTGGTGAAATTTTCAAGGAAAATAGCTTGTTACCCGTGGGGTCGGAAATATTTAAATTTGCGAAAGGAAATTACTAACGTTAAGTTGTGAAACTTTTTTTTTATTTTTTTATTTAAGAAAATTTGTTTTTTTTTAATAGAAAACATAAGGCGGTTGAAAATTACAACCGCCATCAATTTGAACCAAACCGCCAAGAGAAATTAATTGGGAAGCTTTCCAGCCAATATTTCTGGTTCATAAAATCGTTTTATCACCAGGCGATCAGGAAAAATAGTCCCATCTATTGTTCGATTGCGGGGATATATGAGAATCCAGTTCTCAAGTACTCAAAACAGCACCTATATGAGGTCCGTCAAGCTGCGTCCACCACAATTGAAATTCAAAAATCTAATGATGGAATAATTTGATGCTAATTTGATGCTAATTTAGTACCGCAATCCCGCCCTGGTACTAAATTCCCTTCCCCCTCAAACTGGTGGGGGACCCAGCTTGACGTCAAGCTGCGTCCACCACACATTAATAGACAAATTATCGAAAAACTAATGATGCAATAATTTGATGCTAATTTTGGGCTCTTGAAATGGCGGAATTTCCAATGCCTCAAGTCTATCCTTATCACTTAAAAACGGCTTGTTATCAAGCGAGCTGTGTAGACTTTTTACCACTACGCGAAATTCAAAAATGTAATGATGAAATAATTTGATGCTCATTTGATGCTAATTTTGTACCGCAATCCCGCCTTGGTACTAAATTCCCTTCCCCCTCAAACTGGTGGGGGACCCAGCTTGACGTCAAGCTGCGTCCACCACACCTTCCTAAACAAAATTTCAAAAAACTAATGATGCAATAATTTGATGCTAATTTTGGGCTCTTCAAATGGCGGAACTTCCAATTCCTCAAGTCCAGTCTTACCCCTTAAAACAGCTCGATAACAAGCGAGGTGTGTAGACTTTTTAAATACGATCTTTGAAAAAAAATAAAAAAGTGCATAGGACGTAAAACTAAGTAATTTGAAAAAATATAAAATTTTGTCTTTCTATCCCTTCCAGTTTTGTTTTTACAGACAAAAAACTGAATTCTTATGACGTCACTTATATGAAGCTGCTTCCACCACAAACGAAATTCAAAAACATAGTTATGCAGGAACCTAGTGCTTCTTATGGGCTCATTTATTGTTGTAATTTTAAATTTTGGGCTCCATGGTTTGACCTTGAAATCTATTGCTGAATATATAGAACTATGTAATTTGAAATAATTACATTTTCCATCCATCCTTTCAGATCTTCCATTAATTTTCTTGGAGACATCATATTAACCATTTTGTAACATTCCTATTATATAATAATATAATTCAACCAATCAGATCGCGAATTTTTTTCTATATAAATCACTGATGAAAATTCAACTGACACATACAAATCATAGCTCACACCTATTCTACTTCCTTAAAATAAATAAGCAAATGAAATTATTTTTTAAATTACACCTTCCTACATACATATCTATTTCCTTAAAATATATATACGTTGAGCATTGACTAGTTCATTTTTATTTTAGTTCCGCCTATTTCATGGCATTCTTTGACCAAAATAAAGAATTTACTATATTGAACTATGTAAAGTTTTGATATTAGTGGGTTTCTGACCTCTTAAGGGAAAGGTTGGGTGTATTTAAGCTTAAGAAAATTTAAATACTAAATTATTGCATACATACATGTATGTATGTATGTAGATAGACGTAGTGTGTAATACATGGTACATACATATATGTATGTGTGTATTACACACTACGTCTATCTACATACATACATACATGTATGTATGCAATAATTTAGTATTTAAATTTTCTTAAGCTTAAATACACCCAACCTTTCCCTTAAGAGGTCAGAAATACATGGTACATACATACATATATGTATGTACCATGTATTACACACTACGTCTATCTACATACATACATACATGTATGTATGCAATAATTTAGTATTTAAATTTTCTTAAGCTTAAATACACCCAACCTTTCCCTTAAGAGGTCAGAAACCCACTAATATCAAAACTTTACATAGTTCAATATAGTAAATTCTTTATTTTGGTCAAAGAATGCCATGAAATAGGCGGAACTAAAATAAAAATGAACTAGTCAATGCTCAACGTATATAACGGGTGATTTTTTAAGAGGTCTAGAACTTTTTAAAAAAAAAAACACAAAAAATTCGAAAAAGTGAATGAAATATTTATTTGAATCAATAGTTTAAACCTTGCAATTTAATGTTTAAAGATAATTTCATGCAAATGTTGACCGCGGCTGCGTCTCAGGTAGCCCATCCGCTGAGTCCAATTTTGGCATACTCTTTCACACATATCGGCCGGTATCTCACGAATGAATGCATGGATGTTGGCTTCCAGTGCGTCAATCGAAGCGGGCTTGTCCCTATAGACATTAGCCTTGACATACCCCCACAAAAAATAATCTAATGGTATCAAATCGCACGATCTAGGCGGCCAATTGACCGGCCCGAAACGTGAAATTAACTGTTCACCAAACTCGCCTCGCAATTGCGCCATTGTTTCGCGTGCTGTGTGGCATGTGGCACCGTCTTGTTGAAACCACATATCATGCAAGTCAAGAACTTCCATTTCGGGCAAAAAAAAGTTTGTTATCATCGCTCGGTAGCGTTCACCATTGACAGTAACGCTGCCATTCGCATCATCTTTGAAGAAATATGGCCCAATAATGCCACCGGCCCATAAACCGCACCAAACAGTGGCTTTTTCGGATGCATTGATAGCTGTTGCAATGCTTCTGGCTGATCTTCACTCCAAATGCGGCAATTATGCTTATTTACGTACCCATTCAACCAAAAATGAGCCTCATCGCTGAACACAATTTTTCGATAAAAAAGCGGATCCTCGGCCAGCTTTCCAAGAGCCCATTCACCAAAAATTCGGCGTTGTGGTAGGTCGGCTGGCTTTAGTTCTTGCACCAGCTGTATCTTAAAAGGCTTTACGCCCAAATCCTTCCCCAAAATTTTGCACGTAGTGCTGTAACAAAGGCCTAACTGCTGGGAACGGCGCCGAATCGACATTTCGCGGTCTTCTGTCACACTAGCTGATACGGCCGCAATATTTTCTTCACTACGCACAGTACGTAAACGTGTTGGTGGTTTAATGTCCAACAAAGTAAATTTGGTGCGAAATTTGGTCACAATCTTCCGAATAGACTGCTCAGAAGGTCGAGAATGCCGACCATAAAATGGAAGCAGCGCGCGATGAACATTTCGAACCGAGCACGAATTTTGATAGTAAAATTCAATAATTTGCAAGCGTTGTTCATTTGTAAGACGATCCATGGTTAAATTGCAAACCAAACTGAAGCTGTTTGACAGTGACACAAGGTACTAAACACACGTCAGCTGTCAAAACCAGTGTTGCCAAAACCAAACCAGCTAAAAAATCACCCGTTATATTTTAAAGGTCCGTCAAGCTGCGTCCACCACAATTGAAATTCAAAAATCTAATGATGGAATAATTTGATGCTAATTTAGTACCGCAATCCCGCCCTGGTACTAAATTCCCTTCCCCCTCAAACTGGTGGGGGACCCAGCTTGACGTCAAGCTGCGTCCACCACACATTAATAGACAAATTTTCGAAAAACTAATGATGCAATAATTTGATGCTAATTTTGGGCTCTTGAAATGGCGGAATTTCCAAATCCTCAAGTCTATCCTTATCACTTAAAAACGGCTTGTTATCAAGCGAGCTGTGTAGACTTTTTACCACAACGCGAAATTCAAAAATGTAATGATGAAATAATTTGATGCTCATTTGATGCTAATTTTGTACCGCAATCCCGCCTTGGTACTAAATTCCCTTCCCCCTCAAACTGGTGGGGGACCCAGCTTGACGTCAAGCTGCGTCCACCACACCTTCCTAAACAAAATTTCAAAAAACTAATGATGCAATAATTTGATGCTAATTTTGGGCTCTTCAAATGGCGGAACTTCCAATTCCTCAAGTCCAGTCTTACCCCTTAAAACAGCTCGATAACAAGCGAGGTGTGTAGACTTTTTAAATACGATCTTTGAAAAAAAATAAAAAAGTGCATAGGACGTAAAACTAAGTAATTTGAAAAAATATAAAATTTTGTCTTTCTATCCCTTCCAGTTTTGTTTTTACAGACAAAAAACTGAATTCTTATGACGTCACTTATATGAAGCTGCTTCCACCACAAACGAAATTCAAAAACATAGTTATGCAGGAACCTAGTGCTTCTTATGGGCTCATTTATTGTTGTAATTTTAAATTTTGGGCTCCATGGTTTGACCTTGAAATCTATTGCTGAATATATAGAACTATGTAATTTGAAATAATTACATTTTCCATCCATCCTTTCAGATCTTCCATTAATTTTCTTGGAGACATCATATTAACCATTTTGTAACATTCCTATTATATAATAATATAATTCAACCAATCAGATCGCGAATTTTTTTCTATATAAATCACTGATGAAAATTCAACTGACACATACAAATCATAGCTCACACCTATTCTACTTCCTTAAAATAAATAAGCAAATGAAATTATTTTTTAAATTACACCTTCCTACATACATATCTATTTCCTTAAAATATATATACGTTGAGCATTGACTAGTTCATTTTTATTTTAGTTCCGCCTATTTCATGGCATTCTTTGACCAAAATAAAGAATTTACTATATTGAACTATGTAAAGTTTTGATATTAGTGGGTTTCTGACCTCTTAAGGGAAAGGTTGGGTGTATTTAAGCTTAAGAAAATTTAAATACTAAATTATTGCATACATACATGTATGTATGTATGTAGATAGACGTAGTGTGTAATACATGGTACATACATATATGTATGTGTGTATTACACACTACGTCTATCTACATACATACATACATGTATGTATGCAATAATTTAGTATTTAAATTTTCTTAAGCTTAAATACACCCAACCTTTCCCTTAAGAGGTCAGAAATACATGGTACATACATACATATATGTATGTACCATGTATTACACACTACGTCTATCTACATACATACATGTATGTATGCAATAATTTAGTATTTAAATTTTCTTAAGCTTAAATACACCCAACCTTTCCCTTAAGAGGTCAGAAACCCACTAATATCAAAACTTTACATAGTTCAATATAGTAAATTCTTTATTTTGGTCAAAGAATGCCATGAAATAGGCGGAACTAAAATAAAAATGAACTAGTCAATGCTCAACGTATATATATTTTAAAGGTCCGTCAAGCTGCGTCCACCACAATTGAAATTCAAAAATCTAATGATGGAATAATTTGATGCTAATTTAGTACCGCAATCCCGCCCTGGTACTAAATTCCCTTCCCCCTCAAACTGGTGGGGGACCCAGCTTGACGTCAAGCTGCGTCCACCACACATTAATAGACAAATTTTCGAAAAACTAATGATGCAATAATTTGATGCTAATTTTGGGCTCTTGAAATGGCGGAATTTCCAAATCCTCAAGTCTATCCTTATCACTTAAAAACGGCTTGTTATCAAGCGAGCTGTGTAGACTTTTTACCACAACGCGAAATTCAAAAATGTAATGATGAAATAATTTGATGCTCATTTGATGCTAATTTTGTACCGCAATCCCGCCTTGGTACTAAATTCCCTTCCCCCTCAAACTGGTGGGGGACCCAGCTTGACGTCAAGCTGCGTCCACCACACCTTCCTAAACAAAATTTCAAAAAACTAATGATGCAATAATTTGATGCTAATTTTGGGCTCTTGAAATGGCGGAATTTCCAAATCCTCAAGTCCAGCCTTACCCCTTAAAAACAGCTCGATAACAAGCGAGATGTGTAGACTTTTTAAATACGATCTTTGAAAAAAAATAAAAAAGTGCATAAGACGTAAAACTTAGTAATTTGAAAAAATATAAAATTTTGTCTTGCTATCCCTTCCAGTTTTGTTTTTACAGGCAAAAAACTGAATTCTGATGACGTCACTTATATGAAGATGCTTCCACCACAAACGAAATTCAAAAACATAATTATGCAGGAACCTAGTGCTTGTTATGGGCTCATTTATTGTTGTTATTTTAAATTTTGGTCTCCATGGTTTGACCTTGAAATCTATTGCTGAATATATAGAACTATGTAATTTGAAATAATTACATTTTCCATCCATCCTTTCAGATCTTCCATTAATTTTCTTGGAGACATCATATTAACCATTTTGTAACATTCCTATTATATAATAATATAATTCAACCAATCAGATCGCGAATTTTTTTCTATATAAATCACTGATGAAAATTCAACTGACACATACAAATCATAGCTCACACCTATTCTACTTCCTTAAAATAAATAAGCAAATGAAATTATTTTTTAAATTACACCTTCCTACATACATATCTATTTTTTTAAAATATATATACGTTGAGCATTGACTAGTTCATTTTTATTTTAGTTCCGCCTATTTCATGGCATTCTTTGACCAAAATAAAGAATTTACTATATTGAACTACATAAAGTTTTGATATTAGTGGGTTTCTGACCTCTTAAGGGGAAGGTTGGGTGTACTTAATCTTAAGATAATTTAAATACTAAATTATTGCTTACATACATGTATGTATGTATGTAGGTACACGGTACATCCATACATATATGTATGTACCATGTATTACACACATACGTGTACCTACATATATAATAATATAATTCAACCAATCAGATCGCGAATTTTTTTCTATATAAATCACTGATGAAAATTCAACTGACACATACAAATCATAGCTCACACCTATTCTACTTCCTTAAAATAAATAAGCAAATGAAATTATTTTTTAAATTACACCTTCCTACATACATATCTATTTTTTTAAAATATATATACGTTGAGCATTGACTAGTTCATTTTTATTTTAGTTCCGCCTATTTCATGGCATTCTTTGACCAAAATAAAGAATTTACTATATTGAACTACATAAAGTTTTGATATTAGTGGGTTTCTGACCTCTTAAGGGGAAGGTTGGGTGTACTTAATCTTAAGATAATTTAAATACTAAATTATTGCTTACATACATGTATGTATGTATGTAGGTACACGGTACATCCATACATATATGTATGTACCATGTATTACACACATACGTGTACCTACATACATACATACATGTATGTAAGCAATAATTTAGTATTTAAATTATCTTAAGCTTAAGTACACCCAACCTTCCCCTTAAGAGGTCAGAAACCCACTAATATCAAAACTTTATGTAGTTCAATATAGTAAATTCTTTATTTTGGTCAAAGAATGCCATGAAATAGGCGGAACTAAAATAAAAATGAACTAGTCAATGCTCAACGTATATATATTTTAAAAAAATAGATATGTATGTAGGAAGGTGTAATTTAAAAAATAATTTCATTTGCTTATTTATTTTAAGGAAGTAGAATATGTGTGAGCTATGATTTGTATGTGTCAGTTGAATTTTCATCAATGATTTATATAGAAAAGAATTCGCGATCTGATTGGTTGAATTATATTATTATATAATAGGAATGTTACAAAATGGTTAGTATGATGTCTCCAAGAAAATTAATGGAAGATCTGAAAGGATGGATGGAAAATGTAATTATTTCATATTACATAGTTCTATATATTCAGCAATAGATTTCAAGGTCAAACCATGGAGACCAAAATTTAAAATAACAACAATAAATGAGCCCATAACAAGCACTAGGTTCCTGCATAATTATGTTTTTGAATTTCGTTTGTGGTGGAAGCATCTTCATATAAGTGACGTCATCAGAATTCAGTTTTTTGCCTGTAAAAACAAAACTGGAAGGGATAGCAAGACAAAATTTTATATTTTTTCAAATTACTAAGTTTTACGTCTTATGCACTTTTTTATTTTTTTTCAAAGATCGTATTTAAAAAGTCTACACATCTCGCTTGTTATCGAGCTGTTTTTAAGGGGTAAGGCTGGACTTGAGGATTTGGAAATTCCGCCATTTCAAGAGCCCAAAATTAGCATCAAATTATTGCATCATTAGTTTTTTGAAATTTTGTTTAGGAAGGTGTGGTGGACGCAGCTTGACGTCAAGCTGGGTCCCCCACCAGTTTGAGGGGGAAGGGAATTTAGTACCAAGGCGGGATTGCGGTACAAAATTAGCATCAAATGAGCATCAAATTATTTCATCATTACATTTTTGAATTTCGCGTTGTGGTAAAAAGTCTACACAGCTCGCTTGATAACAAGCCGTTTTTAAGTGATAAGGATAGACTTGAGGATTTGGAAATTCCGCCATTTCAAGAGCCCAAAATTAGCATCAAATTATTGCATCATTAGTTTTTCGAAAATTTGTCTATTAATGTGTGGTGGACGCAGCTTGACGTCAAGCTGGGTCCCCCACCAGTTTGAGGGGGAAGGGAATTTAGTACCAGGGCGGGATTGCGGTACTAAATTAGCATCAAATTAGCATCAAATTATTCCATCATTAGATTTTTGAATTTCAATTGTGGTGGACGCAGCTTGACGGACCTACCTATATGGTCCGGGCCGTTTGCCCTTCAAATTTATATACCGAGCTTAGCCTAGAGGGTAGCAAAGCAAAGCAACTAAAAAAAAAAAAAGCAAAGTCGATTCCTAGCCGAGGGTTCGAAGGTTCGATCCCAGGAAACACCAAAACCAAAAACCAAGTTTAAATATTTTTTTTTTCATAATTTTTTGTTTAACGTACATTTTTTTTTTATTTAAAATTCGATTTTTTTATACAAAGTGTTAATTTCATTAAACGGTTTTCTCGCGTCGCTATAAAAAAAAAAGTTTATTTTTACTTATTAAATCGCGAAACGTAATTTTAAGTCTCAGTCCGCGTATTATATATACATATATATATTTAAAAGTGAGATATCGTTGCAACAAAGTGCAACAATAAAAATAAGGTATCCATCGCTAAATACAAACCGTTGCAGTGGCCACTTCATCAGGATTTTAGGGGTGAGTTTTTTATATACCACTATATTGCTAAACACTTTTTTATTGCAAATATATATAAAAAAAAAAGAAAATAGTACGCAGATCGAGGGGGGTTTTAAAAGGGGGATTAATGTTAAATTAAAATTAAAAGCAAATATACGAAAAAAAGATTAAAGAGGATTTGAAAGCCCAATTTAAAAATAAATCGAGACGATTTAATCGGATAAAGATATATTTTCTTTAATCAGCGGCAGGGTTGCCGTGTGGTGAATTAACCTTTCGTTTAATATTGTATTACAGTGGTGGTCCAGTATAACGAATGATATAATGTCCAAGGTCCATTCGTTATATCGAAAATTCGTTATATTGAATACATTTTCCCTATAAAAAAGTGGGTTTTGTTTTATTTTCAATTCCTATCTTATATCATTTTCCAATGAAAGCAAGTTTATCCTCAAACCAGTGACACAAAATAAAAATTTAAACATTTTCATAGTTCAAACAAGTAAGGATGAGAGATTTAATTGAACACAACAAAACAAATTTCATGTTATAAGGATATATTACATAAAATCAAAAGTAAAGAGTTAATTTACACAAATTAAATTTTTTAGTTCAGAAAAAATTATTATTCTTAGAATTTTTTGGGTTTATTTTGTTAAATTCGTTATTTATTCGTTATATAGAATACCTAATGGACTTGAAAAAATTGTTCGTTATATCGATCATTCGTTATATCGGCATTCGTTATACTGGACCTCCACTGTAATTTAAATTTTCTAAACGGTTTGAATTTTTGATTTTTTTTTTGAAATATTATTTTAAAGTTTAATTACAAAATGAAATAAACCATTTGTGCATTCATTTGAAGTAAAACAAAAAGAATATGATTTTTAATTTCGACTATGAATATATTGAACTTATTCAAAATGAAGTTTGAGTAAGTAAATTTTTGGGATGAGAGTGAAGGAATGAAGGAAATGACGTAGAGGGGGGGGGGGGGGGAGAAGAAGCCATTTTAAGGGGTTGCTCTAGCGAGGGATGCAACCAGGTAGGGAGGATGAAGAGCAAATTACTATTAGGCAAATCAGCCAGCTACAAAATGGCGCCCGCAACGTGGAGCCCGCTATCTAAAGATAGTGCGGCTAAAGATTTTTTCTTGAGCCAATTCAGTTTTCATTTAATTAGTTTTTCAATAGTTTTTTTTTTTAATTTTTATTCCAGTAACTTTTCAACAATTTAAAATTCATTATATATTATATATTTTTTGTATCGATTTTAATAGATCGATTTTGGCCACATCTTTCTTGTGGGTCCCGGTGACTGGGTGAAAAGCACTTGGTACCGCGTTGCCACAGGAAAGATGAAACCATACAACCTAAATATAAATATACAAAGTATGGGATAAAAAGTTCGAGTCTTTGGGTATCGGTATTACTGATACCCAAATAGCAGGGTACCGTAACCCACATTTTAAGCATTTACTAATCATAGGAAGAGACCCGTAGATGCGAGAGGCGTCTGTGGAGATCCTTCCATAAAGTTTTTTATTATTTCTCAGAAGTTTGCAGATGCCTTCACCGATGAATTGTTCGTCGGTAGTTGCCCTGCAGATGAACGGAAAAGTTAATTTTTGTAAATCACTAGTTTCAATAGTTAAATTCATTCACCTAGTATATTTTATTTTTTTTTTCGCTAATTTTTTTTTTGGGCTCGCAGTACTACGGCTTCTTCTCCTTCATCATTTGGTCATCCTTCGATAATCAGAATTCTCATCCCATCATGATTTTATGATATATTTTTTTTGAACATTTTGAAATTTGTTTTGAAAATTTTAAAATCCTTAAAATCCATATTTTGAAAAATCTTTTATTATTTTTATCAAAGTTTTATTATTGGTTTTTGGTTGTTTTGGAATCAAGGTTTTGGATGTGAAAAAGGATTTTTACTTTGTGATTTCAGTTTACCAAAAGAAAAAGTTTTTACTGCAATTTGCAATTGTTTTGGTGGACTTTTGTTCTGTTTCCGGATTTTTCTCTTTTTCGGTTTACAGCTGGCATTGGGAACTCGGAGTTATTAGTTTTTTTGGACATTGATTTTGTTTTTTGGTGGAAATTTTTGCTTTCGAGTGAAGGTTGATATTTTATCGTAATTGATCTTCTTTTGGAAGTTGAGTGAGGAAAATTTGAGACGGGTTGTTTTTAAAGAGGTACGAGTAGGCGTCGAATCTCGCTACACGACGTGTTAAGTGTTATTTACGCGCATTCTGAGGCTAGATTCGAGGAATTTTACCAGAGATTTCGGAATACCATCGATCGTTTCGACCTAGACAATTCCTTCAGTATTTCCGAAAATTTGAATTCCATAGTTTCGAACTCAACTACGATCATGTCGAACGGGAGTAATTCAGCAAACGAGAGTGAAGAATTGCTAAATGGTTTGCAAGATGGGGGTGATTTAGGAAGTGGAATTCCGGCAAATTCCCCTGGAAATGATCCAACGGAATAATTAGCCGCTAGTATCGAGAGGGGTATGTTGGAAAATCAGGTTAGGTTGTTTCAACAAATGGACGTATTTATGGTAAACGTAATCAAGAAACTGGAAAATTTACAAATACCAGCTCCAACGCAGAATAGTGCACCCAGAGGTAATCAGCCTAACGCTGGCACAGGAGCGATTGGGGGTACAACAGCCGAAGCTTTTCCGCCAACACCAGTACCCAGAAATCCCATCTCTCCATCAATGTTTAATGCAACTGAGTTCTGCAGGATAGATAGATGGAACATAAAATACGATGGTACTGAAAATTTTAAGGATTTCCTTTTCAAAGTCGATAGGATGCAAAAATCTTCATCCCATAGCGATGAAAAGATCACAGCAAACTTCCACATTTTGCTAACGGGAAATGGTTTTGGGCCTTTTTGCGCAGAAATCCCGATGCGAAACTGGCTGATGTGAAGACCGTTATGAAAAAAAAGTTTGGTAGGTTAGAAAGCGATGTGGAAATCGACATGAGATTGCTCACGCGAAAACAAGGGGTCAATGAAACATTTGACGACTTTTACAGTTCGATCGTTTTTCTGAACGACCGATTGAAAGAACCTTTCGATGAGCGGAAAATTGTTAATGTAATTCGCAATAACGCAAAGGACAAAATTGGTGAGATGTTGTAAGCAGCTGACGTAAAAACTCTGGAACAGCTGAGAAATAAAGCCAGAGAAGCCGAAAGGTTTTTAGCGAAACGAACTTCTTCCCAAAAGACAGTTCATGAGATCTCGATGGAAGATCAAGAATACATCGACCAAGATAGTGAGGAAATCGCGGCTATATCAGCAAAACGAAAACTCTTCTCGACAGCCAACTATGTCTGTTGGAATTGCGACGAAAAGGGGCACGCCTACTATTTTTGTCCATCGCTAACTAGAAGTTTATTTTGTTTTCTGTGTGGTGCAAAAGGTGTGAACACAATTCAGTGTGGTAAGCACTCGGGAAACTTGTCGAGGGACGAAAAGAAGAGTGGGGAAATTCGTCCCACCAAGAAGAATTCAGAGCACCCACAGAATTAGAAGTTAAGACTAGCACAGAAGGCCAGGACGAAAAAGTTCAAATTAAGATCTTGGAATGGGAGACTCCTATCAATTCTCTAAGTCCTCAGTCCCATCCTGTTGAAACCTATGCGCTAAAGTCTCTTCACGAGCGAAAACAAAACTACTACAAGGCTCGATCTCGAATTTTCGGGAATAATAGTGGTTTTGCTAGCGCTAACATAAAAAAATGTCGAAGTAGGTTTCTTAATCGACAAAAATTTCGAAAGCAGATTGTGGAAACTATTGTCTCCTCAAATAAAGATGGTAGAATGTATACGGATGTACTTTTAAATAATGAGTCAGTTCTCGGCTTGTTAGATAGCGGGGCATCCATATCTGTGCAAGGCAGGGAGTGTGTGAAAAGAATTGGCGTGAAAATAAAGACATATAACAACGTTGTACGGACCGCTGATGGCAAGTCTCACGACATCGTAGGATTTTGTGATATCGAAACGAAGTACAATGGCATTACGAAACGCCTTTCTTTTTACCTGATTCCCAATCTCACTCAAAAACTATATTTGGGGATGAACTTTTGGCGAGACTTCAACCTTATGCCACAAATAAATGAAATCCAAGCCGACGTTGGCTTTAGTGAAGAAGAAGTCAATTTTAAGGATGAGGCTGAGTTAGTTAAACTCTCTCCCGAACAAAGATCCCAACTCGAAAAAACCAAAAGGTTATTTCCTAACTTTGTCGTGCTAGGGCTGGGTAAGACTCCGCTTGGTTGCCATGTGATCGACACGGGAAACGCGGTTCCGATCAAATCCCGGCATTATCCATTGTCTCCGGTTCGTCAGGAAAAAGTTTACAAGGAATTGGACCGAATGTAAGAGCTTGGGGTTATCGAGGTTAGTAACTCACCTTGGAGTTGCCCTGTGGTTTTAGTACAAAAACCAGGCAAGGTTCGCCTTTGTTTGGATTTCCGAAAAGTTAATGCAGTCACCGTTAAGGATGCGTATCCGTTGCCGCATATTGAGGGCTTACTCAGCCGGATCAAGAACACTCATTTTATTACTGGGATCGACTTGAAAGATACGTATTTGCAAATACCACTCGAAAAGAAATCGCGAGATAAAACAGCCTTTGCTGTACCCGGTAGACCTCTCTACCAATTTAAAGTTATGCCGTTTGGTTTGAGCAATGCTGGTCAAACTATGAGTAGGGTCATTGATCAAGTCGTTCAAAGTTCACTTCGAGAAAACGTGTTTGTCTACCTGGACGACTTGTTAATTTGTACGGCTGATTTTGAATCTCATATTCGGATTCTTAATGAAGTGGCTGCTTGTCTTCGCAGGGCAAATCTAACTATTAACCTTGATAAAAGCAAGTTCTGCATGCGGGACATAAAGTATCTCGGGTACATTGTCGGCCAAGGTACTTTAAAAACTAACCCTGACAAAATCGAGGCAATGGTTAATTTTCCCGTCTCCACGACCCTGAGACAGGTTAGGAGATTTCTGGGCTTAACGGGTTGGTATCGTAGGTTCATCAAGAACTATTCGGACCTGGCAGCTCCCGTAACGGATTGCCTCAAAAAGAAAAAAAAGTTCGAGCTAACACCTGAGGCTCTGGAGGGGTTCAATAGGCTGAAGACTGCACTTTCCTCGGCGCCTGTGTTGTCGCAACCCGATTTCACTAAACCGTTTACTATCCAGTGTGATGCGTCTTCGGAAGGAGTAGGTGGTGTTCTTTTTCAATTGGATGAGAACAACAACGAGAGACCGTTAGGCGTCTCAACAAAGTTCAGAAAAACTACACGGTTACTGAACAGGAATGTCTTGCAGCAGTCCTGAGTATACGAAAATTTAGACCCTACGCTGATGGATTACCCTTCAAGGTCATAACGGATTATTCAAGCTTAAAATGGTTGATGTCGATGAAAGAGCTGAGTAGAAGACTCGCTCGATGGAGTTTGGAACTCCAAGGTTATGATTTTTCGATTGAACATAGAAAGGGATCTCTCAACGTAGTGCCGGATACCCTATCTCGTATGGATATGGAAGAGATTTCTGCGAAAGTAATCGTGGGAGATCATAAGCTCGTAGGGTTTTCTTCGGCATTGACATGTGGTGAGATTGATCTCGACTCCGTTGAATTCGATTCGGAGCAATATACCCAGTTGAGAAAGAGCATCGATTCTAATCAGTCTGCGCTTCCTGACCTAGTTGTATCGGGAAAATTCATCTACAAAATAGTTAGGTTCAGGACGGGTGATGTGAGTAAAGAGGATTCGCTTTGGCATCTATGGTTACCAGAAGCACTCACCCACAAATGCATTGAACTGTCTCATAACACAAAGTTGAGTTGTCATAGCGGTTTTGCTAAGACGCATGCTCGAATTCGAGACAAATATTATTGGCCTAAAATGGTAACAGATATCAAGGCATTTGTAAGTGAGTGTGAAACGTGTAAAATGGTTAAAGCCCCGAACGCGATTCTTCGACCTCCTATCACCAAGCAGATTTTGACTGAAAGGCCTATTCAACGAATATATATCGACTTTTTGGGACCATATCCGCGTACGAAGCGAGGAAATGTGTATGTTTTTATTGTATTGGACCACTTCACCAAATTTGTTTTCTTGAAGGCTATGTCTAAAGCTACGTCTTCAAGAATAGTGCACTTTTTAGAAACTGAAATTTTTCATACTTTCGGCACCCCTGAATTAATTCACTCCGACAACGGACGTCAGTTCGTGTCCCATGATTTTCAAAACTTCATGGCGAAATATGGCATACGACATGTGCGAACGGCCTTGTATTCACCGCAGGCTAACAATTCCGAGCGGGTCAATCGAGGTGTCTTGAGTAAGCTTAGAGTCTGGGATGTACATCTATCAAGTATAGCATGCGCCTTGCGATCAGATGTGCACGATTCTATAGGTTGTCAACCCTATTATGCTCTTTTCGGGCAAAACATGATAGCGCATGGCTCTACCTATCGGTTACTACGCGAATTAAAAGCCCTCGAGGACCCGAAAATGTTAGCCCTGCCAAAAGCACCCAGAACAACGTTGGCTAGACAGAAGTTGTCGGAAAATTTATTCAGGGCACACGTTAAGTCAAAAAACACTTACAATTCACGGTCCAAACCTGTGGTTTATCGGGAAGGCCAAGAAGTTTTCCACCGAAACTTTGCACAAAGTAGTTTTGTTCAAGGTGTGAATGCAAAACTACTTCCAAAATTTGTAAAATCTCGCGTGCGAAAAGTCATAGGCAACTGCATTTATGAACTGGAAACTAGAGCTGGTAAACCCATAGGCATATTCCACTTAAAGGACATACGGCAGTAAGTACCCTACAACGAAACAAAAAGAAAACACAAAGAATCGATTTATAATTGAAAAATATTAGTTTTAACTTATCTGATAGTGTTAACTGCCCGCCTAGTTAAATGGGTTCGCGACCCACGTTTGGAGATGGAAGCGAAAGCTTCTAATTAAATTTTTAAAAACGATGCTGGCAATTCAATTTTTTTAATTAGTAATTTTGTTTAACACTTTGAGCGATTTTTCAATTAAGAACGCGTTGAACGGAAAAAAAAACAAACATTTTCCGATTTCGTTTTGCCAACGGCAGAACGTTATTTTGATTTATTTTATTTCAGCTTTAACCAACTTCCGATTTTGTTTTGCCGATGGTAAAACCACTTCATCAAATGATTTCGTTTCGTTTGTTTACATTTTTTTACAACGGTCACCATGTATACAAAGTATTTTTTTTACCGGTGGCTTAAGCAAATTAATACCGTAAGTTTTGGCAAGGGAAATCTTGTTTACATTTTTTTTACCACTCCGTTTAATATTTTGTTTTGTTTTGATTTTCACTTTTCGTATTCGACACAAATTAACTAACAGCACCGTCACAGTTTTAAAGAAGTATTGAATATCTCGCACTATCGCACTAGGCAGTTAAATAACCATATACCCTTCTCTTTCACGACCGACGGTAAAATATTGTCAATGTTTTGTTTTTTTTTATATTATTTTCTTTACCTTTTTAATTTTGATTATTAATTTTTGTTTACTTGATAGAATTTTTTTTTTTGCACAAACACTTAAATCTTCCAACATAAACCTCTAGGGATCTATGAAGGTTTTGATTCTTTTATTTTGGTGGCGACACTGGTATTCCATTTTTCTCAAAGCACTGAAGTTTTTTTTGTCTTCACTTTTTTTGCACTCCGACTGATGTGTACGAGTATATTCGTGGGTTCATTTGCATGTTTCAGATATCGATATATCTGAAAAAAGCAAAGCCCTGATACCGAATTCGATATTTGTTTTAAAATAAAATAACCACGATCATTAAAAAAAGAAAGAACAATTTTTATTTCGCTGACGCAAGCAAAATATCAACACGAGGATAGCCATAGGAAAACGAAAACAAACATATGGGAAATGGGAGAATAGGAAAAGTAAAATGTCAGGTTTAAGGATAGGCTTAGAAAATTTTAAAGATCGTAAAATTTAGGTGGTAGTAGATTTTTTACGATAAAGGTTCGGAATGCGTTCCAAAAGTTGCAAAGCGAGAAAACACTCGTGCAGTTTTCTCGGCGCAACGTTGAAGAGAAAATACAGTATGTAACAATGTTGGGAATTTTGACTCGAGAGTAAAAGTTCTCGCATGATCTTGGAAAATAGGGAAACAAATAAAGAAGCTTTAACTTCTGCAGATTTTCCAATGCCGGTTGGCGGTAGAAAATGAAAAGAATCCCAGAATCAATGAATAACTTTCACTTGTGCTAAACAGTTCACTATTTTTAACCTTGAAAATCCTTAAGTCAAGTCGCATATACTATAGGTATATATATTAACCTAGTACATATATTTTATGTGCATTGTACTTATAAAATAAATTAATTAGGTATAATAGAATAAAAGTTCCAAGTGGTGAAATTTTCAAGGAAAATAGCTTGTTACCCGTGGGGTCGGAAATATTTAAATTTGCGAAAGCAAATTACTAACGTAAAGTTGTGAAACTTTTTTTTTTATTTTTTTTATTTAAGAAAATTTGTTTTTTTTTTTTTTTTAATAGAAAACATAAGGCGGTTGAAAATTACAACCGCCATCAATTTGAACTAAACCGCCAAGAGAAATTAATTGGGAAGCTTTCCAGCCAATATTTCTGGTTCATAAAATCGTTTTATCACCAGGCGATCAGGAAAAATAGTCATCTATTGTTCGATTGCGGGGATATATGAGAATCCAGTTCTCAAGTACTCAAAACCGTACAACAGAACCTATGGTCCGGGCCGTTTGCCCTTCAAATTTATATACCGAGCTTAGCCTAGAGGGTAGCAAAGCAAAGCAAAGCAAAAAAAAAAAAAGCAAAGTCGATTCCTAGCCGAGGGTTCGAAGGTTCGATCCCAGGAAACACCAAAACCAAAAACCAAGTTTAAATATTTTTTTTTTATAATTTTTTGTTTAACGTACATTTTTTTTTTATTTAAAATTTGATTTTTTTATACAAAGTGTTAATTTCATTAAACGGTTTTCTCGCGTCGCTATAAAAAAAAAAGTTTATTTTTACTTATTAAATCGCGAAACGTAATTTTAAGTCTCAGTCCGCGTATTATATATACATATATATATTTAAAAGTGAGATATCGTTGCAACAAAGTGCAACAATAAAAAAAAAGGTATCCATCGCTAAATACAAACCGTTGCAGTGGCCACTTCATCAGGATTTTGGGGGTGAGTTTTTTTTATATACCACTATATTGCTAAACACTTTTTTATTGCAAATATATATAAAAAAAAGAGAAAATAGTACGCAGATCGAGGGGGGTTTTAAAAGGGGGATTAATGTTAAATTAAAATTAAAAGCAAATATACGAAAAAAAAATTAAAGAGGATTTGAAAGCCCAATTTAAAAATAAATCGAAGACGATTTAATCGGATAAAGATATATTTTCTTTAATCAGCGGCAGGGTTGCCGTGTGGTGAATTAACCTTTCGTTTAATATTGTATTAATTTAAATTTTCTAAACGGTTTGAATTTTTGATTTTTTTTTTGAAATATTATTTTAAAGTTTAATTACAAAATGAAATAAACCATTTGTGCATTCATTTGAAGTAAAACAAAAAGAATATGATTTTTAATTTCGACTATGAATATTGAACTTATTCAAAATGAAGTTTGAGTAAGTAAATTTTTGGGATGAGAGTGAAGGAATGAAGGAAATGACGTAGAGGGGGGGGGGAGAAGAAGCCATTTTAAGGGGTTGCTCTAGCGAGGGATGCAACCAGGTAGGGAGGATGAAGAGCAAATTTCTCGCGTATCGCTGACATCGGGATACAGTCTGGCAAAAATAAATAAATTTTTTTTGTATTGAGCTAAAGGTCCAAGAACCATGACCACCGCTGAGCTAGGGGTTCGAATTGCCAGTACAGTGCTACAGTAGCCAGAGTAGCAAAAAAATTAACAAGGGGATGAAAGATACACCTGAGACCTGAGTGAGCTGCTTGCGTCGTCGCCTCGTCGGTGTCATAGGTCGTAACAACCAGCAGAAAAACTTTTCTGCACAGATTAGTTGTAGACGATCTGAATGAGAAACGTAGGTATGACTAATAGGTATGTATGTATTTTCTCATAATCATTATTGAGGGTAGGTTTTGTTTTGTGGCTGATTTAAAATTTTCGAGCAAATCTTTTCGTAGTTATTCAGATATAAATTTTCTTGTATGATTTCGATGGCAGATACCTATAACTTTTGGTGGGTATATTTGAATAATTTTGAATTGTAATCTTTATTTTGCGAGGGTATGGATAGGTAGGTATATATTTTGGTAGTGGACTAGTTTCTATTTCAATTAGGTATACATACATAATTTTTGTATTATTAATTGTTTCGAGGATATGTTTTAGTAGTAGGTATTTAAATAAATTATATAGGTTAGGTATTCTTATGCAAAATTCAGAGTTAGGCTTAGGTAAAGATACCTATTATCTTTTGAAAAGGTGTTAAGATATTTTTGTTGAATGTGGGGGGAGGTTTTTGTATAGGTACCTCCCTAGGTACATAAATATTTCTTTTACTAGGTAGGTATGTATTTTTATTAAGGTTTGTTTTGCTAAATTCTGGGGTAGGGGCTATCTACTTATTAATTAAAAAAAAAAAATAGGCAGTAGTAGAAAGAATTTCGTGAAATGTTTTTATTTCTTCAATGTCTGTACGTAAGTGGGAGTGCCAATGCATTGAGATATGTATACCTACATTTATGTAGGTACCTAACCTTACTAAAATTTTTATCCAATAAACTTTTTATAAATTTATTTTGAATACGTTGATTAGTTGGTAGGTAGGTACGTATAGTTAGGAACCTGGTTATTCAAAATAAATTTCTTAAAATGGTAATAAATATGACCAATATCAATACTTGTGAAAATTATTGCTGAGCATGTTTAAGAGGGTGGTTCGTTTTCCTATATTATGTAAGAGGGTTAATTTTCTAGCAAATTGGCTTAAATTTGACACAACAACGATAATACCTACTTACGCTTTCATACGAAAGCTTTTTTTTTTAAAACAATACCTAATATTTTACTCTTTATTTCTTTTCAACATTTTTTTTATTTATTCCAGGACAAGCTCAAAGTCCTTTGGTAAATTCAGATTTCAATAAAAAAACTAGTTTTTATTAGGGTGTATGGAATACGTACCTACTAAACTTGAATTTTGTATTGTCGCTGTAGGTATTCATATTAGGTACCTACTCGTATAATTTCATCGTTTTTTTTTGTATCCATATCAAATATGAGCACGTGAAATATGTAAGGTAGTAGCTAGCCCTGCCAGACGTCCCAATTTTGACGGAACAATCCCGATGTTTGAACCTGTTTTACACATGAAAAAAAAAGGAAAACTGCGCGAAAGAGTACCTATTTTACCCGTCAAAAAAAAAATAAAAAAAAAATACCTTATAATTTTTTAAATTTCTTCGACAAAATACATTCATAAAATTTGAAAATTAAACAGCTGCTCTCGTCATTTCACTTTTGCTTATCTTGTCTTGCTTTTGCCTTCTTGTTGTTTTGTTTAGGAACCATATTATGAAAAATAAGCTTTAAGTGGTTGTAATATATAGTCTTTTAAACTTTTTCTTTAAACTAATAGCATTTGCTCTAGTATGAAACAGGGCCCTGATATGCAGTTATCAAACTGAATTTTGAAAGCTATCAATAAAATCTTTTTATTTATTTCCTTTTAATTATAAATCCAAGCAATTTTTTTTTTTTTTTTTTTTTATCCGATGGAAATCTTCAAAAGACACTCGGTAAGAATCGGTACCAAGAAGTGTGGGACTCTTACCGCACTAAAACCACCGGTGAATCAGGACCAATCTATGAAAGATCGACAAATGATTTTTCTTTCTTAATTTATCAGTCGCATTGTGGGAAGTTTATGTTATAACACTATCCATAGCTTTTAGACCATCAGCTCATGAGGCTTGGTTCTTCTTAATCTCCGAACATTGTCTCGTACATTTAAGACGGTCTCCATTTCGGAGTTGGTATGACTTTGCAGTCGCTGATTGTGTGATACAGCGTGTTTTTTAACCACTTCTGTAACCATTTCAATTTGAAGGTCACGATGTAGATCGCTATTTCTTATATACCAAGGGGCATTTATTATTCCGAAGGACCTTGCTTTGGAATTTTTGGATGGGTTCAGCATTTGTTTTCTTTGTACAGCCCCATAGTTGGATGCCATATGTCCAAACGGGTTTCAGTACTTGCTTATATAACATTAGTTTGTTCTGGATAGATAGGTCAGAGTTCTTTCCTAGCAACCAGTACATTTTTCTGTACTTCAAGTTTAGCTCGTCTTTTTTCTTTTTGATGTGCTCTTTCCATTTAAGCTTTGCATCCAAAGTCATTCCAAGGTATTTGGCAGTATTGGAGTAAGGTACTGTTGTACTGTTTGTAAGAATTGGAACATTGTTTATTTTTTGTTTGTAAAGTTTATATGCGTCGATTTTGTTTCATTTAGTTTGATTCGCCATTTTTGCGTCCAATCACTAACTTTATCGATTGCATTTTGCAGTTTTTGTGTAGCCTTCGTTACGGATTTATCTGGCACCAATATTGCAGTATCATCAGCAAAGGTGGCCATGATAGCGTTGATGTCTACTGGAATATCCCTTGTATATAACAGATACAGGGTTGGTCCTAGGACACTTCCTTGTGGTACACCGGCTTCAATTTTCTTTAGTTCCGAGTAATTTTGGTCGTACCGTACTCTAAAGAGTCGGTTCGTAACGTAGGATTTCAGTATTTCGTAGTACTGCCTGGGAAGATCCCTTTGCAGTTTGTACTCAAGTCCCAAGTGCCAAACCTTGTCAAAGGCTTGAGCAACATCTAAGAATATAGCCGAGCATACTTGTTTTTCTTCAAGTGCTTTTTCCACAACATCCGTAATCCGATGCACTTGGTCTATCGTGGAATGTTTATTTCTAAATCCAAACTGATGGCTCGGAATTAGTCTTCTTTCTTCTATTATTCTGCTTAGTCTTTTCAGAAGCAGTTTTTCGAAAACTTTTGCCATGATTGGTATAAGCGATATAGGCCTGTAAGATGTTACTTCTGTTGGTGGCTTACCTTGTTTAGGTATAACAATGACTTCTGCAATTTTCCAATGATGTGGCACATATCTTAGTTAAAGGCATGCATTTATTATAAATTGGAGTTTTTTGAAGGCTATAGAAGGCATTTCTTTCAAAACCTGAGCAGTTATTAGATCGTACCCTGGAGATTTTTTGTTAGACAACTTATGTTGACACATACTTCTTACTTCTTTGAGCGTGACAAAAGGAATTTCACATTCGTCGGTTCTATCAACAAACTGTAAGGGATCTGTTGCTGTGCTTGCTGGAAATGGCTTAAAAACATTCGCGAGATGTTCAGCGAAGAGGTCAGCCTTTTGTTTTGGGTTTCCGATCCATTTACCATCTTGAGATTTTACTGGCGGGTTTTGTGCCTGTGTTCTTTTTTGGCGCTTAGCTGCTTTCCATAAGGAGTATTCCGTAGAAGCATCCACCGTCAGACTATTCAGGAATCTACTAAGTGAATCACTTTTAAATTCACAGATTCTTTTCTTTAGTTCATTGTTAAGACGGTTAAAAACTGCCTTATCACCTGGAAATCTCCGAGCTTGCCGTTTTCTTCGAGCTCTTCTTTTCTCCAAGATCAGCTCCTTTATTTCGACAGGATATTTTATTTCTTTTTCTCTTGAGTTCGAAATTGTTGGAGTACTTTCTTCTGCAGCCTGTTGCACATTAGCAATAAATTGTTCTACCTCATGATCAATCTGTTCAATTGTTTGCATAGGGGATCTTAGGTTTATAAAACTTTCAAGTTTATCTCTGAATTCGTTCCAGTTTGTTCTTTTGTTCACGAGCTTAGGATTACTTTTTTCTATTATTTCTGCTTCGCTCAGTGATAATATTACTGGAGTATGAACTGACGATAAATCGTAATTACCTTCAACACTTATATGGTTTCGTTTAATACCTTTTACTACGAAAAAGTCTATAAGGTCTGGTATTTTGTTAGAATCAGATGGCCAATATGTTGGCGAGCCAGAAGAATAAAATTCGCAGTTGTATTTATGACCTGCTTGATATAGCCGTTTGCCTTTCGTTGTTATGAGCCTAGATCCCCAATGGGTGTGTTTAGCATTGAAGTCGCCAACAACAAGGAAGTTATGTCTTAACAAATTTAGGAGTTCTGCATAGTCTTCTTCAGTTGGAGAGCGCCTCGGAGGGCAGTATATAGATGCTATCTTAAACTCTTTCTTTTTTATACCAATACTAATTGTTGTTACTTGCATGTTTTCATAAGTAAACTTAGGCTCTTCATAGTGTGTTAAGCACTTTTTTATTAGTATTGCTGATCCTCCCCTAGCTTTGTCAGCTGGGTGCGGAGCGTGATAACACGTATAGTTAGGTAATTTATTACAAACAAATGTCTATATGCTCTATGTCTAAAAAGATGTTTAGTTCTGATATATGTTGTAAAAGACCGTTTGCATTCCATGTTGCGATTTTGAGTGTTCTGTCCATCATTGTTTTTTAAGAGCGACTTCTTCGCTTAGATGTTTTATGTTTAAATCTTGTTTGTCAATCCTTTTTAGGATAAGTTCAAGCATTTCTTTAATAGATGTTTCTTCGTTCTTCCGCACATTTTTAACAATCTGGGAATAGGATTTATTTTCATCACTTTTTTTATTTTCATCACGGTTGATTTTTAGTTTTGTTTTCAACGGCTACTTTTTTGCTTTCAACTATTGTTTTTGTGATTATTGGGTTTCTTAGCTTGTTCCCAGTTTTGTTTTTTCTTTTTGTGTCTTGGAATTTTTTGGCAACTGGACATCCTCTGTAACTTGCAAGATGGTTGCCTTGACAGTTAACACATTTCGCTTTTTGTTCTCTGCCCATGGGACAGTTTTTAGTTGCATGCTTGCCTTCGCATTTGACACAAGCAAACTCACGATTGCAGTATTTTTGTGTATGCCCAAAGGCTTGACAGCGTTTACATTGTGGAACAATTTTTGACTTTCGCAGTGGTTCAATCCAAGCTATAATTAAACATTTTTCTATATGCTGTATTTTTAAAATTCCATAGTTTTTTTCGAAGTCCCGATCTGTCCCGATTTTTGGCTCCTGATGTCCCAATATTGGGAAAATTTTATTTGGCAGCCCTAAAGGTGGTACATATTATCGAATGTTTCCAGTTGCTGAACGCTTTTAGCAAAAATCCTTGTGCTATTTTTCGATTTGTTCCTTCATTAAATTCCAATACAATCATACATATTTTAACACATTTCCTCTCAAGTTTCATAACTTTTTTCACACATACAGCCACTTTGTGTGTCCAAAAAAAGTATTATGTTTGTTCCTTTACTTTAAATTTCTGTGATTTTTTGTCCAAGTTTGTGTCAAAGAAAATTTTTATAAATTTTGACAGAACTACGCAGAAATGCACAGAAAAAAAGAAAAAACTTTAATGAAAGTCTCGGGAAAATTTGTTTTTTTTAAGAAAACCATTGATTAATTTACTAGCAAATAATGTCTTGTAGGTACAGTGCTGTGCAACACATTTGCAACTAAAAAAAGTTGATGGTTCCATGTAATACAAATTGTCTAAGAAAGCAAACAGCAAACTTCTTTGTGCAGTTTTGAAAACCTTATTATAACAGTTTATTTCTGTAGAAAACAATATAAAATATTATTCGCTTAAACAAGAATAAATTGGGATAAACTTCTCTGGCCAAGGAACGTGACTAGTGGAGAGAAGAATGAACTATGAAATTCTAAAAAAATACCATGGTTCCTTATTTCGATTGGGAAATGCCACTTGCTTGGACTTTCCAATGTGACAATACCCCAAGTATTAGACGAGGTAGGCTACAATTTTGGCTTTCAGAGAAAAAAGTCATGGTTTTGCAATGGCGTACTCTCCAGACCTTAACCCTTCAGAAAACTTGTGGGAGCTACTTAAAAAAATAACTTGATGTCAAGTTTTTAAGCGGAAGGGCGATCCTTATGCTGAGATTAATAGGCAGTGGAATGACATACCAGCAAATATTATTAATAACCTCATTGCTTCTATATCTAGAAGATATGCAGCTGTGAGAAGAAATAAAGTGGCAGTCAAATATTAGCGTTTTCTTGCATAAAAGTTAGAAAATTTAAGGACATGACTTGAAGTTGCAAATGTTTTGCACAACAAATATCCCTTATTTTTGAGATTATCTCAATTTATTTTTGTTTAAGTGAATAATATTTTATTTTGTTTTCTACAGAAATAAACTGTTAAAATAAGGTTTTAAAAACTGTACAAAGAAGTTTGCTTTTTGCTTTCTTAGACAATTTGTATGACACGATATCATCTGCTGGTTTAAGTTGCAAATGTTTTGCACAGTACTGTATATCATATTAGTATATCAGTTTATAATATTGCCACGAAAATTACAATAAAAGTTAAAAATAACTTTGAAACTAATTTTTATCGAGTATGCTACACCCAAACAAATGTTCGAATATAAGAAACTGCCTCCTGGAAAGTGATCCTGTTTTCGAACAGGTATTTTCAAAAAGGTGGTCCTGGTGTTCGGAGATAGGACGTATGGCGTTTTTGGAGTTTTCTATATTCGAACACCCTAATTTTCTATGCATTTCATATCACAGTTCTTAAATTAAAAACCAGCGTTGTGTAATATAAAATTCTCCGATTACAAAATACCCATTACTGTGCGTGTTACGTAATTTAATTACCCATTACATGTGTCGCACATAATTTAGAACTTTTAATTATCTGCGAAAAGCATTTGCAATGGGTATGAATAATTTATTTTTCTAACTGGTAAGTAAAACATTTTTAATGGGTGATTAAAAAAAACATTCCTTAAATTTGTAGTATGTAACTAAAATAAATCTATACGATATCCATTACATTTGTAATATGTTATTTTAAAGCAATTAACTAGCCATTAATTTTTCAATTGCTGGTTAAAAAAAATCGATAAGTTATGGACTTAGTATATAAATGTAGAAAATTTAGCCCAAAGCCATTATCATTGTCTGTTTTCAAGATATTCGAGCCAAAAAACTTCTTTCAAAAATTTTCAGGAACATTTTTTTTTTTTTTAAATGACAAAAAACTGTCCATAGATCTGCTTTATATTTTTATAAATTTCTTTTTGCGTCAATATGCGTAAAACAATATTAAATCAAAGTCCATATAATCAGTTTTTCTCCATATATGCATGACTAACGAAACTAACAATTTTGTTTTAAATTACTGTAGTAAAAAAAACATAGCATTTTTAAAAAAGCATTGCTTTAAAAAAAAAAACTTTTTTTGAAAGTTTTCATAAATATAGTATTATTTGAACTTTTTGTAGTTTTTGTATACATAAATCCTTTGTCAGATAGGTAATGAGAAATTTCAATTGAAAGTCCTTAATAATTTACTAGTTTTTATTCGAATGTTGGAACCTATGGTTTATGTTTTCTGTTTTTGAAAAAATTATTATTTTTTTTTAAATATTAAGTTATTATTTATTTATTTTTTGCAATTTATTGCTGCATTTTGTTCATAATAAAATATTTCCTTTAAAGAAAAGTGTAGATTTTATAAAGCGACTTAAGAAAAGTAAGCTGCTTGAGCACTCTCTTAATGGTAAAAGTACCTTCCTACTTACATACATACCTACCTATTTTAAAATACGTATTAAACTACACAGTAATACAAACTAAAGGTATGTACAAATGTATGCACATTCCTACCAATAGATATTCATAATGAATCTACATACGAAATTAGAGCCGCGCGATTCTCTTCTTAGGATATTTTTTTTTTCTAATAAAACACCGATTATTTGTATCTATTATATCCCGTTTTATTGAATGAATTTTTCTGTTTGTGAAGGTACGGCCGCTGTCTCAATGCGGGGCTGCACCGTATTGCTTCTCTTAGTTTTGCTTAAGAACAAACAAAAACTTGTTGCCGGAAGAGGCGAAAACCATCAGAAGAATATCGATATCGAATATACATATGAATCGATATTCTTTTGTTTACTTTTTTCTTATTTTTATTTTTAACCGAACCAATGCATTTACTTCCTAGCGGGAACATATAGCATACCTAAGCAATAATGATTGTGAGAAACTATGACCAACAATTAATATTGCTTGTGTTTACTTTTTCAAGTGGTTTGCCTTTAGTTTCTCAACAGGTCACGGAATGCATTGGTTTGAATTAAGTTTGCCGCAATCGTAAATTTTTTTAGGTCATTTATTGTGAAGCAATAAAATTTATAATTTACTGTCATTTAATTTTAAATGCATATTCTACGATGGCAGCAATAGAATAAGTATGGTTTAGGACCCATACTTAACTCGCGCGCCGTGCCCTTCAAAAGCATAGGCATCAACTGTGTGCATGAAGACATAGGAAACAAAAAATAAAGTTTTCCAAATGTTTTGCAAAATTCCAAATATAAACCCCTTCCCCCTTTGTCCAGAAAAAACGCATCAAATAAAAAGAATACTCAAAATATTTTTTTTTGACACACTTGAATTCTTTTCATCTTATCTTATCATAAAGAATACAAAAATGTAAACAAAACTAAACCAAAGCAAAATAGACTATTTTCTTCATTTGTATGTATATTCTTTTCAAAAAATGCTCTCTATCTATACAAAGGTCAAAGAAGTTCCCATTCATGATCTGTCACTTTTAGTTCTGCGTTCAGAAGGTTCCAACCTTGTTCAAGCTCTTCTTTACACTTTTCCCAACATTAAGTTTTTTGACAAAATGCTTGTGGTTGCCGATAAGTATAGAAAAAAGTTTTGGCGTGAGTTCTTGTTTAAAGGGAATGGAATTGGCTTGTAATGCTTTCATAAGCTCTGAGTGGTCCACCATTGGTTGTTTGTTTTCAGTAGAAACCTCAGAGTGAAATTCATAGAGTAGCTTAAATCCCTTAGCACTGGCTTCACAGGGCTGTACCATCTTGAGGATTCCTGAACCGTTGAAAGTGCCGGATAGTGTTGGTCAGCACACTTCAAGTTTAAAACGAAGGTATCCTCTACTTTGAAAAGCCACTCGTTCGACGCCGTCATCATCAGGAATATTCCTTTGCTTGTCAGAACCGCAGTGCATTTACACGAAACTTTTGATGAAGCTGTGTGTTGTAAGAGTTCTACTTGACATTCATTAGATCCAGATGTGAGAATCGGGGTCTCGTGTCGGCATACCGCGATGGCTTTTGGAGCACTGTTCATTATTCAGCATTACAAAAAGGTTGTGGTTATCAGATTCCGCGATAAATTCATACTTTCCCATCATTTCTCTAAGACTGTTGGCAAGGCGTATACTTTATGGATTTCGTAACGCAAAGAGTCTGGAAGTGGAAGCGTTACTTTAACAAACAAATTTCCTTCATTTGCAAAGACTGCTGTTCTGGCCGCTGAATTAATGATGCAAAAGTTCTCGAATGAAAATCCTCCTTTGACCGATTTTTTTTAGAAGGTCAGTTATGTTTCCTACATCCAGGATGAAAGGATGGAGTTTATTCTTATAAAGGTCATCTAGTATGGAAGGATCCATGGATTGGCGGTTTTGGACCTCCATTATTTTTGCAGTGATCACTGATATCATAGCACTCACTTCGCTCTTCATCTTATGCATCGAAATTTCCTTGTTTGTGAACTGGCTGTATTTTAGGAAAGTTTCACTTAAATTTCCTACACCTGCAGTCAAGTTTTCCATTCATTCGCTAGTTGAGAAATTGGTTTTGTCAAATTCGATTTCATGACAGATAGTTGTCGGTGCATCAATTGGAACGAATCTTCATCTCGTTTATGGAGGAATTCCAACTGATGGTAGACCTTCCTAGCATCTTCGCTGTCCATCGTTCCGAAGGCCCATTTAGAAAAACCTCCGATGAACTCCAGTGCACGCTTTTGACGCTTCGAGTATATTAATTGCCTCATACGATTTGCAGTTTGTCGTAAGTTAACGATGTTTGTCTCCTGAGCTATCAAAAGGCAATGGCGTTAAAAGTCGTCGTCCGCAATGCTTCTGCACATAGTTTTTAGCCTGTTGTCACATTTTTCCATCATCTGAATTACCATTTCGTAGTCCATTGGTGTGAACTTCGTAAAAATTGTCCACGTATCGCTGTAGAATACGGCTTGTTCTACCGTTTTGAACACTACTGGTGATGTTTCTTGTTATGACTGGATCTTGTAGGGTTAATCATTCTGCGTCTGCCCGGGATAGATGTTAATAACTATTTGCACAGTTAACGCAAAACACCATATGTTGAACTTAAATATGATCTACTAGAGATGATGTATTTATAATTACGAGTAATATACTTTTTTTTTTCAAAAACATTTTTTTTTGGCCTGACTTTGTTTTTCCTTGGAAGATATACTGAAAAGAGAAAAAAAAAATTACTTAGGCGAACTAAATTAAGCCTATTAGAACTTTTCCGATTGATTTTCTCTTTACTTAAGGTTTAAATAAATAAATTTAGTGGCGCAACAGCTCATGAAGAAGAAGGGCCTAGTGACTAACAACTCTCAACCATTCCTGTGTGCGTGTTTGTTGGCAGGATTGGAGGGGACCTACAATTTTTTGCCGAGTCCGAACGGCTAGATGAGAAGCACTTATTCATGACAAGTATACTCTTGGAGGATTTGTCAGTTCCTCGCAAGAGGCAGTACCTCGGAAAAAAACATTTAAGTTTTTTTTTTAGGTGTCAGTGGCTGGGAATCGAACCCAGACCTTTGGCATGAGAGTCCTACGCACTTTTTTTTTTTTTTTTTAAATTAATTTTTTTTTCCAATTTTCTTAAAACTATTTTAAAGCTAGACAAAAATTCATAAAATCTAGCCTACTTATCAATATCTTAAAACTTACTTACTGGCCCCAATCGGGCGCTCTAAGTTAAACTATAATAACTTAATGCAAATGCCTTTCGGCCTTAGAACTATCTAAATACTAAATCCAGGTTGGTTTTATTTTTTACCGAGAAGAATTAACAAAAAACTCGGTATCATTGTCTTAATTTTTTTTTATGGTTTTATATAAAACTTACAAACTACAAAAAACTAAATTAAAGCTAATTAAAACTAATTAAGACTAATTAAAACTACTTAAAGCTACTTAAAACTATTTACAACTAATTATAAACTAATTACAGCCTACTTATAAGCTACTTACAGACTACCTACAAACTAGAACAACCACAGCAAGCATTTTCCGGTTTTATAATTTGTTTTTTGTATTTTTGTGGATTTTATAATTTTTTGTGTTTTTGTATGTTTTATATTTTTTTTTGTGCCACCCTGACTGTCCATAGTTAAAACTAAATACCTAAACCTATGAAAGTCGGCCATACAAAAGAAAATAGCAAGGTCAACTATTAAATGTCTGAAGAAACTTCATGTTCGTTTTTCAACCACCAGAACTGGTTGAAACCCTACCCTATCTCTCCGGTCCCGTTCGGACACAGTCCTACTGAACCGAAGGTGCTCAGCTCCATCTTGTGCGAGGACGTCCCGATTGTAAAGGAGCCGCCGATCTACAGTTCTACGGCCGACGTGGTAGATTAGCGGAACCGCCGCTCTATCCTGGATCAGCCCTCGACTGTCTAGGTTGAGGAATGCATCGGGTGTAATAAAGCCGCTTAGACGCCCACTCTCGTAGTATTCATTGTTGGGGTAATAAGCCCGAAAATTAAGCTGTTAGACGAGGACATCGCTCTTGCAATGTGAACTCGAATAAGTTTCAGCAAGAAATTATCTATCCTGTTTATGTTGGCACTGTTGTATAGAACCAGGTTGGAATAGTAATGTTTGTACGCCGACTCTGGTGTTCTGTGCAATCCAAGGCAGCGTCGAAGACACTGCCTCTCAAACACCCGAATCTTTTCCATTTGAGATGGGGCAACGTTGAACCAAACCGGGCATCCATAGGCAATCATCGGCCGGATAAGGGCCATGTAGCAAATCACCTTCACCCTGCTGTCAAGCCGGCTGTTATATAACAACCGTTTCGTCAGGGCAAAAGCTCCCCTAGCCCTGGGCAGAGCAGCATTTATATGTCTGTCGAAATACAAATACTGATCCATCCAGGTGCCAAGGTACTTTACTACACTTTTACTTGCCAGTGGATGTCCATTTGGCCCTACGATCACCAGCTCTTGCGCCAGTTCTTTCTCGTATCTCTTGTGGCTCTAAGCAACGGAGTCCTAAACAAGATAGTTTCTGATTTCTGAAAGTTGATTTTCAACTTCCAGTCATCGCAATATCGCTGAATCTTCTCGAAGTCACTCTGCAAAAGAATCCTGATGACCTCGACATTTGGAGGTGTTCTGTACGTACGGTTGTCAAAGATTAATTAATTGACCATTGAAACGTTAAGTCAATTAATTGATATATTGGTATTATGAACGCGAGTTGATCATTTTTTGATCCATTGTGAACAAAGATCAAAAATCTATTGTGAATAGTGCCTATTGACGTTTGACGTTTAAATTTCATAAATAATTTTCCAACGGACTGCCTTCTTTCGTGTCACTTATTTTATTTTGGTTGATTTGGATTAAAAATGTAAGTAATTTGTAATAAATTAATGGTGTTATTCAATTTTAAGTGTTTTCTTTACGTATGAGTAAAATTGTAAGCAATAAAAATCAGCTCGCCAGATTGGTAGAACTGATGGAAGAGAGCCCAGACTTCGCCAAGGATGTTTGTCCAAAGCCTCTCATGAATAAGAAGTGGTCAGAGATTTCGGTGGAGTTAAACAGCTTAGGACCACCAGAACGAGACTCAACAAAGTGGTAGAGGGTTAGTATTGTGTTTCCGATATAAATAAATTAATTAAAAATTCCTCTTAACGCTGACCTAAAATGCAAAACCAAAAAAAGAGACTCAAAATAAAATTGAAATTGTGGCGACTGGTGGTGGCTCTAACAAACTTCACCGACTCACAGACACAGAGGAAGCGGTTAGTGCATTAATGCACTTCGACTCCTGTGTCGATCCACCGGGCACAGAATTTGGCCTTGAATTGCAAAGTTTCAGTGCAGATGATTTCGAAATAATAGACTTGCAGCAAGATATCGAGGTGTCGTCAGCGCAACAAAAAGTTCCGACACGTAAGATCCTAAAAGAAAAAAATGATATCGATCGCTTAAAGAAAGCTCTTGGAAAAACAAACTACAGCACAGGACAAATTTTATAGCTCTATGATTGAAGTCATGAACAATGTGCAACAAAATATTGCTGAAATTAAAAAGAGTTTGAGCAACATAGACTACTATACTAAGAAAAACTATGATTTAAAAAAAGAAAAAAAAAAAGAGATACTTAAACTTAAAAAAGAAAAACTGCATCTTCAAAAAGAAAAATTTGAATATAAAAAGGAATATCAAAAACAAAGAAAATGACAGAAAAACGAAATTGAAGCTAAAATTACAAATACTCGAAATTGAAAAAAAGAAACAGGAACTGAAAAATAATTTTTAATATGTACCAAAATAGGTACATACCTATATACAGAAATATATATGAATTGTTTTGTTTATGTTGTTAGTTTTTACTTTTGATTTTTTTATAAATTTGTTTAAGTTTCTTAATTTATTTTTAAATGTAAGCATGAAGTACAAATATTTCATAAGTTTGGTTTAAAACGAAGAATAAACTTCATAAAAGTATGTAAAAAATAATTTTTTGTTGGCTTTCAATTGGAAGTTATTGTAATTTTTGGAAAATGTTTTATGTCTTAAACATCTTGAGAGCAAACGTTGAGTCTGATTCTGGGCTGATTTTATTTTACACGCAGTGTTTTTCGGTTTGAAAATTTTGAGAACAAATAATGATATCGAGTCCAAGTTAATTTTATTCTGCCACATAGAAGTTGTTTTTAAAGAAAAAAGATACAAACAATTATTCAAATATATATATATATTTGTCTCGAAAGCAATCTTTTGTCTTCACTAGATTACACACATTGAACACCTGATAATGTGGTCGGGGACCTTGAATTTCGAGGGCGTTAATGAGAAGTTTCCAGAGTGGGTTGCACGCAGCCACTTTTTAATTTACTTTTTACATGAATCTTAAAATCGAATCCCTTATTCGGTTGCCTTCATTGAATGATGTGTCTGCAGAATCTATAGCAATATCAATGGTTTCAATAATACTATCGGGTTCTTCTGCTACCAATTCAGGGTTTTCCACTCTATATTTGATACAAATATTGTGCAGAGCTGCACATACATTTATGATTTGCGTTGCCTTTTTGGAAAACTAGTGCAGTTCTCGTGCTTGAAGGGTGCATCTAAATCTACTTTTTAACAAGCCAATCGTTCGCTCAATGATATTGCGACCCTGTGCATGCTTCCTGTTGAAATTTGCTCGAACTGAACTTTCTTCGGCATTGCGGTATGGTGTCATTAAATACGGTGATAGAGGATACCCTCCGTCTCCTATAACATGTGCGTAAAAATAGAATATAATTACAAATTAACATGAATCATAATTTTTACCAAGAATCCGAAAGTCAGTACGGCCTCTATGGTAGTCCTCCTCTAATTTTGCTTTCAACGAGGACATATTCCATATATTTGCATCGTGTGACGATCCTGGATTTTTCCCATTAATATACCTAATGCACATTAAGTGGTCACACATCTTCAAAACAGAACTGGAAGTTAGTAGAATACCTACTGAAATGAAGAAAAACTTACAAGCATAGTATTGATGCTATAGAATCCTTTCCTGTTGTAGTATACATGTCTAAGATCTTTATTCGGACCAATAATTTTGATATGAATCCCGTCGATAGCACCAATAACATTTGGAATACAGCTCTTTTGAAAAAAGTATATCTTGGCCTGGCGTTCTTCTTCTTAGTTCTTCTTCTTCATAGTTAAATTTTATCCATTTAGGGCAAATATTTGTTTCCAAGGCATTTAAAACTTCTTTCAAAACAACCGAAACCGTTGGTTGCGCCATACCAATGTTAAAATCGTTCCCAACACTCAACTGGTAGCTTCCTTGCGCAAGGAATCTTAAGACAGCTGCAAATTTTAGTATGTTTGGGATGGATTGTTGTCTTTTCGATGGTTTTAACTTGTCGTTTGATATCTAAAAATACATTAAGGAAGGCTTCTTTCGAAAGTCTAAAGTTTTGAATGAATCTAAAAGACAGCCAAATTAGTTTTTGCAAGGTAATTAAAAAAGATCTTTTTTCTACATACATATTTTCAGACAAATCCATCGGATTTGAAGCATTGCGCAATTTTCTTCGAATCTTTGCTTGCTGCAAAGTATTTTCTTCTTCAATTTCATTTTTACTGAAAAATAGTTCTATAGTAGACATGCTTTTGGCTTTCGCGATCCGTAAATGACAAGGAATTTGTGACTGACTGAAAATTTGATAAACAACAAGAATTTTGACAACCATAATACTAAGACTGTCAATTTGAATCATTCACAATAGATCTAATTTCTGAAGAGCGTTCACAGTTTATCAAAAATTTTGATTGCTGACAACGATAATACCAATTCATCAATTTCATTGAAAAATGTCAACTAGCGTATTGATAATTGACAACCGTAATAGGGCTGTTAGACTACTTATCAGATCGCTGGTGTATGCTGAATAGAATCGGCGAGTTGACCGCTCCCTGCTAAAGACCATTTTTAATATTAAAGGTTGTGGAAGAAGTTACATTGCCACTTTTGACAACAAACTTTCTGCCATTGAGCATATCATAAAGCATATATAATAATAGTTTACTAATGCCAAGTCTGGTCAGCTTTAGATAAAGATGTCCATTGGACATCAGAAACTAGTTTCGACGCGACATGAATGGTGTCATGTCCCGCCTTAAAATCGAACTGATTGTCCGGTATGATATTATTGTCCTCTGCCCACTTAGACAGAGCTCTATTGATAACCTTTTCGAATACCTTGCTGATACTCGGAAGAAGACTTATCGACCGGAGATTCGCCGGATTGGAGTTGTCCTTTCCCTTTTTCGGGAGAGGATGCACCACAGCTGTCTTCCACCGCACTGGATAGTATGCATTATTCAGAGCGTTGTTAAACAGAGTGGTATAAATGTCTACTGCTTCTTGAGGTAAATGTCGAAGTACAACGTTGGATATGCCATCGACTCCTGCTGACTTCATCTTCCTTAATGAATCGAAGATGAACTAGGGCTCCACCTTCGTAATTAACAGGGAACTGGGCCCATTTCGCTCGGCGATTATGGCGTTTGCCAAATGTTCTTCATTGAACCCGGTAAAACTGAGGTTCTCTGATCGCCACTGCGTTGTCATTCCGAAGGTAGAAGTGATGGAGCAAGGCTCTGTTTTCCAGGTCATGATTGCGGCGAATGCATGCATTCACCTTGTACACTTGCTGGAAAGCAGCCCCCACAGCCTCCAATTTCTCCTGTGGATCTTCGACAATAAAGAGGTCATCGTCCAAGACGGCGTCCTCTGGGTTAATTCCTGCTGTCTGAAGTACGTCTCTGTTGTCTGTCGTTCTCTGAATCTTAAGACTCGGAAGATCGTTCTGATCATTCCTTCTAAATATCTTGTTAATTTCGGGAAACATGCTCGGGTCGCTAGAATTAACGGCCCGAATTTTGTTATCCCAATACAAATTAATGGACAACCGATAGTTTTCCTTTATAAGTTGGTTGATGCTCTTGATCGACGACTTCAGTGTCCTAATCTCCAGATCGTGAGGGTCAGTAAACCGTCGGTACAAGAGCTTGCGTCTTGTCAGCAGTCCGCTTTTTTGTCTGTGTAATGCGTCAATGGTCGCGTTCCGGTACATGTCGGTTGCTTGTTTTTCGGTATTGTTCTGTTCATTGTTCGTTTGATTGTCTTGTCCATTTGTTCTAAGTATTGGTCTATTTCGCTATTTGTCAAATTCCTGT
The DNA here is from genome assembly GCA_946251815.1 of Dasysyrphus albostriatus. Taxonomy (NCBI): domain Eukaryota; kingdom Metazoa; phylum Arthropoda; class Insecta; order Diptera; family Syrphidae; genus Dasysyrphus; species Dasysyrphus albostriatus. The sequence continues at coordinate 123,107,127 of OX276335.1, read as the reverse complement.
CATTTGGTGGGGATATGTTGTTCGAACTGATTTCGCTCGATAAGGCTTTGGTAAAGCGTGGCCAGCGCACCTTACTGTAATTGTAAGTGTGCACAGGTACATACTCATCCGACTTCACGAGCTCGTTCAGAAGCTGTATTACGGCGGTGAGTCCGTAGTGGTCACTATCGTACTCGATGGTTCGTAAACAGTTCCTTGGTCTTTGACCCACAGTGTCAGTAATTGTCAGTCTTGCGTCTAATAGCAATAAATCCAGATAGGCATCGCTTCTTGGAAACGATGGCCGATCCGTAGCCAGCAGTTCTATGCGATATTCAGCGTTATACTGACTCATCCAATTAAAAAGATGAATACCTCTCGCATTCTGTACTTGATTTCCCCAATCTAAGTGTTTGGCATTCAAATCACCGGCCATGAGAAAGTAATTTGCGTCCAAGCTCAAGTGTAGACCTTCGAAAAGTTTTTCAAGCTCTGTCAAAAAATCAGTTGGCTGAGGTGATTCCGGTGCATAAGCCGCGATCACATACATTCGCTTCTCCTGTTGGAGAGGAATGCATACGACACACGCCTCTAACAGCCGAAATCTACGTAGATCACTATTATATATAACTTTATGATTTATGCCTTTTCGTATGAAGATTGCGACGCCCCCCCTTGAGTGGAGTTGGGTCGATCTCTTCTAACGATATTGTAATTGTTGTTAGTCAATTTATGTTTCTGGTTCAGCTTAGTTTCGCTGGCCATAAACACATCTGGACTTTGGTCTTTCAACAATTGGAAAAGATTAGCTCTACGTTCGGTCCTAATCAGTGAATTTACATTCACAGCAAGGATCCTAAGAGGCCTCTCCGACATTGCGCCTTTAACCTCTAAATTGTGTTAGGCTAGGCAAAACAGAGTAGAGATAGTCTACCCTAGTCGACTGCTCCTTTATCTGGTTGTGAAGTCCTGTCAACTGGCTTTGAATTGCCAGCAACATGCTTCTTATTTCGGCCTGAGCGTCCGGCGCCTTTGGCACTAGGGCCGGTTGGGCTGCCTTAGCTGCAGGCTGTACCGTTTTTCCCCTTCCTGCTGCCATTTGGGCGTAAGAAATTTGGGGATTAACGGGCGTTGCTGTAGGAGCACGCGTTGATGGACGTATCTCTACCGCTGTCTGCTTAACCGCTTTGTTGTTTCTTATTTGCTGAAAGACTGAGCAGCCCCGATAATTAGCAGGGTGCCCCTCTTTTCCGCAAAGTGCACATTTAAGCTGGGTCATGTCTTCGACCCGTTCTTCACCGAGTTTACACTCCCCCTTAATGTGGTCCTCACCACACTTAACGCAGCGTGACTGCATTTCGCAGTTTGCTGCAGCGTGGCCAAACCTTTGGCAGCGCATGCATTGAAGCATGTCGCCACGTCTCTTTAATTTATCCCAAGTAACAACCTGGTAGTTGAGGACGGAGATACTCCTCAACCTATCCAGTTTGCTGCTGGGCGATAGCTGAACTAGGAAGAACGGCAAAGACCGCTTCTCCCGTCTGGCTCTGATTGTAGCGAACGGCTTGACCCCGATAAAGTCGAGATCGTCGCTCGCTTTTTGACGAAGCTCATTTAAGAGCACCTGTGGTTCCGTGCAGGAATCTATGCCCTTCAAGAGGACCGTCTGATATTTATCCACTTTGGGGGTAGAACTGAAGAACTCAGTCGTGGATTTCTTTAACAGTTCTTTAATTATTTTATGCTGCGCCACTGTTGAGCAGTGGATAGCATGTCTATCTTTGCTTAAGCGTTTAATAAAAAAGTTTTGACCTATGGCCGACTTACACAGGTCTATGGTTTCCTGTAACTCCATTTTGTACGTGTTAATTGGTGGCACCTTTTCTTTTTTATTTTGGGGCGGGTGTGGCTGCTGCTGGTGATCTATCTGCTGCTGCTGACTCCGCTCCTCTGGTTTTTGTTGCTGCTGCTGTTGCTGTTGTTTTGTGCGTTGCACCTTCGGTTGCTGCTGTGGTTGTTCGGTTGAAAGCTTCTGTTGTTGCTGCACTTGTTGGCTCTGCTGTGGCAGTTGCTGTTGTTGCTGCTGAGCTAGCCTTTGCTCTGGCTGTGCCAGCTCTTGTTGTGGTGCAGCTTTTGTAGGCGCTTTTTTCTTTTCGCGCTCCTGTCTCTCCCGTTCTCTTCGAGCTTCTTGTTTATCCTTTAAGGCTTGAATTAGAGGGGTAACTATGGCGTTAAGCCTTTCCATTTCACTGATGGCTTTTTCATCAAGTGCAATTGTTGCGACTTGCGCCCCATCTTCTTCTTCGGAGGACGCCTCTGGTGAGGCTAAGTCCACCAGCAGGTTGCTGTTGGAGTCCCCTGTTGTGAATAATCCCTCGCCACCTTCTGACATGTATTCAATGTCGTCATCGGATGGCGAGGAATCCAATTGTTGTAAGATTTTTGCTGCTGCTGACGTCTTCGCTGTGCGCGCCGTCTCCTTCACCCCGGCTGGCAGCTGGGCTGAGGTGGTGGTGGAGCGGCGCTTGACCAAGTTCGACGCACAGCTTATCTTCTTTTTCCTCTTATTCTTGATATCGGCTGTTGGTGCCGTTGCTTTTTTTGCCGTTGTTGCTGCGGCACTAGTTGATGGTATGGCTGGTGGTGCCATCGCTTGCTTGGTTGTTGTTGTTGTTGTTGGTGATACGGCACTGGTCGTGGCTTTAGCTGGTGGTGCCATAGCTGGTTTTATTGTTGTTGCTGGGGCACCTTTCGATGTCCCCGCGGTGTTGCGGAGTTTTCTACTTCACGATTGTGAAAAAAAGCAGACAAATAATTTTTGCCCGACTGGGATTCGAACCCGTGATCCTCAGGTTGTCGGTCTGCCACCTCTTCCTCTGTGCTATTGGCACTATTGAAAATAGCTTGACTGCAATTAAACTTTAACTTATCGCTCCGAAATATTTAATTTAAATAAACTGGGGAAGCCGAAAACGTCTAAACACTTCCACAGTACGAGATCGACTGATACAACAACTCCTTACAGGCATACTGGATACGCAGATATTGAAAAAATACACAGCACCTTAAACGAAAATCTAAGATTATTCGACGACGACGATCAACCCGTATCTTTAATAAAAGTAGTGGAAATCTACAACAGAACTATACACCTTACAACAAAAGAACGTCCAATCGACATACACTTGGAAAAATAGACTAAACAAATATTTACGATAAAATAGAGAGAAGAACAAAGAAAATGTACTAAAAAGAATAAACAAAAATCGTAAAGATAAAAAGATGAATCCAAAATATACAAAAATAAATAACCCAACTAAATTTGACAAATTAAAAATAAAAAGGTTAAAACAATAAATAAAAAAAGAAAGAAAACAATAATAAAACCGCATAGAAAAATACAGATACTTCACTTCAATTAAGAAATCTAAAGAAATACCAACACGAAGAAACTGACGGTAATCCTATTAATCGCGACAATTACTTATGCACAATTCATACAAATAAATAAAATCGAACAAGAATTTGTAATTATTGAAAAAGAAAAAGTAGAATTAATACAAAGTTGCAACTCAATCATACACTTGATAAACACCACAAATTACAGACAACTAATTATGAATGATAAAAAAAAAAACCAATTGAATGATCAATATTAAATCTTACCATACAAACAATACAAATTTCTAAGTAAAATAAAAAAAAATTAGACATCAAATTAAACACTCTTATTCCCTTCTCTTATCAGAAATCGGAAAGAGGATTAATAAATTTAGGCGGAAACATTCTTAAAATCATATTCGAAACTATGAATGACGATGATCGTATAAACAAAGAAAATAAGTTAAAAAATATAGAAGAAAAATAACCATAATATTATCACAAATGCTTACTCGCAAATAAAAATAAAAAACATTCTAATGACGAATTTATAAAATTAAATGACATTCTAACAAATGGTAAAGAGACAATTAATAATTTGAAGAAGTATAACTCAGAATCAAGAAATTTAAAGATTGAAATTGAATTTAAGGACAATTTAAAAGAAGTCACAGACTCCATTGACGAAATATCAGACATAGTAATGACAAGCAGATCAGGAACACTAACGCAAAACATTTCAACGAGTCAAGAAATTGAAAAACTAGAAGGATTAAAGATAAATTTAGATAAATATAAAGACAATATTTTAATTATATTATTAATCCCAGAATATACAAAAGAAAAATATAATAAATATTACATTCAAAACTTTTCAGTAAAAAATAAAATATTAAGTTTAGAAACAAGTGAAGTAATTAATGTAAATAATACTTTGTTTCACTTATCAAAAGAAATCAAAAACTTACAAACATTTGAAAATAAATTAATTCAAAGTATTTTAGAAAGTAAGATTATAAATTGTAAACCTACTAACTATTATAAGAAAAATGATGTTTAGACTCGTTTGTCTAAATTGATACAAATCAAGCACATAAACTTGATTTTATTTATTTGTTGAGGAGTGAAACAAGCACTTGAACTTGTTCACAATGAAGATACAATTAGATCAAAATTGAACGCTGAATTACCTTCAATAAATGACTGATACTTTATTAAAATGATTGAGTCTATTTATACATACATTTTGCTTACATTAAAAATTACATTTACTTATTTGACATACATTACATAGAGAAATTACAAAATTAAAAATTATGACAAAACCAATAATGAAACAATGAATCACATTAACAAAAAAGTAAAATAAATTAAAATAATAATCAACAGCAATGCCAATGCAATGCAGCTACGATAGCATTCTTCAGTGGGTCAACTTCCACTTGCTTTAACTGCTGATGATGCATAACAACGATTAACTGGGTGCTTGTTGTATTATTTAAAATGTTTATATTGCCGACTTAGACATTCTCCCCCGCGTTGAACGATGGTTCAACTACCTAGGTGACTGTGACGATGAACTCTGACTCTGGTTTCGTATGTCGAGGAGATGGATTTGGTTTCATAGAGATAACAGATGATCTTCCTGATTTTCGTTTCCATATAAGATAGATGTTTGGACAGTGTCCTCTGCGACCGATAAAACGTTTCAGTGCTCCGAGAAACGATTCGGTAGTTCGATCGCTTACAAGTTCTATATGTACGGCCTTTGTGACGAAACAACAGAAAATTGCCACATAAGCCCTTTGAGGTCTCTTGCCACGAATTTTATAATGAATCCAAAATGGTCCACTGTAGTCCACTCCTGAGTTGATGAAGGGTCTTGCCCGTGTGATTCTTGGTGCTGATAGACTTCCCATTACTTTTTGAATTAATTGTGGTTTAGCTCTTGTGCATTTTACACAGCGATGAACAATTGATCGAGCCATAATTTTTCCCTTTATTGTCCAAAGTCTTTGCCTCATCTGTGCAAGTAATATCTGAGGACCAGTGTTTTTTTTTCGTGGACTTCTTGCATCAATAGTTTTGCCAATGGATTGTTGTATGGTGGAAGCATGGGATGTTTGGTATCAAATGGAAGTAATCCGGAGTCTAGTCGACCTCCGACTCGAACGATTCCCTTGTCATCCAGAAATGGAGACAGGCTAGAGAAATGGCTATTCCGCTTGGATTCCTTGTATTTCTGCAGGTCACTGATTTCATATTTGAAATCGAATGCCTGCATTGCTTGAATTATCACGATTAGTGCATCTTCTAGTTCTCGAGTAGTTAAATGGATATCGTCTTGTCTTATAACCTCTTTGTTTCTAGTATGTTTGCAGAAACGTAGGATATATGCAGTTATCCGCTGAAGTGTACTGAATGAATTTCCATGATTGATCTTATAAATCATATTCTGATCACAATTACAAATTGCTGCTGCTACAGTTGGTATCTTTCGTTTTCTTTCTGTGTCTGCCGTCGGCTCTGACGATGTAAATGATCTCAATATATATGGTAGTTAATATTAATTTTTCAATGCAAGAATTTTTTTTTATTTATTCTTCTTTTTTTATTTCTAATATTCTTTCTTTGTCGCAAATAGATTTTTCTCTTTATTTATTTTTGTTGTATGTACAAGTTTTTTCAGTTCAAATTGTTTCTTTATTACATTTCTTTAGTTTCTCTCTTACTTGTGAAATAAATGTTTTCAATATTTTTGTTTTCGATTCCAGCCTCGGTTTAAACTTTTGTTGTCATAATGGGCAGCAACAATGACGCTGGCTTTCACAGCATAAACGAAAAAAATAGATTTTTAGTAAATACTCTTTGCAAAAGTAATAATGGTTTGCACATTTGCCACATTAATGCTCAGAGTCTTATTAACAAATTTGATGAGTTCAAAATGATATTTGAAGATAGTTTGGTTGATATAATTTGCGTGTCTGAGACGTGGTTTTATCCAAATTTAAATAGTAGTCTCTTTTCTCTTAATGGATTTAAAAAACCATACAGGGCTGACCGTACTCATTCAACGGGCGGGGGTGTTGCGATATATGTTAAAAATTACATCCGGTCTAGCCATGTTAAATGCTCTGATGGTACCGAGGCATGTGATTATTATTTCATTGATTTATTTGATGGTGATAATAAATGCACCATTGGTGCCATTTATATGCCACCACGAGTTGCTAGCTCTCGTCTTATTACACCAATTGTAGAAGAAATGTGTTCTCGTGTACCTAAGCTTATAGTTTGTGGAGATTTAAATATAAATCTTCTGCAACCTTCATCTAATCTTTTTAAAACGTCAATGAATTCTCTGGGACTCTCATTTGTGAATTATGTTGAGCCAACTCACTTTAAGCCTGGTTGTATCCCATCACTGCTTGATGTTTTTCTTGTAAGCGATGAAAGTTTTATTAAATGTTGTAGTCAGTTATCCGTCCCTGTGTTTTCATACCATGATCTTATTTTTTCCACCTATGATCTAAATTTTGAGAGGAAATCCACACAATCATTTCAGTTTCGTGATTTTCGTAATGTCAATGTTGAATATTTATTTAGTGATTGTTCGTCCATTGATTTACACCCAATTTTCACTACGTCTAACGTTAATAGTCAAATTGAACACCTTAACGTAGCCATTGACTATCTTTTTAATAAACATGTGCCCTTAAGGACTCGATTTATTAAATCAAGTAGCTGTCCTTGGCTTTCTCATGAAATTCTTAATGCAATTAAAGCAAGAGATGTCTCATATCGGCGCTGGAAACGATTTGGTTGTGTAGAAATGCTTCGACTATTTAAAACATCCCGTAATCTGGTAACAAGGTTAATAAAAACAGCCAAATACAATTACTATAATAACAGGTTCAACAAAGATCTTTCCTCCAAGTTCTTTTGGAAAGAAGTAAAAAGTGTTGGTTTAAAAAAAGATACTTGTGTTTCCGATGAGAATATTGATTTAGAGGAACTGAATCGTAATATCTCCACTCCTCCAACCCAATTCAACAATATGGTCTCCGAACTTGCTGAGAACGATAGAGTTGATGCATTTTCTGTGTGTGCTGTTGATGAATATCAAGTAGGAAAAGCAGTTTTCTCAATTAAATCCAAATCTACTGGTCTCGACAACAATCATCCCGATTTTATAAAAATCCTTCTTCCTTTCATACTTCCTCATATAACTCACATTTTTAACACTATAATAATGACCTCAACCTATCCCACTTCCTGGAAACAATCTAAAATTATCCCTATACCAAAACAGGGAAAAAAAGAATACAGACCCATAGCTATCCTTCCTTTTCTATCTAAGGTTTTTGAAAACATTTTAAGCAACCAGATAAAAAATTATATTAAACAAAAACATCTCCTTCACGCTCTGCAATCTGGTTTCCGGTCTGGACATAGTTGCATTTCAGCCCTTCTAAAAGTGTCTGATGATATAAGACAGGCCTTAGACAAAAATTATATAACTGTGATAACATTACTTGACTTTTCAAAAGCATTTGATTGCGTTAACTCTAATATTCTCTGTGATAAACTGACGACCTATTTCAATTTCTCTGACACAACTAAAAATCTAATTTATTCATACTTGACCAATCGTATGAACAGTGGACCGTAAAACCACAGTGTACATGAAGTAAAATTTGTTGGTTGAAGACCTCTTGAAATCACATCTGCTGGATTATGTTTTGATGAAACATGTCGCCATTTCTCAGGAAGAGTTTGTCTTTGTATACTGGAAACTCGATTAGCCACAAGTGTTTGAAATGATGCTGATGGTGAATTAATCCATGCCAGAACGATTTCAGAATCTATCCATAAGAATGATGGAACGTCCTTAAAATTCAGGTCATTCTCAACTCTAGCCGTTAATTGAGCACCCAAAACTGCAACGCATAGTTCTAGGCGTGGCAATGTCTGTCTTTTTAGTGGAGTCACTCGGGATTTTGAACATAATAGCCTTGCAACTATTGTCCCATTTTTCAGGATTGCTCGCAGGTACACTACTGTACCATATGCCTATTCAGATGCATCACAGAAGGTGTGAATCTGTATTTTTGCTGGTACATCATTGTTAAACATATGGCGTGAGAACTGGAAATTGTTTAACCATTTCAGATCTTCACGAAACTGTATCCATCTTGTATGTAGTTCAGCTGGTAACGATTCATCACATGATAGCTTTAATAGCCATAGCTCCTGTACAAATATTTTGCTGTAACAACTATTGGAGCCATTATACCCAATGGATCGAATAATTTGGCAAGGTCTGAGGTGACAATGCGTTTTGTTATTCGATTTGTAGTATTTAATTTTGTTTTAACACAAAATCTGTCATTTTTTAGTTGCCATGTTAAACCAAGTGCTTTAATTGTTGCATTGGTGTCATTTCCGAAATCGAGATCAATCTCCTGATCCTCTTTAGCAATATCTTGAAGAAGTCGGGGATGATTAGCGCACCATTTCCTTAATTTAAATCCTGCATCTTTTAATAATTGTGTAACTTGATCTTGCATTTCCAATGTTGTAACTAGGCTGTTATCACCAGTCAAGCAGTCATCTACATAGAAATCATTGTGTAGGGCCTAGGGGAAATCTTTCGCTATTGTCTTTGGCAAGCTGCTGTAGACACTTTGTAGCCAAATACGGTGCTGCTCTTGTACCATACGTAACTGTGTTGAGTTGATAGTAGTTAAGAGGTCCCTTTTCGTCAGCTCTCCATACAATGGTTTGATATCTTCTGGATGCATGGTTATTTGACGATACATTTTTTGGATATCAGCGCAAAAAAACATATCTTGGTTATCGAAAACGAAGTAATAATGAAAATAGTTCACCTTGTACTGTTGGGCCTGTGTACATGATATCGTTCAATGATAATCCTGATGAGGTTTTTGACGATGCATCAAAAACGACTCGAAGCTTGGTGGTGCTAATGTCTTCTTTAAAAACACAGTGATGAGGTATGAAGTAATTAGGCGCTTGTATGTTATTAACGTCAATTTTGGTCATGTGGCCGAGATCTTCCATAAATTGAATGTATTGGTCTTTCACTTCTCTGTTCTTTGCTAACCTTCGTTCAAGTGCAAGGAACCTGTTGACTGCTATGTCCTTGGATTTTCCTAGAGCGTTTGTGCTTCCATGAAAAGGTAGCTTGACAATGAATCGTCCATCACTACTTATTTGTGTATTTTGTGCAAAATGGGATTCGCACATCTCTTCGTCTCTTGATAGGTTGCTACATTGTGTTTCTACTTCTTCGAGACTCCATAATCGTTCAATCATTTGATGGAGGTCATTGTCATCATAAGTAGAGATGTCACATGTTGCTGTATTATACTTGGCTTCCGTTACCTTTCCTGCTATCACCCATCCAAGAACTGTGTTTTGTAGTGTAGGTAGATCATCTACTAAACGTATCTGCCCGATGGAAAGTAATTGATGATGGAATTCTGCACCAAGAAGAATATCTATTATGTCTGGACGATTGAAAAATGGATCGGCCAGTGGCACATTCTTTGGAATTGCCCATGACGAAATGTTGAAATGTTGAGATGGTTGTGGAGATATGATGTGTGGAAGAACAAATGCTTCTAATTGGGTATTAAAACCAATTGTTCTTGATTGTATTTTGACGTTTACACGTTGATGGGATTCTCTCTTTCCATTGCCAATGCCTTGAATGCTCATTGATGTTTGTTTTGAATGAAGACCTAGTTTTTTTTACAAAGCGTGCTGTTATTAGATTCACTTGCGAACCGGAATGCAATACTGCTCTGCACTGGAATCTCTGTTCATTGTTTGTAATCAGCTCTACAACAGCTGTGCTGCGGAATATGTAATAATGCCTGTTTGGATCTTTGGATGATGCTGATAATGTCACTGATAAACTTATATTTGTTTTGGATTTTGGATTATTGTCTCCTTCAATATCAGTTGTATGCTTATTAGAGACCAATCCCTTGTTAGGACTTTCAAGATGTAAGAGCGTGTTGTGCTTTAGATCTACTCTCGAAATACAATTTTTGACCCCATGGCCACTCTTTAGGCAATTGAGGCAAATTTTTTGTTTTTGTGCTAGTTGAATCCGTTCTGATGTCTGTAGTTGCACGAACTGTTTGCAGGCAAATATAGGATGTGTTCCAGATTTACACACAATGCAGGTTTCCTTTCGGTTTGATGTTACAGATGCACAAGCTCGAGGAGTTGGATCCTTCTTTTTCTGTCCAACTGATTCCAGCGATTGAAATTGGTTTTCCAGAAATGACAAAAATTCTTTCATGGACTGCAGTTCCTTTGGCTTCGTAAGAGATTGCTCGTAAAGAATTCTGGTACCTTGGTCAAGCTTGCTCACCAGTAAGTATAGTAGAATGGGGTCCCAACTAGCGGTATTCACACCTATGTTGCATAAAGCCATCAAACGTTCTTGTGTGGTATCGTGAAGATTCTTGATGGCCGCTGCTGATGGATGATGTTGTGTATGGTTAGGTTGTCTAACTATCTTTTGCAACAGGATAGAAGTGAGAACCTTGATGTTGTTGTGTCGGTCTTGAAGGCTGGTCCATGCCTTCTTGTAATTATCTTCGGTCAATGATAGATGACGAATCAAATTCTCAGCTTCTCCGCTAAGATGTCTTTTAAGATACCACATCTTTTGGATATTTGGAATCGATCGTTTATCCACCATTTGTGAGAATAAATCGAAAAATGTATGATAGATCTACTTGATCTATCTTTGATTGTTTATCAAAGGCTAATATTCCATCTTCAAAATATTTGATATACTGCTGAACCAATGCTGCAATCTCCTTGAAGTAATTCTTCGTGAATTACTCATGGTCCTCGTCAATATGCGACAGTCTGTTAATCTTTTTCGAATTTCTTCCACTGCTCTTGAAGCCGCAGAAGCCTTTCTTCAAAGTGAGCTCCTGAGCTCTTTCGATCGGGTGAGTCTTTTTTGAAATTAGTGATGTTGCGTTGGATTTCTTGGCCACTTGCTACTTAGGCATTCTCGCACTCTTGGAATGATGTCATCGTATATCTATCGGATATGTATATCTGCCAACGATGAATTAATTGATATTGATGAATATGAGCCAATCAGTTGTAGATATGTATATCAACCAACGATTGGTAACTTGATGAAGATGAAGATAATTAAAATTGTTCGAATGATCAATTGGATCACGTCGGGGTCACCAAAATGTTTAGACTCGTTTGTCTAAATTGATACAAATCAAGCACATAAACTTGATTTTATTTATTTGTTGAGGAGTGAAACAAGCACTTGAACTTGTTCACAATGAAGATACAATTAGATCAAAATTGAACGCTGAATTACCTTCAATAAATGACTGATACTTTATTAAAATGATTGAGTCTATTTATACATACATTTTGCTTACATTAAAAATTACATTTACTTATTTGACATACATTACATAGAGAAATTACAAAATTAAAAATTATGACAAAACCAATAATGAAACAATGAATCACATTAACAAAAAAGTAAAATAAATTAAAATAATAATCAACAGCAATGCCAATGCAATGCAGCTACGATAGCATTCTTCAGTGGGTCAACTTCCACTTGCTTTAACTGCTGATGATGCATAACAACGATTAACTGGGTGCTTGTTGTATTATTTTAAATGTTTATATTGCCGACTTAGACATTCTCCCCCGCGTTGAACGATGGTTCAACTACCTAGGTGACTGTGACGATGAACTCTGACTCTGGTTTCGTATGTCGAGGAGATGGATTTGGTTTCATAGAGATAACAGATGATCTTCCTGATTTTCGTTTCCATATAAGATAGATGTTTGGACAGTGTCCTCTGCGACCGATAAAACGTTTCAGTGCTCCGAGAAACGATTCGGTAGTTCGATCGCTTACAAGTTCTATATGTACGGCCTTTGTGACGAAACAACAGAAAATTGCCACATAAGCCCTTTGAGGTCTCTTGCCACGAATTTTATAATGAATCCAAAATGGTCCACTGTAGTCCACTCCTGAGTTGATGAAGGGTCTTGCCCGTGTGATTCTTGGTGCTGATAGACTTCCCATTACTTTTTGAATTAATTGTGGTTTAGCTCTTGTGCATTTTACACAGCGATGAACAATTGATCGAGCCATAATTTTTCCCTTTATTGTCCAAAGTCTTTGCCTCATCTGTGCAAGTAATATCTGAGGACCACAGTGTTTTTTTTTTCGTGGACTTCTTGCATCAATAGTTTTGCCAATGGATTGTTGTATGGTGGAAGCATGGGATGTTTGGTATCAAATGGAAGTAATCCGGAGTCTAGTCGACCTCCGACTCGAACGATTCCCTTGTCATCCAGAAATGGAGACAGGCTAGAGAAATGGCTATTCCGCTTGGATTCCTTGTATTTCTGCAGGTCACTGATTTCATATTTGAAATCGAATGCCTGCATTGCTTGAATTATCACGATTAGTGCATCTTCTAGTTCTCGAGTAGTTAAATGGATATCGTCTTGTCTTATAACCTCTTTGTTTCTAGTATGTTTGCAGAAACGTAGGATATATGCAGTTATCCGCTGAAGTAATTTCCATGATTGATCTTATAAATCATATTCTGATCACAATTATAAATTGCTGCTGCTACAGTTGGTATCTTTCGTTTTCTTTCTGTGTCTTCTGTAATTGCCAGATTTTTGGAATATTTTGCTGGCCACATATCTTCTTGACCATGTAGGAACAGTGGACCGTAAAACCACAGTGTACATGAAGTAAAATTTGTTGGTTGAAGACCTCTTGAAATCACATCTGCTGGATTATGTTTTGATGAAACATGTCGCCATTTCTCAGGAAGAGTTTGTCTTTGTATACTGGAAACTCGATTAGCCACAAGTGTTTGAAATGATGCTGATGGTGAATTAATCCATGCCAGAACGATTTCAGAATCTATCCATAAGAATGATGGAACGTCCTTAAAATTCAGGTCATTCTCAACTCTAGCCGTTAATTGAGCACCCAAAACTGCAACGCATAGTTCTAGGCGTGGCAATGTCTGTCTTTTTAGTGGAGTCACTCGAGATTTTGAACATAATAGCCTTACAACTATTGTCCCATTTTTCAGGATTGCTCGCAGGTACACTACTGTACCATATGCCTATTCAGATGCATCACAGAAGGTGTGAATCTGTATTTTTGCTGGTACATCATTGTTAAACATATGGCGTGAGAACTGGAAATTGTTTAACCATTTCAGATCTTCACGAAACTGTATCCATTTTGTATGTAGTTCAGCTGGTAACGATTCATCACATGATAGCTTTAATAGCCATAGCTCCTGTACAAATATTTTGCTGTAACAACTATTGGAGCCATTATACCCAATGGATCGAATAATTTGGCAAGGTCTGAGGTGACAATGCGTTTTGTTATTCGATTTGTAGTATTTAATTTTGTTTTAACACAAAATCTGTCATTTTTTGGTTGCCATGTTAAACCAAGTGCTTTAGTTGTTGCATTGGTGTCATTTCCGAAATTGAGATCAATCTCCTGATCCTCTTTAGCAATATCTTGAAGAAGTCGGGGATGATTAGCGCACCATTTCCTTAATTTAAATCCTGCATCTTTTAATAATTGTGTAACTTGATCTTGCATTTCCAATGTTGTAACTAGGCTGTTATCACCAGTCAAGCAGTCATCTACATAGAAATCATTGTGTAGGGCCTAGGGGAAATCTTTCGCTATTGTCTTTGGCAAGCTGCTGTAGACACTTTGTAGCCAAATACGGTGCTGCTCTTGTACCATACGTAACTGTGTTGAGTTGATAGTAGTTAAGAGGTCCCTTTTCGTCAGCTCTCCATACAATGGTTTGATATCTTCTGGATGCATGGTTATTTGACGATACATTTTTTGGATATCAGCGCAAAAAAACATATCTTGGTTATCGAAAACGAAGTAATAATGAAAATAGTTCACCTTGTACTGTTGGGCCTGTGTACATGATATCGTTCAATGATAATCCTGATGAGGTTTTTGACGATGCATCAAAAACGACTCGAAGCTTGGTGGTGCTACTGTCTTCTTTAAAAACACAGTGATGAGGTATGAAGTAATTAGGCGCTTGTATGTTATTAACGTCAATTTTGGTCATGTGGCCGAGATCTTCCATAAATTGAATGTATTGGTCTTTCACTTCTCTGTTCTTTGCTAACCTTCGTTCAAGTGCAAGGAACCTGTTGACTGCTATGTCCTTGGATTTTCCTAGAGCGTTTGTGCTTCCATGAAAAGGTAGCTTGACAATGAATCGTCCATCACTACTTATTTGTGTATTTTGTGCAAAATGGGATTCGCACATCTCTTCGTCTCTTGATAGGTTGCTACATTGTGTTTCTACTTCTTCGAGACTCCATAATCGTTCAATCATTTGATGGAGGTCATTGTCATCATAAGTAGAGATGTCACATGTTGCTGTATTATACTTGGCTTCCGTTACCTTTCCTGCTATCACCCATCCAAGAACTGTGTTTTGTAGTGTAGGTAGATCATCTACTAAACGTATCTGCCCGATGGAAAGTAATTGATGATGGAATTCTGCACCAAGAAGAATATCTATTATGTCTGGACGATTGAAAAATGGATCGGCCAGTGGCACATTCTTTGGAATTGCCCATGACGAAATGTTGAAATGTTGAGATGGTTGTGGAGATATGATGTGTGGAAGAACAAATGCTTCTAATTGGGTATTAAAACCAATTGTTCTTGATTGTATTTTGACGTTTACACGTTGATGGGATTCTCTCTTTCCATTGCCAATGCCTTGAATGCTCATTGATGTTTGTTTTGAATGAAGACCTAGTTTTTTTTACAAAGCGTGCTGTTATTAGATTCACTTGCGAACCGGAATGCAATACTGCTCTGCACTGGAATCTCTGTTCATTGTTTGTAATCAGCTCTACAACAGCTGTGCTGCGGAATATGTAATAATGCCTGTTTGGATCTTTGGATGATGCTGATAATGTCACTGATAAACTTATATTTGTTTTGGATTTTGGATTATTGTCTCCTTCAATATCAGTTGTATGCTTATTAGAGACCAATCCCTTGTTAGGACTTTCAAGATGTAAGAGCGTGTTGTGCTTTAGATCTACTCTCGAAATACAATTTTTGACCCCATGGCCACTCTTTAGGCAATTGAGGCAAATTTTTTGTTTTTGTGCTAGTTGAATCCGTTCTGATGTCTGTAGTTGCACGAACTGTTTGCAGGCAAATATAGGATGTGTTCCAGATTTACACACAATGCAGGTTTCCTTTCGGTTTGATGTTACAGATGCACAAGCTCGAGGAGTTGGATCCTTCTTTTTCTGTCCAACTGATTCCAGCGATTGAAATTGGTTTTCCAGAAATGACGAAAATTCTTTCATGGACTGCAGTTCCTTTGGCTTCGTAAGAGATTGCTCGTAAAGAATTCTGGTACCTTGGTCAAGCTTGCTCACCAGTAAGTATAGTAGAATGGGGTCCCAACTAGCGGTATTCACACCTATGTTGCATAAAGCCATCAAACGTTCTTGTGTGGTATCGTGAAGATTCTTGATGGCCGCTGCTGATGGATGAGGTTGTGTATGGTTAGGTTGTCTAACTATCTTTTGCAACAGGATAGAAGTGAGAACCTTGATGTTGTTGTGTCGGTCTTGAAGGCTGGTCCATGCCGTCTTGTAATTAACTTCGGTCAATGATAGATGACGAATCAAATTCTCAGCTTCTCCGCTAAGATGTCTTTTAAGATACCACATCTTTTGGATATTTGGAATCGATCGTTTATCCACCATTTGTGAGAATAAATCGAAAAATGTATGATAGATCTACTTGATCTATCTTTGATTGTTTATCAAAGGCTAATATTCCATCTTCAAAATATTTGATATACTGCTGAACCAATGATGCAATCTCCTTGAAGTAATTCTTCGTGAATTACTCATGGTCCTCGTCAATATGCGACAGTCTGTTAATCTTGTTCGAATTTCTTCCACTGCTCTTGAAGCCGCAGAAGCCTTTCTTCAAAGTGAGCTCCTGAGCTCTTTCGATCGGGTGAGTCTTTTTTGAAATTAGTGATGATGCGTTGGATTTCTTGGCTACTTGCTACTTGGGCATTCTCGCACTCTTGGAATGATGTCATCGTATATCTATCGGATATGTATATCTGCCAACGATGAATTAATTGATATTGATGAATATGAGCCAATCAGTTGTAGATATGTATATCAACCAACGATTGGTAACTTGATGAAGATGAAGATAATTAAAATTGTTCGAATGATCAATTGGATCACGTCGGGGTCACCAAAATGTTTAGACTCGTTTGTCTAAATTGATACAAATCAAGCACATAAACTTGATTTTATTTATTTGTTGAGGAGTGAAACAAGCACTTGAACTTGTTCACAATGGAGATACAATTAGATCAAAATTGAACGCTGAATTACCTTCAATAAATGACTGATACTTTATTAAAATGATTGAGTCTATTTATACATACATTTTGCTTACATTAAAAATTACATTTACTTATTTGACATACATTACATAGAGAAATTACAAAATTAAAAATTATTACAAAACCAATAATGAAACAATGAATCACATAAACAAGAAAGTAAAATAAATAAAAATAATAATCAACAGCAATGCCAATGCAATGCAGCTACGATAGCATTCTTCAGTGGGTCAACTTCCACTTGCTCTAACTGCTGATGATGCATAACAACGATTAACTGGGTGTTTGTTGTATTTTTTTAAATGTTTATATTGTCGACTTAGACAAATGAGATAATTGAAAAAGATCAATTTTTAATAATACAAAATGTAGAGAAAACTAATATAAATCAAAATTGTAACAATTTAAACTATAATTTAGAAGGAAATTATGTATTAGAAATGTAAAACTTTAAAATAATAATAAACTAGCTGGCCCGCCCCGGCTTCGCTCGGGTAGAGAAAAAATTTCTTTAAAAAAAGTAACGGCTTGGCTCATTGCAAAAAAGTATCTGAAATGTAATAAATACGTAAAAACATTTCAAAGTGTGTTTAAAATTTGAAACTGTATTTCACTCAATAATATATATAAAAATTATTTTGCGGTTGGTAACCCATCATATAAAAATAACCTTTACAATACAAAAGGAAATCGAAATCTGATACTTTTTAGTTTTTACCCCATTTCACTCTATAGTTTTGAGGGTAAACCTAGGAAGACATCTAGCCCTTAACCCATCTTCTAAATAAAGCCCTTTCGAACATCAAAGAAAAAAGGGAAAAAATCCGACATACTTTATTTTGCAATTGCAATTTTTTTTACAAAATTTTATGCCTTAAACGATCCTCAATTATCTTTCAAACACTAAAAGAATTTTTTAAATTGGATATATAGTTCTGAGAATAGTCATCACAAACAAACAAAGCAAGATTGGAGCTTTATTTATATAGAAGCTATAATTATAGATTGGGCTTTGTGGAATTAATAAAATCTACTAAAATGTTTTAGAAATTAGACCAAGAGCTGACTGAAAATCTGTTCATGAAATACCAAAGTCTGGCAGGTTTCTTTTTTAGCCTTTGGGAAGGGTGGGAGGTCAAACCCGCTTGAAAATCCATCTACGTGTTAGGGTCATAAACACTTCAATTCAAAAAGAAAACCTGAAAAGAAAACTTTTATATTTGATAATGTCACAGATAACATACTTATTCCAACTAAATAAAATAAGTTTAAATTAAATTGACAAATTATAATTACAGGAAGAAAACTTGTTGTGTTTGTTAATTGCTTTATAAAAAAAATGACATTAGTGCTTTATCGAAACCTTCGTAGGCATCATCAGAAGATCCTACCAAAATATTTGTTAGAAATTTGACAAACAAAAAATGCACTAAAAATGCATTGATGGCAAACCGCTTTAGAGAATTTTAACCAAACTTCACCGAAACCCTATCAAAAGATTTGTTAGTAATTTGACAAAATGCACTTAAAATGCATTTTTCGGTTTTCCCTTTACCGAATTTTGACCAAACTTCACAAAAAGACCATCCTGAATAGGGAAGATAACTTTATAAAAAAAATCTAAAAATTCGGCCCAGCCATTCTCGAGTTTATCGAGCCCGAACATAAGGCAACTTATTTTTATATATATTAGATAATAGAGTTTTTAATAAAAAATTGTACAAAACAAATAAAATATTACCATTACCAAAACATAAGTATTCGGAAGAGTACCTAAAAGAAATAAATTATGAATCAATAGAAAACTTAAAAGAAATAGCTGAAGTAAAAGAATAAAAGAAAACGCTATATTTCAGCTTTTCAACAATCATGTTTATTATTATCATTGTTTCGATTATAATTTGTGTTAAAATCAAGAAAAATAATAACAATACTTTTGTACACTTGCCATCGGTCGCTTTTCAACCGATAGAAGTCTCGAAAGAGGGAAGAGTTTTATCCAACGAACCTCTACATGAAGTAAGTCTGTTCTGAACACTGAAATATCACGAACAAGACCTATACAAACGGAAATAGAATTCATGTTAGAGATAAGAAACAAAATCCAAATAAACAATAATCCTGAACATACACCAACGATATGCTCAAGATTATTCTTATCAAGTGTAATCGGACTTCCATGAAGAAAGTCACGTACGCACATCCACAATACGATACCTATAAAATTGTTATGAATAAGCCCAAGTGAAAAACAATAGACAGATCTTAAATTAAAGTAGAAGTCGCTACAAGTAATATCGGGTTTTTCAATAAGAGCGCTACAAAAGTTTTTTTTTTAAATAAAACAAAAACGGTTTTGGATATCAATGAAATTCTTTATTGCTGTGAAAGTACATTCGATGCCATTATGTATGGAACTCGATTTCTTTTGCATGGCCACCACGGGCACGCTTGCAGACGTCTAGACGCTGAACCCAATTTTCGACCGTTTTCGAGCATAAATCGACCGATTCTGCTGCCATTTCACGTTCGATATTCGTATGAAGTTCATTAATCGTCGCTGGCTTGTTGGCATTGACCATAGACGTAGCCTCACAGGAAATAGTCTAACGGCGTCAAATCGCACGACCGAGGCGGCCAAGCGACTGGACCATTTCGTGAGATAACACGTTCTCCAAACTTGGTTTCCAATAAATTGTTTGTGACATTCGCTGTGTGGCTTGTGGCGCCGTCCTGTTGGAACCACATGTCCTCCAAGTCCATATCATCCAATTGGGGCCAAAAATATTCGGTTATCATTGAACGGTAGCGATCCCCATTCACAGTAACGTGCCTATCTTGATCATCACGGAAGAAGTATGGCCCAATGATGCCGCCGGCCAATAAACCACATCAAACCGTATTTTTTTCGGGATGCAATGATGACTCATGGAGTACGCGTGGATTGCTGCCTGACCAATACCACATATTTTGTTTATTGACGAAGCCATTCAGTCATCGCTGATGATTTTTCGATGAAAATCCGAATCATTTTCAAGTTGTTGCTCAGCCCTATTCACGAACATACGACGCTTCTGGTGGTCAAGCGGCTTATCGTGTAAGGATGTAGGCCAAGATCTTTTCGCAAAATTCGCCAAAACGACGACACAGAGATGCCCAACGCTTGAGAACGACGTGTTAGAGACACATTTGGGCTTTCTGCAACTGAAGCCTCAGCGGCAGCAATATTTTCGACACTACGGGCACTTCTTTGTCTCACTGGCACGGGAACATTTTGTACTGTGACTGTGGATTCAAATTTTTCCACTAGACGCTCAATTGTTGATCTGCTAGGACGATTATGACGACCATAAATTGGACGTAGCGCTCTTAACGTCGAGGCCACTGACTCCGAATTTTGGTTGTAAATTTTTATAATTTCGACTCGTTGTTGGCTTGTATATCTTTCCATCGTGAAATGGCAAATCTTACTGAAGAGAAATGTCAAAAGAGCGGCAAGAAATATGGCGTCGTTTGCTCACCCTGTAGCTCTACTTTTGTAGCGTCCCTGTTGAATAGCCCTATATAAGAACTCTTATTAATATAGTTGAATAAAGAATGAGCCTTGCTCTTAGAAGCTCGCAGTTTCTTTTTTTTAAATCAAGTATTAAAATTTATAGCTGAACATATTTTCAAGGATTTAAGCCCCGAATCCTCTTCTACTTAAACATATGCAACAGTTTTAAGTAAATCAACTCAACCAAAGCCAACACCCGCAAACATTCCATCGTCCGAAACTCACAAACGCTCTTTAAACACCATACCACATCCAAATCCAAAAATACCAAACAATGAAAATAGTAACAACATCCACACAAACCAAAAATAAAACAGTCTCAGCAACTGCAGACATCCCCTCTTCCACCCCATCTAACTCATATACCCAATCTCAAACGACTCCCACTTATCACAAAATCCCCATTCACAAAATACAAACCATATCTTAACACAAAATCGAAATCCACCAAATATTCCACCCCGCCTAACTGAGCAAATGTCAACTGATTGCAACTCACCTATTTCAAAATTCACCCAATCACTCGTAAACAGTAATAAAAACTACATAAATCACTCGGAAACCGACGATGAAAGTATATAATAACAAATTGTGTACAAACAAAGCCGACTCCGCTGTCCAGAGGCTGAGACAACCGGGAACCTCAGGAGTCCCGGGTGCCCCAGCCACTGACCAGCGGAGTCGCAAACACACTTACACCAACAACCATAAAACCAAATCTCGCTTTTCACAATATAACTCGGCGTATATTGGACAAAAGCATAACACCTCAAACAAATCCTTCTTAAAGGTCCTGCCATGGAACCTTAATGGTTATTTTAATAATTGGCATGAATTACAATTATTAAAAAATGACTACAATCCTTCAATAATAACCCTTCAAGAAACCCATCTTCAAGCTAACTCCTCCACACATCCCCCAAAACAGTATACAGCGTACTTCCCCAACTTAACAACAAACACCTCAGCAAAACAAGGCACTGGAATACTGATTCACAGTTCCCTCTCTCATAACCGTTTATCTATCAAATCCAACATATCCATAATAGCAATAGAAATTCATCTTAACACCAAGATTACTGTTATATCACTTTACATCCCTCCTTGCCAAACATTCACTTCCACAGAATTAATTAATATTATGAGCAACATCCAAACTCCGATCTTACTAACAGGAGATGTCAATTCCTGGAACACATTATGGGGTTCCCCAGTAACTAATTCTAGATTTAATGAAATTGAAAACTTTCTTTCAACCACCAATCTTGCCATTTTAAATAATGGTAGTCCAACGCACTTTTAGAACCATAAAACCTGGACCTACGTAGATGTGACAGCTATATCTCCGCAGTTATTACCCAATGCTTCATGGGAAATCTCCGATGATCTGCACGGTAGTGACCATCTGCCAATATTGACAAGTATAGATCTTGGATGTAAGTCTACTCCCAAAAAAAGGCCTTTTAAATTCAAAATTGATTTATTTCAAAAAGAAGTACTAGAATTTGTTAACAAACCACAATCCTAAAATATAAATAAAGAGGTGGCTTTAATTACAAAAGCGATGCGTTCTGCTGCCAATATAGCCATACCCCAAACAAAGAACACTCCCCATAAATCGATAGCTCCATGGTGGAATTCCGAACTGTCTACACTACGAAATAATAAACAGAGCCTGTGGAAGATCTTCAAAAAATACCCATCCGATCTCAACCTCGTTAATTATCGCAAAGCTAATGCCCTATTTCGAAGGCAAGCAAAACTGGCAAAAGAGGAAAGTTTTCAAAAGTTTACATCCAACATTAATCCAAATTCTACAAGCAAAAGAATGTGGGCTTGTTATATGTGATATAAAATCCCTTACAGGGAACTACACCCCAATTATGATTAATACGTTAATTACTGAATCTGGAATACTAACTAACACAACAGATATCTGCGATGGCAAGACCTGGTCTAATTACTCTAGTGACTTAAACTTCTCCACACATTTCCTCGACTCTAAACGCCTTGCAATAGTGTATCAGCAAAATACATTGAAAAACAAATTTGTTTCTTCGAACTAGAAACTTGTCTTAATTCTCTTAAAAGTAAAACATCAGGTTATGATCGCATCTTATACCCTGTGCTAAAAAACTCCCCATTCCTACTTAAATAAAGAATCTTGGAACTGTACAATAGCATTCTGGTATAATACCACAGACGTGGAAAGTCGCCAGTGTTATACCGATCCCCAAACCCACAAAAAAATTGACAGACCAATCTCGTTGTTGCCATGCTCTAGCAAAAATTATATCCAATCCACTACTTTGGTACATAAAAAAAAATAACTTCATCAGTGCAAACCAAGTAGCCATGTTCGTAGTACCACCGACTCCCTACACCACTTAGACGAGTACATTAACGCAGCGCTTTCATGCAAAAATCATGTATCAGTCTTATCACTTGATTTTGTCAAGGCATTTGACAGAAATGGCATACATATAATTCTAAATAAGCTAACTCAGTGGAAGATTGGCCCTAAAATGTATTCATTTATAAAATCCTTTTTGTCAAACAGACAATTCAGAATTAAATCAAGTAATTTCTACTCAACTATATATAAATTAGAAAACGGGATACCTCAAGACTCATCCGTCTCAGTGACCTTGTTCATCATAGCATATATCGATATAAGCGAGATTATATTAAAATATAAAAACTTAAATCACGTCCTTTACGCGGACGACCTAATTTGATTATCTTAATGTAACGATAAAAGCAGCACTAAGGAACTTTTTGAAAACGCGCTTACAGATTTAATTGAATGGAGCTCCCACACAGGCTCTATCATCTCACCTGATAAAAGTAAACATTTACATATTTGCAAAAAAAAGAAACTGTAATACTTTCAACATCAACCTATCTACTTATCAAATACCAAATGTAAACATCTTAAATATTTTAGGTATTACTTTTGATAAAAATTTTAGTTTTAAGGACCACGTTTCACTTCTCAAAAAAAAAGTTAGCTATTAGGCTAAATATAATTAAGTTTTTATCCTCAAAAAATAGCTATGTCCACCCCAACACACTTATTCATGTTACAAGAAATATTATATTATCAAAGATTGACTATGGATTGGTTATCTACGGAAAATGCTCAAAAACAACATTACAAATTATCAAACCGTCCTATCACTCCGCAGTCAGAAGCAGTTTGAAAGTCTTTGCTACCACACCAATAAAAAACATGCTCACGGAAGCTGGCCTTCCGTCCATTGAATACCGCAGAGACCTCCTAACTGCTCGCCTCGCACCAAAAATCTGCCAGTCTTACAACTCCCCAATTATTGAAGATGGCAAGAAGATTTTACTGCGTAAAAAAACTCCAAAACACCCATCCACAATGTACATTACACTAAAATCTTTTGCAAACATTGGCATTCCTCCAACAATCAATAAACTGACGCCCGGAAACACCCTTCCATGGAAAATACCAACAAACTCGTTGAACACCTACCTATCATCTTTCATAAAGGATTCTACAAATTAAGAAATCTATTCGCAACTATTCCACGGTATCATAGACAGATACAGAAGTAATTTATGACATATTCTGTACACAGATGGAGCTAAATCTGACAATGGCACAGGACTTGCAGTTGTTTCTGAAACATATGGCGTCTTTTACAGTACGAGACTTCCTAATTACTTCATAATTTACTCCGCAGAAGCGCACGCTATTCTTAAAGCTACAGAAAAAGCGAACACGGGAGCTAAAAACGTCGTTATTTGCTCCGACAGCCTTTCCACCATAAAATCAATCGGGAATGTCAAAAACAGCTCACCAATAATCACCAAAATCCGAGACAACATATTCAGAAACAAAAATAAGCTTAGGATTCTGTGGATCTCAGTGCACTCAGGTATTAAATGAAACGATCTTGCAGACAGTGCAGCGAAGAACGCGTCTGAAGAGACAATTATAAATACACTTCCACCTTCTAAGGGAGATTTCCTGAAAGTAGTCAATTCTTACTGGGACCATAAAAGAGTAGAAGAATGGAAAACATACACCCACCTCTATTCGACCATTAACCCAAGAGGAGAACCTAATATGTATCCAACAGAAACATCTACTAAAATGAACAAAAGCTTCTCACGCCTTCGACTCGGACACACTCAGTTAACGCATTGCCATCTTCTTAAAAAGGAAAACCCTCCAAACTGCCACCTCTGCCAATCCAGTCATGTCTTAACACATAAGTATATTTCCAATTGCCCCAAAGTTAATGATCTTTGTAAATCACTCTTAAACAAAAAATTAATTGACCTCTTATCAACACCCTCTATAGAAAACATAAAAAATGTATATAAAATCTTAATTTGTGTATTCATGTGTTGTTGAGGTGGGAAACTTTATGCATTTAAAATGCCTAATATGTCATCTATCATTAAGCGCTTTAAGTTGCTGCGCTTAGGTGCGACGCCCAAACATTCATTTTTCATTTTCGGGTTCGCCCAGAAAAATTAGACTTTAACTTCCAAAAAATTCCGACAAAGCTGACATTTGGTAGAGAGCTTTTTTTTTGATGCCGTAAGCATTTTTTAAAATGTACATTAAATTTGCGATGGGGCTTAAAATTTTAGGGAGGGTGAAAAGGATAAAATCCAGTTTTTGTCAATTTTTCGAAATCTATAAGGTACAGATTGTATTTATCTGACCACAAAAAAATCAGCAAACTTTTTTTTGCAATCAAAAGAATTAGAAAAAAGTGTTTAAGAACTTTATGGTGTTCCTAGAAGATTAACCCGAAAGGTGTATTAAAATTGCATTTTGACTGGATTTTTTTTTCTTGTACGATTTATGTTTGGATAGATGTCTTCTCTATAAAATCAAGTCTCAAAATTGAGGAAAAAATCGATTTTACGTAATAAAATAATCAACAAATGAGCTTTTTATGAACACTGGAAATTTAATAATCTCGAAGTTATAGTGGTTTTTGATGTTGTTCGTGGCTTGTGGCAGTGGTGTGTCTGCCCGTGTTTGCAACAAAAAATATTATTTTTTTTAATTATGTCAAATAAAACTTCAAACTATTTCAAAATCTCAAGCCGATTTTCAATCCAACCGAAAATCAAAACACACTGGTACCGCAAGTATTGAAAACTAAAAAGTACTTCAAAACACCGAAAGTTTAAAAACGAAAATATTTTTAGTGAACCGTAATTTAGAACAGAGGTGTATGAAATTTTTTTTTCGTGGGACCAATGATTTTGAGAAAAACCTAAGTGCATTTAAACGCGTTTTTTCAGTGCTTCGTTTATCAAAAACTTGGCTAAATATATAAATCTACTGTTCAATTTCATTTTCGTATATATTCATTAGAAATTTTACAAAAACAAATTGATAATAAAAGACTTTTTTGAGAGCGAAGTTAATTTTTAAGAACGTGTACTTCAGAGATGTGTAAACCAAAAATGGGTCTAAATATGTAATGTAATTGTAGTTCTATTTATTTTTGTATATATTCATAACCAATCCCATACCCCAAAAAAAACAAAGATTTTTTTTGTGACGGTCATTCATTTTTTCAAATGGGTCCACCAAAGTGCAAAAAACTTGTACTTTCTGAGCTCTGTACGTTAAAAATTTAGCGAAACATATAAATAATTGTAGTTAAATTTTATTGTACACACATTTTTGATAAATCTTGTAAAACAAAAAAATATCAAAAAAAGCTTAATAAGCGAATTCCCACACTCTCCGGCGCCAGGAGATAATTTCTTGTTGAAGCTTATTCGGGGAAACATTGCATGAGCGATGTCCTCGACCAACAGCTTAATTTTTGGGGCTTATCACCCCAATAACGTATACTACAAGAGTGTGCGTCTAAGTGACTTTATTCCGCCCGATGCATTCCTCTATTTAGACAGTCGAGGGCTTATCTAGAATAGAGCGGCGGTTCCGTAAACTTACCACCAAATTTTAGGGAGGCGGCTCTCTACAGTTCTACGGTTTTAAATAAGTTTTATGTAGTTTGTAAGTTTAATATAAAACCAAAAAATTAACGATAAAGGTACCCAGTTTTTTAATAAATTCTTCTCGTGAAAAATAAAAACCGACGTGAATTTTAGTATAAAGATCGTTCTTAGGCCGAAAGGGATTTTCATTGATTTGATGACCTTGACCATTTCTAAAACTTTATTTAAAAAAAAATCTATAGCTAAAGATCTTTCAGTTCTACATTTTTTTTTTTTTTTTTTTTTTTTTTTTTTGCAAATTTGGAATAAATGAGGTACCAAAAATCGCTATGACCTTGTTTTTTTTTAATTAATTCAAAATTCATACAAACAATTTATGGGTGATCAATAACAAAAATTAATTGCCTTTCAAATGGCATACTTTTTTTTTAATGACCCAAATGAGGTGCCAATTTTTTTTTGTGATCTTAAAACGAATTAATAGTATACTATCTGCGAAAATGTTAGGTAAGGTTTGAAGGAGTGATGATATGGCAAGCCGTAACATCTCATTCGCATCTCAATGGATCCATTGCGCTCCCCATAGTATTTGGTTAAGGTAGGTATGAGGAAAAAGAAGGAGGATTGGGTGGAGTTTAGGTATTGTTATTGGAGGCCTCCCTGAACCACCCTGAGTTCTTAATGAATTCAAGGATGTTCTTTAGTGGCAAGTTAGAGATGTCGCCCAATTCTTCGAAAAAGTATTCTCTGAGGCCTGTTTTCCTGGTTCTAGCTAGGCTGGGGCATTCACAAAGAAAGTGATATGAATCCTCTTCCACCTCTACATCTTGAGACTCTCTACACAAGTCCGACCGGTAACGGGGTTACCCGTTAGGGTTCCAATTAGAGTGGATAGTTGAGGCCTCCTAATCGTAAGTAAATAATCTGAAATATTCGGGCATAGATTCATTGAAACTCTGCAAATGTCGATGGTTGACCATCTGACATCCGCAGCCTCGAGAAAACTCTGGTGAATTCTAATTTTTTCTTGCTCCAGTAGCATAAGCACCGAGTGATCGGTTTGGCTCGGATCATGAGATGACCAGTTTTTGGCCAATTCATCTGCCATCTCGTTCACGTATGTATATATCACATTGACCTGGGACCCATTTAAGAGTAACTGTGCTGAGAATCCTCAGTACATTTTGTTAAGATTTCCAGATAAAGGTCTCTTCTTTATTAGAAATCAGATAAAGAACTCGAATCTTATATGGTAACAAATATGTAATATTATGTTTATTATAATTCAAGTACAAAGTTTAAGTGAATTAAATTTAATATGATTTAAAGTTAATAAAACCTTCCATGTGGACGTTTGAGAAAGAAGATAAGGATAGTTTGTCTTCTACTGATGAAGGTAGTAGAGATGATTGCAGCAATTTGTTAAATTCAATAGATGTCGTGGTGAACGTTTAATAGCTGAAAGCGTGGTGTAAAACTATTAAATAAATTCCAACACTCCTCCTCAACACGACATTCCCAAGCTGTTCCTCAGATTCTTGAATTTCATCTTGGCTAACCCCTTTGTGAAAAAGTCAGCTTGCTGGAGACCTGATGGAATATAAGAAACAATTATTTTTCCTTCGTGAATCACCTCTCGAATAAAATTTAATTTAATGTCGATGTGTTTCATTCACTTATGCTCCCTCAGCTCTTCAGCAATATTAAAGCATGCTTGATTATCTTCATAGATAGTAGATGGAGTTACATTTTGAATGCCAAGTTCAGTGAGCAATTGTTGAATCCAAATTGCCTCACATGCAGCATTACTAAGCGCCACACACTCGACCTGAGTTGACGCCAGTGGTACTGACCTCTGTTTTCTCGTTGCCCAGGAGACGGCACATCCAAACCTTTACAAATGTATCCAGATACTGATCTTCGATTGATCTGTCTGCGTCGGCTTATCCGATGAGTGGTGGTGCTTTTATATTTTGTTTGTGGATTAACTCCAGGTCGGATGTTCCTTTTATGTACTTCAGCAATCTTTTTAAATAATTCCAGTGCTCATCACAAGCATTGCTTTGGAATTGACTGAAATACTCGTAGTTCAACGATGCGCTTAAATCTGGTCTGCAAGACAACATTGCAAACATGAGGCATCCAATCAGTTCTCTATAAGGTTGTTTCGTTTCCGTGCCAGTATTTGCCGTTAAATTCAATTCAATTTCTATTGGTGTCTCTATGTCCTTGCTGTTTTTACATTCCAATTTTTTTAACTAAATTGGTTAAGTATGGTTTTTTGGTATAAAGCTGGAAGTTTCACTGTGCGACCTGATCGCGTTGAAACAATTGGTGTATTTGAATCCTCATTTTCGTATCCACGTGCTTCATTTTTTTGTTCAATATCATCCACGCCCCGTCCATGCTCATTCAAACCACTAGGATCTAGGACTTCATGCTCTATCACATTTTTCTTTCTTTTTGAAATGCACCTGAGACTTGCTATGAAAGGATCAGAAGTTATCAACAGTCGATTGAAAAGATCTGTTATCGTGTGCAACCGCGATGCTTTTCTGGTGAATAGTTCCCGATATTTCCTATTCTCTTTGTTTCTTGTCTCTTGCGCTTCCTCCGAAAGTTGGCCAATTGGAAGAATGCAAGAAGCAACCACTTGTCTGCCATGAAATACTCGTAATACTTTATGGACGCTTACTGGCATGTAATACCATCCATACTTCTCAAGATATAAAGTCCTAGTCGTGGTCGCACATGCTTCAAAAGCATCCAAATTAATGGGAAATCCAGAAGCTAGGGCTTCTAAAATTATGTGAAACCCTTTTAGAAGCTCTATATCAATTCCTGTTATTTCAGCCGTTTTATTTTCGTCTCGGAAGAATCGCCTTGCCGTATTGCCATCGTTCGAGTTGCCAGCTTGTTGAGTTGGCATGTCAATGCGTGAGCCAGTCTCCATTTTAAATCTTGTTTGTATGAGTTCTTTCCTGGCTTTGACCTTTTCCTTGCTTTCCTTCTCTTTGACTTGCCAAACCTTAACATCAAGCCTGTATGCTATACGAAGGATACACTCCATAAAACGAATCCAAGAATGGAGTGGACTTAACCCAAAGGACATTGAAAACGCATCCAAAGACTTTCTCGAAATAATAGTGGCATTGTTCATTTCTGATGGCTTTGCACCGCATATGTAACATGTTTGTGATGACGATGTCACAGGTGATAAGGCAGTGCATACTTTGCCATCTACCATTGTTAACAAAAATACTGGTTTAATTGCAACATGAAATTCTTCCTCGTAGATTTCAATAGGTGCTAATGCGTTTATTTGCTCAGCTATTAGATCAACTTCCAGTTTTATCAAGTCAGTCGTTTCCTTGGCAAAAACAAGTTTTATGGGGCGGCAGTATCTTGTTGACGAGGGGGCAGGATTTTGCCAAATTATGGTCTTGATACGATCTTCCTGACAAAACATTTGAATGTCCATAAAAATGTCCATAACAAATTGCAGGCAGCTCCAAAGTAGTGTGTAGGATATATCCAATACTCCATCCCATAGGATTTGCGTTGGCAACCCAGGTCACATGACCATACAATTGGGAAACACACTTTCACTTGTCCGCAATAGCGCTGAGGGTAAAACCGTCAGCAAATTCATCGTTCAACTCAAGGGTCCAGGGTTCAAACCACCAAAATTCAATCAGTTTTTTTTTTATTCTTTTTGTAGTTACGCAATTTTTAACGTAACGTAATTTAAATTAACTATTATGAGCCTCAAAGTCGGCTTTCGGTGCGGCTGCAATTAATATATATAGTTAAAAGTGTCGCTACGCGAACCGATAAAGACACAAAAGTTTAATTCGCAGAAGTGTTATATATATTAGTATATACATATATAAATTCTAAAAGTGATCAAGCAAGGTACAACAAAGCGTGTCATCTTCTTACTTACGCAACTTAAAGAGTGGGTTTTTGCAAGGGGAAACAAGATTAAATTTATAAAGAGAAAAAAGAGTATTTAAAATCCCAAACTAGATAATAAAACGAAGACGTGGTTATACAATTAAATAGATATTCTTAATATCAGCTTCGCGTTGCCACAAGAGCTATTTTTTTTTTTATTTTTTTTATTACCATATATTTATAACTATAGATTTTAAGTTAAAATAAAGTGAATCTTATTATAACTGAATTTTCACTAAAATTACAAGCTAAATATGCAAAATATCATATTTTCAATTTAAATAAATTCATTTTGATAAACATTGAAGAATGAAAAGCAACGATCAAACGATTTTTTTATGAAGAGGAAGAATAGTTTTGAAATGTTCTGGTAATCTTATTATTAAAAGAGGATAAGAAGGGCGACGAGAGAGGGTTGAATTAGGTTAATGAGAAGAAGCCTGGCGAAGGGGTTGCTTCAGCGAGAGAAACAACCATGGTAGGGAGGGTAGAGGCGAGATCTCGCGCGTCCGCGTCCGCGTCCGCTACACCTAAGATGCCAGACTGGCATAAGTTTACTTTTTGTAATGGGCAAATGGTTCAAGAACCACCAACACCTGAGCTAGAAGGGCGGGTTACATGCCAGCAAATGGACCCCAAGGCAACAAGGCCCGTTACACCATTCTGTGCATAACCAAGCATAATGCAGTTCTGAGATTTTCCATCATCCATAAAAGTTACTACGTACCTTTTATTGTCATAAGACGATGGCGTAATGGGTCCCATGACATCGCTGTGTATTAATTCCAGCGGCCTTTGCGATCTGCTTCCAACAACACTTTTGAATGGTTGCGATTCTGTTTTCCCATTATGCAAGGTTTTATATTAGCATCTGTATTTAACTTTTTTATTCCGCTTACCATATTATTATTTGCTAATTTTATGATGTCTTTGTTGTTCAAATGGCCAAGTTGTCGGTGCCATAACTGGAGACTTTCATCATTTTTGCACATGCCAGCATATGTCGGTCTGTCAACGAAAAAATTAACTTCGTAAAGCTCTCCACTGCTTTTTCCTTGGAGCACTAATTGTTTTTTTATCAAAAATTTCCACCATTTTATTGTTTAACACAATTTTGAGTCCTTTTTCTTCTAGCTTTCGTATTGAAAGTAAATTATTGGACAGTTTTTCCATGACGAACGTTTCTTTTATTCCATTCACAATAATTTTTACACTAATTTCCCTATTTTTGTTGCTTTTATATTTGTTCCACTTGTCGCGACAGCTATTTGAATTGGATTAGGTAAAGTTTTCGATTCAGTGAAATACATTTCATCGTTCACCATGTGGTCCGTTGCACCAGATTCAAGGTAAAACTGTATCGTACGGTTAACTGTGCATGAAGTACCGCTCTTTGAGTTTGCAACCAAAGCATATTTTGTATCGTCAAATTTTCTTTGTGTGACATTCGCACTGTGGTGATTGGTTTCACTTTTTCTGCTGTAGTTTTTTTCCGTATGATTGCGATTTTGATCTGCACTCGCTTCTCTTATGTCCAGTTCTTCCTAACTTATAGCACTTGTATTTGAATGCAGATTTCACATGCATGGCAACATTTGTATATTCTGAATTTTCACTTTGAATATTTTGTTTGTTTCTTCCAGCAATCTGCTTTTGACGAAGTCAATTGTAAATTTTTCTTATTCGATAGTTTCCAGTGCCCTAATAAGGGGTTCAAATGATTTTGGCAGAGACAGTAAAAGATGACAAACTATATCTGTATCCTCTAGTTTACCCCCAACCGACTTTAATTCCCTCACCACTTTATCAGAGACAAGCTGCTCTAGACTTTCTCCTTAACCACATTTCAAAGTAAGAAGTAAGTTTCTTTCTTAGGCACATTTGTGATGCTGTACTTTTTCTCTCAAAAATTGCCGTCAAACAATCAAATATTTCTTTTGCTGTACTTTTATCCTTGATGTATTCTAGTTGGTCTTCAGCTATCCGATGAATAATCATGGTTTTGCACTTTTTTTCTTGTTTTTTAATAACATTTATTTCTTATTTATTGTTTTTCCTTCCATGATTCAAGACTTCAAGTCTAAATCTCCAATTATTGAAGTTCTTCCCGTCGAATACATGGCGTTCATATTTGTCTTCTTCCATAGCGTACCGGATAATATGCATTTTTCAGAACGTTGTTAAACAGTATGGTATAAATGTCTACTGCTTCTGGCGTAAATGTCGAAGTACAACGTTGGATATGTCATCGACTCCTGCTGACTTCATCTTCCTTAATGAATCGAAGATGAGCTGGAGCTCCACCTTCGTAATTAACATGGAACTGGGCCCATTTCGCTCGGCGATTATGGCGTTTGCCAAATGTTCTTCATTGAACCCGGTAAAACTGAGGTTCTCTGATCGCCACTGCGTAATGCCATTTCGAAGGTAGAGAGGCTGGAGCAAGGCTCTGTTTTCCAGGTCGTGGTTCGGGCGAATGCATGCATTCACCTTGTATACTTGCTGGAAAGCAGCCCCCACAGCCTCCACTTTCTCCTGCGGTTCTTCGACAATAAAGAGGTCATCGTCCAAGACGGCGCACAGTGGTTCGGTTTGTATGGGAGAGCGGAAAAAAGTCTGTTTTATGTTTTATTTTATGTTTTATAAACATGTTAAGATTAGTCTTATACATATTTGGTCAACATTTGGTTGAAAAATAAAAATAATTAGAAACAGAGTTATTGACATTTTTCTAAAATTTGGGGGTTTTGATGTTTGTATGGAAGAGCGGAAAAAAGTCTGTAAATCTGAACTATTAAACGAATTTTAATGAAATTTGACACACATGTTAAGATTAGTCTTATACATGCTTGGTCAAAATTTGGGAAAGAAAAAGTTATTAGAAAAAAAGTTATTGACATTTTTATAAAATTTGAGGGTTTTGATGTTATATATAAATCAAATTTTTTTTTAGTAAAATCTTAACTTTTTATTTTGAATAAAATATTATTATTAACTATGTATATTATAAAATTAAATAAATAAATAGATAAATACATAACAAAAATAAATTAAAAACAATTATGAAGTAGTAATTTTATAATGCTGAAATGAGGTTTTTAGCGTCTGCGCTGATTGGAAGTATTTTCTTTTTTGCCTTAAACCTGTTATATTGGATCTGAGGATATGAGTATATGATGCATCACATCTTCATTCGTCGCAATTCGGCTGCATTTTCTCGAATGAAACCTGCGGTAGGCTTTATAATCCTTATTTCGGCATTCTTGTGCTTCCTCGGAGAGCGATCCAACAGGAAATGCACAGATTTTAATTATTTCTTCTCCATGGATCAAAACTTTATGTACGGTTGCTGGCATATTGTACCATTTATATTTCTCAACAAACAGTTCAGCAGTTTCCCACGTGTAAGCTGCATATTTTTTTAAATCTAATTTTTCATTCGACGTTATTACTTCAAGGATAACAGCAAACCGCCGAATTAGGGATTCACTAACTCCAGTGATTTCTGAAGTCATGGTTGGATTTGCAAAAAATCTTCTGGAGTTGTTGCCGTCATTACTTGTCTCCGTACCTTGTTTTACAAGATCGACAATGATGTCCAGTTTTTCACGAAACTCCTGCTGAATTTTCTTCTTCTGAGCATCTCTAATTTCGATCGAATCCACTTTAATTATTGAATTCACTATATATGTTTGTTATTATATTTCACTTCACTTTCACTTATTGGTTGATCAAAGAGAAAAATTTTTCTTACACACCTTGCACAAATGCTCAATAACTCAATACTGACTTTTTTTCATTAATCCTTTATATACTTTTATGGATTTAAGTAAGAGATTTTATTCTAATAAGCCAGGTAATAAAATATTACGCAATACACAACAAAAACAAAGCAATAAAACTTTAAAAAATAACACCTATTTTTATTTTTACCTGCCCTACTTTTAGCGAAAAATTTAAATAAAAAATAAAGGATAATCCTTTTCTTTATTTTGTATTAAGCTCTATCATATAATTCAAAATATCATAAAACTATATTATTTTTCGTGTGTCGTTTTCAAGAAAATTGAGTTGAAAGTTGAAAAATTTTCCAGGCAGAAATAAATGGTTTCGCAAAAATCGAAATTCTCAGACCTGGGTCAATGTATTAATTTTGTTTTATTTTTAAAATAAAGTTTGACATTTTTTCTTAAAATAATGGGCTTAACCAGTTCATTCTGACAATACTGAAGAAATCAAACTTTTTGGTAAACACCACCGTCAAAACGGAGTTTTTTGAAATCCGATTCAGTGAAACATTTTTCAGCATAACTTCCACATCTGCACGTATTTGCAGCTGATTTTTTCAGTGCTTTAACATGAATGCATGGAGCATATGCTGGCATACTTACTTTCTTGGTATCTTTTGGCGCTTTTTTTTTAAATCAAAAAGTTTTTAAAAAACAGCATTTTTTCTTAGTACTAAAGCTTCAGGCTACTTATAGAAGGTATCTTTTATAAATAATCAATATTTTTTATTTTTTTTTAGATAATCGAAAATAGACCAATTAAATTATTTAAGAAGCTAGAGAATTTATTTAAAGGAACTTCGGAAAAAAAACAACTCAAAATTTGTTGAAAATACGGTTCGCGATTTGAGTAAAATTATTTTTCAACTTTGAGGGATTGTAAATCAGAACATACAATATATATGTTAAAAAATACTTTTAAATGATACGCTCGGGTTATCTATGAGTACTTAAACATAAAGTTTAAAGGGATAGATATGACTTTTTCAAAAGATTTTTTTCCGCTCTCGCACCACTGTGCGGCGTCCTCTGGATCAATTCCTGCCGTCAGAAGTACTTCTCTTGTCTCTGTCGTTCTTTGAAGCTTAAGACACGGAAGGTCGTTCTGATCATTTCTTCTAAATATTTTGTTTATTTGGCGGAAGAACATTTTATGACATTGCTTGAAGTTGCAAATGTTTTGCAAATTAAATATCCCTTATTTTTAAGTATATCTCAATTTTTTATGTTTAAGTGAATAATAATTTATTTTGTTTTCTACAGTGATAAACTGTTATAATAAGGTTTTCAAAAATGTACAAAGAAGTTTGATGTTTGCTAGTTTAGGGAATTTGTATGACATGATACCATCTGCTGGTTTAAGTTGCAACTGTTTTGCACAGCACTGTAGGTAGTAGCTAAATGTCACAAGCTCTTTAGAATTCTAAAAAAAAGATTACAAAGGAACTATTAAAAGTATTTTTGGTTACGAATATATGGGAAATTTCTTCAAAATCTTCTCAATTTCTTTCACAGAAAAAAACCCAAGTCTCAAATAAATTTATTTTCATTTTATTCTTTTTTTCACCTTTTAATTACTGGCGTGAATATAATACAAAAGTTTTTAATTATATTTTTTCCACAGTATTTCACTGGCAAGCAACAATAATGGGACCTGTAAGCTAAAATTAAAAGTACATAACTAATATACACATTACTTAATCCTTTTTTTTATTTTATCAGCCGGATAGTCCATATCAAGGTGGTGTGTTCTTCTTAACAATCCATTTTCCAACAGATTATCCATTCAAACCACCAAAAGTTGCTTTCACAACTCGCATATATCATCCGAACATTAATAGTAATGGTTCGATTTGCCTCGACATTTTAAGGTCCCAATGGTCACCAGCACTGACTATTTCTAAAGGTTCTTATTTGTTTTACTGTATATCATTTGCTTAGTTAAAATTCATTTCAGTTTTACTATCGATTTGCTCTCTTCTTTGTGACCCGAACCCAGACGACCCACTCGTTCCTGAAATTGCAAGAATATATAAAACTGATCGAGAAAAATATAATGAGCTAGCACGAGAATGGACAAGGAAATATGCTATGTGATGCGTTCCAGTTTATAAAACCGATCCGTCATGTAAAAGAAAGATAAACGTTAAAATAAAAAAAGTTAAAAGATACAAACAAAAGCTCTCCTACACATTTATTATTTTTGAAAAAGAAACAAAATAAATTCAGATATTCATTTAATAAACTAAATTTGTATTCTTTTAAATAATACACGAAATGTTAAAACTACACTCGATTAATGTGAACAAAGTTAATCCAAATAAAGAAGAAAAAATACAAAATAATTTAACAAAAAAAATAGTTTCCGCATGGTATTTACTATACAACAATTTTATTTATTTTGTTTTTTGTTTAAAACTGCAAGTTTCTGAAGACTGATTTTTTAAAATTTGAATTGATGAGGCTTTTTCTTCACAAAATAAATTAAACAGTGTCGGCATGCTTGTTATGATTCGTTACAAAATAAAAGTAAGAAACTTTGATAAATAAAGTCATTATTAATCTATTAAGAGCCGCGAGAGAACCAGAGCAGCCGTGGTGTATCAGCCTCCGGTTTAGTCTCAATCACTTCTAGAAACAAAAATTGATAGTTTCCAATAATAAATAAATAAATAAAACAAAACTTGTTTAGTTAATTTTTGTTAAAATTTTTTAATGTCAACATTTAATCGAAAATAATCAGTTATAAAGATTTCGACACCAAACTTATACCGATAAATCTAAGAGTCGACAGCAAACTTTGCAAGTGGGATGTATGTATAACCAATATCGTAGTATGAGGGATTATAGGTGCATGATATCGATCGAATAACAAAGTTTGGCAGGTTTTGTTTTCAGCCAGGGGTTAAAAAGTGCTAGGTTCCCTTTTTTATTTTCAGAGTTATTACCTCTTTCGATTAATTTTTAAAAATCGCATAAGATGCTCTGTCATTTTTTCTAAGCATTAACACACAAATCTTGATGGTCCGATTTAAAGAACTCAAGATATAACAATTTTACGCGAACCCCATAACCATTTTTTGGAGTTTTCCAGCAAAACAAAAAAATCAACAAATGAAGTCCTTACAAAAACGCGAATAAGGGTTGCTAAGAAAACTTGAATCGTGGGTCTTGTTTATGGGATCACCAAGATAAAAGCCTTGAGACTTAGGGAAAATGATAGGGCATCATTTCCTATTTTGTAAAGTAAATTGAAATAAAGTACCATATAAATAGGAAACCAAGTTGGACTCAAGCCACATTCCCACCAGAGGTTGAAAAAAACCTGCCACTATTGTATTCGATATCACGATACATGTACCTATACTCAATCATACTATACTCAATCCACTCCAAAAATATGCTGTCGGCTCTTATGCATATATCTAGAAAAGGAAGAATACTAGCTGCGACAGAAGAGGACGAAATATTTGATGCAAGCAACCTAGAATAAAGACAAACGATTGAACGATAAATTAACATTTAAAACAAAGTGGATTTGCTTGTACAACATAGCAATTAAAATTAAAACAAAAGAAAGAAGCCGGACTAAAACCACATTCAACAAAACTAAATCAGACAACAACAAATTGGCTTCGACACTCATAACATCGATGTCAAATTGAGTTATCGACCGGGGATTGAGATACACTCCGAAACCCGTCTCTAACACTTTAGTACATTTAAATATAAAAAGTTGTGATAGTTATTTGACATTACAAAAATAAGTAAATTTATTTGTGTTTTATTTGTTTATTTATTATTTAAAATCATAGACTAACCCCCTGTTTCACAGTCTCGTTAAAACCTTGAACAGAGTTCAATTGTTCTGCTGAACTGAAGTTTAAATCAAAAGTTGAGTTTAAACTCCCACTGTGAAACTGGGGGAAGCAAAATGCATCCATAGTAGTCGCGTTTTACCATTAACCTCATAACCTTTTCGGGGCTTAAGTTAAGCCCTTAAGCTCACTACAAAAAATTTATTTATTTTTGCCAGCTTGTATCCCGATGTCAGCGATACGCGAGAAATTTGCTCTTCACCCTCCCTACCTGGTTGCATCCCTCGCTAGAGCAACCCCTTAAAATGGCTTCTTCTCCTCCCCTCTACGTCATTTCCTTTATTCCTTCACTCTCATCCCAAAAATTTACCTACTCAAACTTCATTTTGAATAAGTTTAAAATTCATATTCGAAATTAAAAATCATATTCTTTTCGTTTTACTTCAATTGAATGCATAAATAGTTTATTTCATTTTGTAATTTAACTTTAAAACAATATTTCAAAAAAAAATTCAAACTGATTTGAAAATTTAAATTAATACAATATTAAACGAAAGGTTAATTCACCACACGGCAACCCTGCCGCTGATTAAAGAAAATATATTTTTATCCGATTAAATCGTCTTCGATTTATTTTTAAATTGGGCTTTCAAATCCTTTTAAATCTTTTTTTTTTATATTTGCTTTTAATTTAAATTTAACATTAATCCCCCTTTTAAAACCCCCCTCGATCTGCGTACTATTTCCTTTTTTTTTATATAAATATATATTTGCAATAAAGAAGTGTTTAGCAATATAGTGGTATATAAAACAACTCACCCCTAAAATCCTGATGAAGTGGCCACTGCAACGGTTTGTATTTAGCGATGGATACCCCCTTTTTTTTATTGTTGCACTTTGTTGCAACGATATCTCACTTTTAAATATACAGTGAAATCTCTCTTGGGCGGACAGCCATGGTGCAGAAATTTTTGTCCGCCTAAGGGAGTTGTCCGTTTAAGGGAAATCAAACAAAAACACTAAATTTAAAAACTAAGAGTCTTCATTTATTAACAGAAAATAAAAATAACACAAATAAATAAACTTCACTTCCTTAAAATTAACTTAACTAATAATGGCTACATCTATGAATTTATTAACAGCAAAAAAAAAAACAAAATAAATAAACTTCAGTTCTTTTTTATCACAAGACGTGGAATGAAAAGATTAAATTTAAGATATTAATACATTCATATAAAAACCAGCCTCCAAAAACTTTGCAAAAATATAAGAAGACTCGTAGCTCTTTATGTTTTTTTCAAAAACATTTTTTCAATATTTGTTTGTTTGGTCTTAGAAAAGAGCGATTTATTTTGGAATCTTGACTGTAGGTCAACCAAAAGTTGAACAGCTTCACCACCATTTTTCTTGGCCGCAAATTTTTTTAAATTTTCAATTAAAGTGTTTGCTTCTTGGAAGGAATTAATAGATGTTCCCATCAGGTCCTGATCCTGATCCTCTTCCTCAGATTCAATGCCAGACTCGTTGATTTCAACAGGAATTGAAATATTTTCTGGCATCATTTCAAAGTCATCTTCCAAGATTACATTTTCATCCATCAAAACAAAACTTTCAGGTTCTCCATCTAATCTGCATTCATGAAGGAGCTTGGAAATTTCTCTTAAATTTGCTAGAGGCAAGTCATCTTCTGCATCGAATTCACTGTCCTCCAAATTCAAACATTCTCCAAAACCAGCATGTTTAAAACAATTAGTGACTATTTTTGCTGTTACAAGCTTCCAAGCATTATTAATAAAATAAACTGCGTCTAATACATTTATACTTTTGATTAATTCACGGGTAGATTGCGAGCATTCCATACGGCCAATGAGATGTTTTAAAATAAGTGAACGGTAGTGAAATTTAAAATTTCTTATTACACCTTGATCCAAAGGCTGACAAATCGATGTTGTGTTCGGAGGAAGATAAACAACTTTTATATTTTGCAGCTTCATGTCTTTAGGATGAGAAGCAGCATTGTCAAGAAAGAGCAAAAATTTTTTCTTCTCAAGCTTCATTTTCTTGTCGAATGAACGAAGCCACTCTATCATAATTTCTTGCGTCACCCATGCTTTTTGTTGTGCTTCCATTCGACAGGCAGTTGATCATGTTTAAGGTCACGAAAAGCTCTTGGGCGGCAAGATTTTCCAATCACCAACAGTTTTTCTTTGTCTCCTGCCATATTGGCACAGTCCAAAATAGTGAGTCTCTCCTTAGAAAGCTTACCTCCTGTGCACTTCTCTCCTTTTAAGGTCATTGTCTTTGTGGGCAGTGCTCGAAAAAAGAGACCTGTCTCATCGGCATTATAAATGCAGTCAGGATCATAACCAACTGTTATTGCAGGCAGCTTTTCAAGAAAAGTCTTAACGTCCCCAGGATTAACATCTGCAGCTT
Source organism: Dasysyrphus albostriatus (assembly GCA_946251815.1). Lineage (NCBI taxonomy): Eukaryota > Metazoa > Arthropoda > Insecta > Diptera > Syrphidae > Dasysyrphus > Dasysyrphus albostriatus. The sequence goes on along the minus strand of OX276335.1, from coordinate 123,066,725 downwards.
CTCCACTTACACTTTTGTAGGATACTCCGTGGCGTTTCCGAAATTTATCCAGCCAACCAGCTGATGCTTTAAAATCTGTGATTCCTAAGCGCGTTGCAACTTCTGTTGCCTGTTGTCGAATTGCACTCCCAGATATGGGAAACCCTTTGTTTCGAGCTGCACTGAACCAGTCGAAAACATTTGTATCAAGACGGCTACTTGATGAAACAAATCTTCTTTTAAGATGAGTTGCATTGGAGTTTGACTCCCATTCACTCAAAAGTTCATTCTTTTTTTTCAGTAAATCAGCAACTTGGGTTTTTCCTATTTTAAATTGTGTTGCTAGTTCCCGTACACTTTTTTTTTATATTTTTGGCTAAAGCTGATTACGTCTACCTTTTCCTTTAAAGTTAAAGTTTTCCTTTTTGGTGGCATCCTGAAAACATGTTTCTACAAGATCAAGTAGGTAAAATTAATCCAAAGAATTTAAAACTACCTTAGCGCAAATAAACAAAAATCTGAAACTCTAAAAATAAACCCTTTTTACGTCCAAACAAAATCACTTTCACCACATGAATGAGAGAATCAGAAAATAAAAACTCAAAAAGATCCAACAGATAAATACACATTCAACAGATACACAAAACTCACACATACATAATAGAGTTACTGGGCTGGGGGCCTACTATGTAACTTTGTTCTACTTTCGAATCCATTCGAAAGTTGTTTTCAATGCTTATTTTGAGTGGTAATATGTAGTAAAAAGGGATCAAATTTTATTGCGTCCGACTTTTTGTCACAGAATCTGCAATTATCGCTGTTTTGATTCCATTTATAAGCGCTTGCTTTAAAATTAGCTAGCGGATATTTTGCGGATTCGAACGTTTTTATTGTAGAATCGAATAACATAGTTGGGCCCCTGGCAGCTGGCACGCATATATTTTTCCATTACGTGAAAAGAATTTGAGGTTTGCTGTAGACTGCAACATTCAAACCTGCTCTGGTGTTCGTCTAAGAGAAAATATTTTGTCATTCATACGTGAAATTTGTGTCCGTCTAAGAGAGTGTCCGTCCAAGAGAAACTAAAAACAATGAAACTTATATGGAGCAATTTCCGTTCAAAAAAATTTGTCCGCCTAAGGGAGGTGTCCGTTTAAGGGAGGTGTCCGCAAAGGGAGATTTCACTGTATATATATATAATACGCGGACTGAGACTAAAAATTACGTTTCGCGATTTAATAAGTAAAAATAAACTTTTTTTTATAGCGACGCTAGAAAACCGTTTAATGAAATTAACACTTTGTACAAAAAAAAATCGAATTAAAAAAAATGTACGTTAAATAAAAATTATAAAAAAATATTTAATCTTGGTTTTTGGTTTTGGTGTTTCCTGGTATCGAGAACCTTCGAACCCTCGGCTAGGAATCGACTTTGCTACCCTCTAGGCTAAGCTCGATATATAATTTTGAAGGGCAAACGGTCATATGATGACCATATAAGTGCTGTTGTACGGTTTTGCGTACTTACGTACGTACGAACAATAGATGAGACTATTTTTCCTGCTCGCCTGGTGATAATGCGATTGAACCAGAAATATTGGCTGGGAAACTTCCCAATTAATTTCTCTTGGCGGTTTGGTTCAAATTGATGGCGGTTGTGATTTTCAACCGCCTTATGTTTTCTATTAAAAAAAACAATTTTCTTAAATAAAAAAAATTTCACAACTTTACCTTAGTAATTTGCTTTCGCAAATTTAAATATTTCCGACCCCACGGAATAAACTAATTTTCCTTGAAAATTTCACCACTTGGAACTTTTATTCTATTATATTTAATTAATTTATTTTATAGGTAAAATGCACATTAAATATATGTATGTTAATATATATACCTATAGTATATGCAACTTGACTTTAGGACCTTCAAGGTTAAAAATAGTCAACTGTTTAGCACAAGTGAAAGTTGTTCTTTGATTCGGGGATTCTTTTCATTTTCTATCACTAACCGGCATTGGAAAATCTGCAGAAGTTAAAGTTTCTTTATTTGTTTCCCTATTTTCCAAGATCATTGACATCATTAGGCGAGAACTTTTACTCTCGAGTCAAAGTTCCCAACATTGTTACATACTTGATTTTCTCTTCAACGTTGCGCCGAGAAAATCTGCACGAGTGTTTTCTCGCTTTGCAACTTTTGGAACGCATTCCGAACCCATATCGTAAAAATTCTACTACCACCTAAATTTTACGATCTTTAACACTTTCTAAGCCTATCCTCAAACCTACCATTTTACTTTTCCTATTCTCCCATTTCCCATATGTTTGTTTTCGTTTTCCTATGGCTATCGTCGTGTTGATATTTTGTTTGCGTCCGCGAATAAAAATTGTTCTTTCTTTTTTTTTGTTTAATGAACGTGGTTAGTTTATTTTAAAAAAATATCGAATTCGGTATCAGCCTGGAAGATGTGCAGCTGTGAGAAGAAATCAAAGGTATGGCAATAAAATATTAGCGTTTTTTTTAATAAAAGCAAGAAAATTGTATGACATTGCTTGAAGTTGTTTTGTACATTAAATATCGCTTATTTTTAAGTATATCTCAATTTTTTTATGTTTAAGTGAATAATAATTTATTTTGTTTTCTACAGTGATAAACTGTTACTCGTATAATAAGGTTTTCAAAAATATACAAAGAAGTTTGATGTTTGCTAGTCTAGGGAATTTGTATGACATGATACCATCTGCTGGTTTAAGTTGCAACTGTTTTGCACAGCACTGTAGGTAGTAGCTAAATGTCACAAGCTCTTTAGAATTCTAAAAAAAATTACAGAGGAACTATTAAAAGTATTTTTGGTTATATGGGAAATTTCTTCAAAATCTTCTCAATTTCTTTCAGAGAAAAAAACCTAATTTAGATTACCCAGGTAACATCGTTGGAGCTAATAGAAGCAAAACTGTTCTTAGCAGCTTGTAAGCAGTGAAATCTGATACCATAGTTCTAACTTAGATTATTTCACAGCTGCTAACATTTATTTAAAAATTTTGTTCCATAATCGAGTTTCCAATACACATTAAGGTCCATTATATTTATAACGTCGCAAGATTTAAAAATATGCTCTTTAATAACGTTCAACGTTCCTTAAACGCACTGGATATCTCTCTGAGCATTATTAAATTTCTCTGAGAATTGTGAAATTTGAAGGCTGAACAAAGCTACAACAAAACGACTATAGAGCTTAATACTAAACCTCTCTCATATTAGTAGGGTGTTTCACAATAAAGATAATTTCACCGAGAAAAGTCAAACCAAAACTAGAAAATAAATAAGTTCCTTTATATTTCTAAGCAATACCAAGTATGCACCGTAATTGTCGAATTAGATCCGAAATTTCTAAAAAAAAATGTATTAAAATCAATTGAACAGTTTAATAAAATGTTTTAAAATAAAATTAAATCAACGGTTGAGTCGCACAAGTGTTTGCTTGCTGAGAAACCATAATGCACTTCAATTATAAATAAATAAATAAGAAATTTTTTCCACGATTTAAAATTATTCAAAACTTATATTCGAAACACCCTTCTTTTTTAGCCTTGAACACAAAACTCTCATTTTGTGGGAACTAGCTCTACAATATCCATATTGCAGTTCTATTGAAGACAAACTATTTTCACGATAAAAAATATGGTGACAGAAAAAAAACATTGAAACAATTTTCCTTATTTTATTTGAAACGAATAAAAAACCTTTATTTTCAATATAAAACATACAAAATATTGCAAATATTGCAATGAAAACAAAAATATTTTATTTCAGATATTTAAATTAATTTTTGTAACAGATTTCTGTGTTGCTTAAGTTAATTTTTTAAACATTTCACTGCGTAATATAAAGAATTTCGAAGGTGCGTTGTAATTTTGCGAAGTACATTCAGTACATGTTTGATAAATCTAAGCGCGCACTAAAAATTCGCTAAGATGGAACAGTTAAATAATTAATTTTATTTCTCACTTATTTTTTCTATAGGAATATTTTACTAATTTGCGACATCAGAACACATAAAGTTCTCAAATGTTACTATCACACATATAATACATCGTTCCAATATTATTTTACTTTGTAATTTGTATTACACAAACCCAAACTAATACAAACAAAGTGCTGTCAAAAATGTTGCTTTAAAGATTTCTAAATATTATACCTAAGAGCTGCAAGGCCTTACAAGCCACTGATAAGAGCTGGTTTCGAGCAAATATTAGCTCTCAAACTCAATGAATTCGCTGTAGGCAAGCTCTGCACTTGCTTTAGAAGTGTATCTAGAGCTTCTTTTGAAATTAACGAGCTGTAAGATTAGCTCTGCAAACGCTTTTAGAGCAATTAAACAGCTAAAATTGTTTCTTACTTTCTGAAAATTTCACGTTACCAATTTATAATATCAAGCAGTATTATGAATATGGGGGTCGCCAGAATGTTTTTACTAGCAAAGGGGTTGCATTTGAAAAACACTGCTCTAGGGAGCATAATTAAACGAAATACACAAATCCGATCCAAATTGGCCTGATAGTGTTTTTGCATGGTAATGTAAGCTTAGTGCAGCGCGAAATGTTTGCGTTTCTGTGGTCAAAAAATATAAAAAAGGAGGGGGTTTAAGTCTCAAATAAATTTATTTTCATTTTATTCTTTTTTGCACCTTTTAATTACTGGCGTGAATATAATACAAAAGTTTTTAATTATATTTTTTTCCACAGTATTTCACTGGCAAGCAACAATAATGGGACCTGTAAGCTAAAATTAAAAGTACATAACTAATGTACACATTACTTATTCATTTTTTTTTTTTTAATCAGCCGGATAGTCCATATCAAGGTGGTGTGTTTTTCTTAACAATCCATTTTCCAACAGATTATCCATTCAAACCACCAAAAGTTGCTTTCACAACTCGCATATATCATCCGAACATTAATAGTAATGGTTCGATTTGCCTCGACATTTTAAGGTCCCAATGGTCACCAGCACTGACTATTTCTAAAGGTTCTTATTTGTTTTACTGTATATCATTTTCCTTAGTTAAAATTCATTTCAGTTTTACTATCGATTTGCTCTCTTCTTTGTGACCCGAACCCAGACGACCCACTCGTTCCTGAAATTGCAAGAATATATAAAACTGATCGAGAAAAATATAATGAGCTAGCACGAGAATGGACAAGGAAATATGCTATGTGATGCATTACAGTTTATATAACCGATCCGTCATGTAAAAGAAAGATAAACGTTAAAATAAAAAAAGTTAAAAGATACAAACTAAAGCTCTCCTACACATTTATTATTTTTGAAAAAGAAACAAAATAAATTCAGATATTCATTTAATAAACTAAATTTTTATTCTTTTAAATAATACACGAAATGTTAAAACTACACTCGATTGATGTGAACAAAGTTAATCCAAATAAAGAAGAAAAAATACAAAATAATTTAACAAAAAAAATAGTTTCCACATAGTATTTACTATACAACAATTTTATTTATTTTGTTTTTTGTTTAAAACTGCAAGTTTCTGAAGACTGTTTTTTTTTTAATTTGAATTGATGAGGCTTTTTCTTCACAAAATAAATTAAACAGTGTCGGCATGCTTGTTATGATTCGTTACAAAATAAAAGTAAGAAACTTTGATAAATAAAGTCATTATTAATCTATTCAGAGCCGCGAGAGAACGAGAGCAGCCGTGGTGTATCAGCCTCCGGTTCAATCTCAATCACTTCTAGAAACAAAAATTGATAGTTTCCAATAATAAATAAATAAATAAAACAAAACTTGTTTAGTTAATTTTTGTTAAAATTTTTTAATGTCAACATTTATTCGAAAATAATCAGTTATAAAGATTTCGACACCAAACTGATACCGATAAATCTAAGAGTCGACAGCAAACTTTGTTAGTGGGATGTATGTATAACCAATATCGTAGTATGAGGGATTATAGGTGCATGATATCGATCGAATAACAAAGTTTGGCAGGTTTTGTTTTCAGCCAGGGGTTAAAAAGTGCTAGGTTTCCTTTTTTATTTTCAGAGTTATTACCTCTTTCGATTAATTTTTAAAAATCGCATAAGATGCTCTGTCATTTTTTCTAAGCATTAACACACAAATCTTGATGGTCCGATTTAAAGAACTCAAGATATAACAATTTTACGCGAACCCCATAACCATTTTTTGGAGTTTTCCAGCAAAACAAAAAAATCAACAAATGAAGTCCTTACAAAAACGCGAATAAGGGTTGCTAAGAAAACTTGAATCGTGGGTCTTGTTTATGGGATCACCAAGATAAAAGCCTTGAGACTTAGGGAAAATGATAGAGCATCATTTCCTATTTTGTAAAGTGAATTGAAATAAAGTACCATATAAATAGGAAACCAAGTTGGTCTTAAGCCAGAGGTTGAAAAAAACCTGCCACTTTTCTATTCGATATCACGATACATGAACCTATACTCACTCATACTCCTTATTTTGGTTATACATCCACTCCCAAAATCTGCTGTCGGCTCTTGGCCTATATGCATATATCTAGAAAAGGAAGAATACTAGCTGCGACAGAAGAGGACGAGATACATGATGCAATCAACCTAGAATAAAGACAAACTATTGAACGATAAATTAACATTTAAAACAAAGTGGATTTACTTGTACGACATAGCAATTAAAATTAAAACAAAAGAAAGAAGCTGGACTAAAACCACATTCAACAAAACTAAATCAGACAACAACAAATTGGCTTCGACACTCATAACATCGATGTCAAATTGAGTTATCGACCGAGGATGGAGATACACTCGGAAACCCACTGTGAAACTGGGGGAATCAAAATGCATCGATAGTAGTCGCGTTTTACCATTGCTCATAACCCATATAGTTCACCTCGTGAAAATAAAACGATGTGGGTTAGTGCGAAAACAGTGCCTATATAACCCATCTCTTTTTTTCATTATAGTCACCCCTATTGTGAATCTCACCCGGAAAGCTATTCACCCGAAAAAATGTTGCTCACGCGGAATTTAAAAACCAATTGCGAGTTCCGCCCGAAGGAAATTTCACTTCGAAATTGCGATGACATTTCGAAAAAAAGGAGCGTTTATTTAAGAGACAAATATAAACAAAACGAAACATCTGAACCAATTCCAAAGAACTCATCGTTTTAAAGGTTGACTTTAAACACATTTTTAATGAGGCTTTTTAAGTACTTGTTAAAGTTTGAAGAAATATTAAACACTTAAAATGCACAATGAAAAAAATACAATAGTATTGAAAATAAATTATTATTTTCAATCCCTTTTTCGAATGAAAATGACAAATTGTTGGGTTTAAAAACTTTATTAAATGAATTTTGTATGTTCCGAGTAATTTTTGAACAAAAAAAAAATACCGAAACTATTCTATGAACTGCTCCACCAAGAACAAAAACAATAACCGAAAAAATTCAGAACTACATCACTTTGAACACAGCTAAAGAGATTTTTGACAGATGAGTGAAGTGCGAATTAACGAATTACCGATTTTTTTTTTAAAGAAAAGTAAACAAACCGTGCACTGAAAAGGAAAATTTTGTATGTTTTAGTGATAAACTCCATAAATTACTTTAGGAAAATTATAGCATAGCTCTGAGAAGAATGAGAAATGATGAGAAAGAAAAAACCAAACAAAAATGTATTAGAAGACAACTAAGAGATTCCTCCAACCCTTTGGAGTTACGTGAGCCTTTGTAAGTTTATAAGTTATGTGAAGGATAAATGTAGATTACAAATACAATTTTGATGTCGGGATTGCTCTGCAAACGCTTTTAGAGCAATTAAACAGCTAAAATTGTTTCTTACTTTCTGAAAATTTCACGTTACCAATTTATAATATCAAGCAGTATTATGAATATGGGGGTCGCCAGAATGTTTTTACTAGCAAAGGGGTTGCATTTGAAAAACACTGCTCTAGGGAGCATAATTAAACGAAATACACAAATCCGATCCAAATTGGCCTGATAGTGTTTTTGCATGGTAATGTAAGCTTAGTGCAGCGCGAAATGTTTGCGTTTCTGTGGTCAAAAAATATAAAAAAGGAGGGGGTTTAAGTCTCAAATAAATTTATTTTCATTTTATTCTTTTTTGCACCTTTTAATTACTGGCGTGAATATAATACAAAAGTTTTTAATTATATTTTTTTCCACAGTATTTCACTGGCAAGCAACAATAATGGGACCTGTAAGCTAAAATTAAAAGTACATAACTAATGTACACATTACTTATTCATTTTTTTTTTTTAATCAGCCGGATAGTCCATATCAAGGTGGTGTGTTTTTCTTAACAATCCATTTTCCAACAGATTATCCATTCAAACCACCAAAAGTTGCTTTCACAACTCGCATATATCATCCGAACATTAATAGTAATGGTTCGATTTGCCTCGACATTTTAAGGTCCCAATGGTCACCAGCACTGACTATTTCTAAAGGTTCTTATTTGTTTTACTGTATATCATTTTCCTTAGTTAAAATTCATTTCAGTTTTACTATCGATTTGCTCTCTTCTTTGTGACCCGAACCCAGACGACCCACTCGTTCCTGAAATTGCAAGAATATATAAAACTGATCGAGAAAAATATAATGAGCTAGCACGAGAATGGACAAGGAAATATGCTATGTGATGCATTACAGTTTATATAACCGATCCGTCATGTAAAAGAAAGATAAACGTTAAAATAAAAAAAGTTAAAAGATACAAACTAAAGCTCTCCTACACATTTATTATTTTTGAAAAAGAAACAAAATAAATTCAGATATTCATTTAATAAACTAAATTTTTATTCTTTTAAATAATACACGAAATGTTAAAACTACACTCGATTGATGTGAACAAAGTTAATCCAAATAAAGAAGAAAAAATACAAAATAATTTAACAAAAAAAATAGTTTCCACATAGTATTTACTATACAACAATTTTATTTATTTTGCTTTTTGTTTAAAACTGCAAGTTTCTGAAGACTGTTTTTTTTTTTAATTTGAATTGATGAGGCTTTTTCTTCACAAAATAAATTAAACAGTGTCGGCATGCTTGTTATGATTCGTTACAAAATAAAAGTAAGAAACTTTGATAAATAAAGTCATTATTAATCTATTCAGAGCCGCGAGAGAACGAGAGCAGCCGTGGTGTATCAGCCTCCGGTTCAATCTCAATCACTTCTAGAAACAAAAATTGATAGTTTCCAATAATAAATAAATAAATAAAACAAAACTTGTTTAGTTAATTTTTGTTAAAATTTTTTAATGTCAACATTTATTCGAAAATAATCAGTTATAAAGATTTCGACACCAAACTGATACCGATAAATCTAAGAGTCGACAGCAAACTTTGTTAGTGGGATGTATGTATAACCAATATCGTAGTATGAGGGATTATAGGTGCATGATATCGATCGAATAACAAAGTTTGGCAGGTTTTGTTTTCAGCCAGGGGTTAAAAAGTGCTAGGTTTCCTTTTTTATTTTCAGAGTTATTACCTCTTTCGATTAATTTTTAAAAATCGCATAAGATGCTCTGTCATTTTTTCTAAGCATTAACACACAAATCTTGATGGTCCGATTTAAAGAACTCAAGATATAACAATTTTACGCGAACCCCATAACCATTTTTTAGAGTTTTCCAGCAAAACAAAAAAATCAACAAATGAAGTCCTTACAAAAACGCGAATAAGGGTTGCTAAGAAAACTTGAATCGTGGGTCTTGTTTATGGGATCACCAAGATAAAAGCCTTGAGACTTAGGGAAAATGATAGAGCATCATTTCCTATTTTGTAAAGTGAATTGAAATAAAGTACCATATAAATAGGAAACCAAGTTGGTCTTAAGCCAGAGGTTGAAAAAAACCTGCCACTTTTCTATTCGATATCACGATACATGAACCTATACTCACTCATACTCCTTATTTTGGTTATACATCCACTCCCAAAATCTGCTGTCGGCTCTTGGCCTATATGCATATATCTAGAAAAGGAAGAATACTAGCTGCGACAGAAGAGGACGAGATACATGATGCAATCAACCTAGAATAAAGACAAACTATTGAACGATAAATTAACATTTAAAACAAAGTGGATTTACTTGTACGACATAGCAATTAAAATTAAAACAAAAGAAAGAAGCCGGACTAAAACCACATTCAACAAAACTAAATCAGACAACAACAAATTGGCTTCGACACTCATAACATCGATGTCAAATTGAGTTATCGACCGAGGATGGAGATACACTCGGAAACCCGTCTCTAACACTTTAGTAAATTTAAATATAAAAAGTTGTGATAGTTATTTGACATTACAAAAATAAATAAATTTATTTGTGTTTTATTTGTTTATTTATTATTTAAAATCATAGACTAACCCCCTGTTTCACAGTCTCGTTAAAACCTTGAACAGAGTTCAATTGTTCTGCTGAACTGAAGTTTAAACCAAAAGTTGAGTTTAAACTCCCACTGTGAAACTGGGGGAAGCAAAATGCATCGATAGTAGTCGCGTTTTACCATTGCTCATAACCCATATAGTTCACCTCGTGAAAATAAAACGATGTGGGTTAGTGCGAAAACAGTGCCTATATAACCCATCTCTTTTTTTCATTATAGTCACCCCTATTGTGAATCTCACCCGGAAAGCTATTCACCCGAAAAAATGTTGCTCACGCGGAATTTAAAAACCAATTGCGAGTTCCGCCCGAAGGAAATTTCACTTCGAAATTGCGATGACATTTCGAAAAAAAGGAGCGTTTATTTAAGAGACAAATATAAACAAAACGAAACATCTGAACCAATTCCAAAGAACTCATCGTTTTAAAGGTTGACTTTAAACACATTTTTAATGAGGCTTTTTAAGTACTTGTTAAAGTTTGAAGAAATATTAAACACTTAAAATGCACAATGAAAAAAATACAATAGTATTGAAAATAAATTATTATTTTCAATCCCTTTTTCGAATGAAAATGACAAATTGTTGGGTTTAAAAACTTTATTAAATGAATTTTGTATGTTCCGAGTAATTTTTGAACAAAAAAAAAAATACCGAAACTATTCTATGAACTGCTCCACCAAGAACAAAAACAATAACCGAAAAAATTCAGAACTACATCACTTTGAACACAGCTAAAGAGATTTTTGACAGATGAGTGAAGTGCGAATTAACGAATTACCGATTTTTTTTTAAAGAAAAGTAAACAAACCGTGCACTGAAAAGGAAAATTTTGTATGTTTTAGTGATAAACTCCATAAATTACTTTAGGAAAATTATAGCATAGCTCTGAGAAGAATGAGAAATGATGAGAAAGAAAAAACCAAACAAAAATGTATTAGAAGACAACTAAGAGATTCCTCCAACCCTTTGGAGTTACGTGAGCCTTTGTAAGTTTATAAGTTATGTGAAGGATAAATGTAGATTACAAATACAATTTTGATGTCGGGATTGCTCTGCAAACGCTTTTAGAGCAATTAAACAGCTAAAATTGTTTCTTACTTTCTGAAAATTTCACGTTACCAATTTATAATATCAAGCAGTATTATGAATATGGGGGTCGCCAGAATGTTTTTACTAGCAAAGGGGTTGCATTTGAAAAACACTGCTCTAGGGAGCATAATTAAACGAAATACACAAATCCGATCCAAATTGGCCTGATAGTGTTTTTGCATGGTAATGTAAGCTTAGTGCAGCGCGAAATGTTTGCGTTTCTGTGGTCAAAAAATATAAAAAAGGAGGGGGTTTAAGTCTCAAATAAATTTATTTTCATTTTATTCTTTTTTGCACCTTTTAATTACTGGCGTGAATATAATACAAAAGTTTTTAATTATATTTTTTTCCACAGTATTTCACTGGCAAGCAACAATAATGGGACCTGTAAGCTAAAATTAAAAGTACATAACTAATGTACACATTACTTATTCATTTTTTTTTTTAATCAGCCGGATAGTCCATATCAAGGTGGTGTGTTTTTCTTAACAATCCATTTTCCAACAGATTATCCATTCAAACCACCAAAAGTTGCTTTCACAACTCGCATATATCATCCGAACATTAATAGTAATGGTTCGATTTGCCTCGACATTTTAAGGTCCCAATGGTCACCAGCACTGACTATTTCTAAAGGTTCTTATTTGTTTTACTGTATATCATTTTCCTTAGTTAAAATTCATTTCAGTTTTACTATCGATTTGCTCTCTTCTTTGTGACCCGAACCCAGACGACCCACTCGTTCCTGAAATTGCAAGAATATATAAAACTGATCGAGAAAAATATAATGAGCTAGCACGAGAATGGACAAGGAAATATGCTATGTGATGCATTACAGTTTATATAACCGATCCGTCATGTAAAAGAAAGATAAACGTTAAAATAAAAAAAGTTGAAAGATACAAACTAAAGCTCTCCTACACATTTATTATTTTTGAAAAAGAAACAAAATAAATTCAGATATTCATTTAATAAACTAAATTTTTATTCTTTTAAATAATACACGAAATGTTAAAACTACACTCGATTGATGTGAACAAAGTTAATCCAAATAAAGAAGAAAAAATACAAAATAATTTAACAAAAAAAATAGTTTCCACATAGTATTTACTATACAACAATTTTATTTATTTTGTTTTTTGTTTAAAAATGCAAGTTTCTGAAGACTGTTTTTTTTTTAATTTGAATTGATGAGGCTTTTTCTTCACAAAATAAATTAAACAGTGTCGGCATGCTTGTTATGATTCGTTACAAAATAAAAGTAAGAAACTTTGATAAATAAAGTCATTATTAATCTATTCAGAGCCGCGAGAGAACGAGAGCAGCCGTGGTGTATCAGCCTCCGGTTCAATCTCAATCACTTCTTGAAACAAAAATTGATAGTTTCCAATAATAAATAAATAAATAAAACAAAACTTGTTTAGCTAATTTTTGTTAAAATTTTTTAATGTCAACATTTATTCGAAAATAATCAGTTATAAAGATTTCGACACCAAACTGATACCGATAAATCTAAGAGTCGACAGCAAACTTTGTTAGTGGGATGTATGTATAACCAATATCGTAGTATGAGGGATTATAGGTGCATGATATCGATCGAATAACAAAGTTTGGCAGGTTTTGTTTTCAGCCAGGGGTTAAAAAGTGCTAGGTTTCCTTTTTTATTTTCAGAGTTATTACCTCTTTCGATTAATTTTTAAAAATCGCATAAGATGCTCTGTCATTTTTTCTAAGCATTAACACACAAATCTTGATGGTCCGATTTAAAGAACTCAAGATATAACAATTTTACGCGAACCCCATAACCATTTTTTAGAGTTTTCCAGCAAAACAAAAAAATCAACAAATGAAGTCCTTACAAAAACGCGAATAAGGGTTGCTAAGAAAACTTGAATCGTGGGTCTTGTTTATGGGATCACCAAGATAAAAGCCTTGAGACTTAGGGAAAATGATAGAGCATCATTTCCTATTTTGTAAAGTGAATTGAAATAAAGTACCATATAAATAGGAAACCAAGTTGGTCTTAAGCCAGAGGTTGAAAAAAACCTGCCACTTTTCTATTCGATATCACGATACATGAACCTATACTCACTCATACTCCTTATTTTGGTTATACATCCACTCCCAAAATCTGCTGTCGGCTCTTGGCCTATATGCATATATCTAGAAAAGGAAGAATACTAGCTGCGACAGAAGAGGACGAGATACATGATGCAATCAACCTAGAATAAAGACAAACTATTGAACGATAAATTAACATTTAAAACAAAGTGGATTTACTTGTACGACATAGCAATTAAAATTAAAACAAAAGAAAGAAGCCGGACTAAAACCACATTCAACAAAACTAAATCAGACAACAACAAATTGGCTTCGACACTCATAACATCGATGTCAAATTGAGTTATCGACCGAGGATGGAGATACACTCGGAAACCCGTCTCTAACACTTTAGTAAATTTAAATATAAAAAGTTGTGATAGTTATTTGACATTACAAAAATAAATAAATTTATTTGTGTTTTATTTGTTTATTTATTATTTAAAATCATAGACTAACCCCCTGTTTCACAGTCTCGTTAAAACCTTGAACAGAGTTCAATTGTTCTGCTGAACTGAAGTTTAAACCAAAAGTTGAGTTTAAACTCCCACTGTGAAACTGGGGGAAGCAAAATGCATCGATAGTAGTCGCGTTTTACCATTGCTCATAACCCATATAGTTCACCTCGTGAAAATAAAACGATGTGGGTTAGTGCGAAAACAGTGCCTATATAACCCATCTCTTTTATTCATTATAGTCACCCCTATTGTGAATCTCACCCGGAAAGCTATTCACCCGAAAAAATGTTGCTCACGCGGAATTTAAAAACCAATTGCGAGTTCCGCCCGAAGGAAATTTCACTTCGAAATTGCGATGACATTTCGAAAAAAAGGAGCGTTTATTTAAGAGACAAATATAAACAAAACGAAACATCTGAACCAATTCCAAAGAACTCATCGTTTTAAAGGTTGACTTTAAACACATTTTTAATGAGGCTTTTTAAGTACTTGTTAAAGTTTGAAGAAATATTAAACACTTAAAATGCACAATGAAAAAAATACAATAGTATTGAAAATAAATTATTATTTTCAATCCCTTTTTCGAATGAAAATGACAAATTGTTGGGTTTAAAAACTTTATTAAATGAATTTTGTATGTTCCGAGTAATTTTTGAACAAAAAAAAAATACCGAAACTATTCTATGAACTGCTCCACCAAGAACAAAAACAATAACCGAAAAAATTCAGAACTACATCACTTTGAACACAGCTAAAGAGATTTTTGACAGATGAGTGAAGTGCGAATTAACGAATTACCGATTTTTTTTTTAAAGAAAAGTAAACAAACCGTGCACTGAAAAGGAAAATTTTGTATGTTTTAGTGATAAACTCCATAAATTACTTTAGGAAAATTATAGCATAGCTCTGAGAAGAATGAGAAATGATGAGAAAGAAAAAACCAAACAAAAATGTATTAGAAGACAACTAAGAGATTCCTCCAACCCTTTGGAGTTACGTGAGCCTTTGTAAGTTTATAAGTTATGTGAAGGATAAATGTAGATTACAAATACAATTTTGATGTCGGGATTGCTCTGCAAACGCTTTTAGAGCAATTAAACAGCTAAAATTGTTTCTTACTTTCTGAAAATTTCACGTTACCAATTTATAATATCAAGCAGTATTATGAATATGGGGGTCGCCAGAATGTTTTTACTAGCAAAGGGGTTGCATTTGAAAAACACTGCTCTAGGGAGCATAATTAAACGAAATACACAAATCCGATCCAAATTGGCCTGATAGTGTTTTTGCATGGTAATGTAAGCTTAGTGCAGCGCGAAATGTTTGCGTTTCTGTGGTCAAAAAATATAAAAAAGGAGGGGGTTTAAGTCTCAAATAAATTTATTTTCATTTTATTCTTTTTTGCACCTTTTAATTACTGGCGTGAATATAATACAAAAGTTTTTAATTATATTTTTTTCCACAGTATTTCACTGGCAAGCAACAATAATGGGACCTGTAAGCTAAAATTAAAAGTACATAACTAATGTACACATTACTTATTCATTTTTTTTTTTTTAATCAGCCGGATAGTCCATATCAAGGTGGTGTGTTTTTCTTAACAATCCATTTTCCAACAGATTATCCATTCAAACCACCAAAAGTTGCTTTCACAACTCGCATATATCATCCGAACATTAATAGTAATGGTTCGATTTGCCTCGACATTTTAAGGTCCCAATGGTCACCAGCACTGACTATTTCTAAAGGTTCTTATTTGTTTTACTGTATATCATTTTCCTTAGTTAAAATTCATTTCAGTTTTACTATCGATTTGCTCTCTTCTTTGTGACCCGAACCCAGACGACCCACTCGTTCCTGAAATCGCAAGAATATATAAAACTGATCGAGAAAAATATAATGAGCTAGCACGAGAATGGACAAGGAAATATGCTATGTGATGCATTACAGTTTATATAACCGATCCGTCATGTAAAAGAAAGATAAACGTTAAAATAAAAAAAGTTAAAAGATACAAACTAAAGCTCTCCTACACATTTATTATTTTTGAAAAAGAAACAAAATAAATTCAGATATTCATTTAATAAACTAAATTTTTATTCTTTTAAATAATACACGAAATGTTAAAACTACACTCGATTGATGTGAACAAAGTTAATCCAAATAAAGAAGAAAAAATACAAAATAATTTAACAAAAAAAATAGTTTCCACATAGTATTTACTATACAACAATTTTATTTATTTTGTTTTTTGTTTAAAACTGCAAGTTTCTGAAGACTGTTTTTTTTTTAATTTGAATTGATGAGGCTTTTTCTTCACAAAATAAATTAAACAGTGTCGGCATGCTTGTTATGATTCGTTACAAAATAAAAGTAAGAAACTTTGATAAATAAAGTCATTATTAATCTATTCAGAGCCGCGAGAGAACGAGAGCAGCCGTGGTGTATCAGCCTCCGGTTCAATCTCAATCACTTCTAGAAACAAAAATTGATAGTTTCCAATAATAAATAAATAAATAAAACAAAACTTGTTTAGTTAATTTTTGTTAAAATTTTTTAATGTCAACATTTATTCGAAAATAATCAGTTATAAAGATTTCGACACCAAACTGATACCGATAAATCTAAGAGTCGACAGCAAACTTTGTTAGTGGGATGTATGTATAACCAATATCGTAGTATGAGGGATTATAGGTGCATGATATCGATCGAATAACAAAGTTTGGCAGGTTTTGTTTTCAGCCAGGGGTTAAAAAGTGCTAGGTTTCCTTTTTTATTTTCAGAGTTATTACCTCTTTCGATTAATTTTTAAAAATCGCATAAGATGCTCTGTCATTTTTTCTAAGCATTAACACACAAATCTTGATGGTCCGATTTAAAGAACTCAAGATATAACAATTTTACGCGAACCCCATAACCATTTTTTGGAGTTTTCCAGCAAAACAAAAAAATCAACAAATGAAGTCCTTACAAAAACGCGAATAAGGGTTGCTAAGAAAACTTGAATCGTGGGTCTTGTTTATGGGATCACCAAGATAAAAGCCTTGAGACTTAGGGAAAATGATAGAGCATCATTTCCTATTTTGTAAAGTGAATTGAAATAAAGTACCATATAAATAGGAAACCAAGTTGGTCTTAAGCCAGAGGTTGAAAAAAACCTGCCACTTTTCTATTCGATATCACGATACATGAACCTATACTCACTCATACTCCTTATTTTGGTTATACATCCACTCCCAAAATCTGCTGTCGGCTCTTGGCCTATATGCATATATCTAGAAAAGGAAGAATACTAGCTGCGACAGAAGAGGACGAGATACATGATGCAATCAACCTAGAATAAAGACAAACTATTGAACGATAAATTAACATTTAAAACAAAGTGGATTTACTTGTACGACATAGCAATTAAAATTAAAACAAAAGAAAGAAGCTGGACTAAAACCACATTCAACAAAACTAAATCAGACAACAACAAATTGGCTTCGACACTCATAACATCGATGTCAAATTGAGTTATCGACCGAGGATGGAGATACACTCGGAAACCCACTGTGAAACTGGGGGAATCAAAATGCATCGATAGTAGTCGCGTTTTACCATTGCTCATAACCCATATAGTTCACCTCGTGAAAATAAAACGATGTGGGTTAGTGCGAAAACAGTGCCTATATAACCCATCTCTTTTTTTCATTATAGTCACCCCTATTGTGAATCTCACCCGGAAAGCTATTCACCCGAAAAAATGTTGCTCACGCGGAATTTAAAAACCAATTGCGAGTTCCGCCCGAAGGAAATTTCACTTCGAAATTGCGATGACATTTCGAAAAAAAGGAGCGTTTATTTAAGAGACAAATATAAACAAAACGAAACATCTGAACCAATTCCAAAGAACTCATCGTTTTAAAGGTTGACTTTAAACACATTTTTAATGAGGCTTTTTAAGTACTTGTTAAAGTTTGAAGAAATATTAAACACTTAAAATGCACAATGAAAAAAATACAATAGTATTGAAAATAAATTATTATTTTCAATCCCTTTTTCGAATGAAAATGACAAATTGTTGGGTTTAAAAACTTTATTAAATGAATTTTGTATGTTCCGAGTAATTTTTGAACAAAAAAAAAATACCGAAACTATTCTATGAACTGCTCCACCAAGAACAAAAACAATAACCGAAAAAATTCAGAACTACATCACTTTGAACACAGCTAAAGAGATTTTTGACAGATGAGTGAAGTGCGAATTAACGAATTACCGATTTTTTTTTAAAGAAAAGTAAACAAACCGTGCACTGAAAAGGAAAATTTTGTATGTTTTAGTGATAAACTCCATAAATTACTTTAGGAAAATTATAGCATAGCTCTGAGAAGAATGAGAAATGATGAGAAAGAAAAAACCAAACAAAAATGTATTAGAAGACAACTAAGAGATTCCTCCAACCCTTTGGAGTTACGTGAGCCTTTGTAAGTTTATAAGTTATGTGAAGGATAAATGTAGATTACAAATACAATTTTGATGTCGGGATTGCTCTGCAAACGCTTTTAGAGCAATTAAACAGCTAAAATTGTTTCTTACTTTCTGAAAATTTCACGTTACCAATTTATAATATCAAGCAGTATTATGAATATGGGGGTCGCCAGAATGTTTTTACTAGCAAAGGGGTTGCATTTGAAAAACACTGCTCTAGGGAGCATAATTAAACGAAATACACAAATCCGATCCAAATTGGCCTGATAGTGTTTTTGCATGGTAATGTAAGCTTAGTGCAGCGCGAAATGTTTGCGTTTCTGTGGTCAAAAAATATAAAAAAGGAGGGGGTTTAAGTCTCAAATAAATTTATTTTCATTTTATTCTTTTTTGCACCTTTTAATTACTGGCGTGAATATAATACAAAAGTTTTTAATTATATTTTTTTCCACAGTATTTCACTGGCAAGCAACAATAATGGGACCTGTAAGCTAAAATTAAAAGTACATAACTAATGTACACATTACTTATTCATTTTTTTTTTTTAATCAGCCGGATAGTCCATATCAAGGTGGTGTGTTTTTCTTAACAATCCATTTTCCAACAGATTATCCATTCAAACCACCAAAAGTTGCTTTCACAACTCGCATATATCATCCGAACATTAATAGTAATGGTTCGATTTGCCTCGACATTTTAAGGTCCCAATGGTCACCAGCACTGACTATTTCTAAAGGTTCTTATTTGTTTTACTGTATATCATTTTCCTTAGTTAAAATTCATTTCAGTTTTACTATCGATTTGCTCTCTTCTTTGTGACCCGAACCCAGACGACCCACTCGTTCCTGAAATTGCAAGAATATATAAAACTGATCGAGAAAAATATAATGAGCTAGCACGAGAATGGACAAGGAAATATGCTATGTGATGCATTACAGTTTATATAACCTATCCGTCATGTAAAAGAAAGATAAACGTTAAAATAAAAAAAGTTAAAAGATACAAACTAAAGCTCTCCTACACATTTATTATTTTTGAAAAAGAAACAAAATAAATTCAGATATTCATTTAATAAACTAAATTTTTATTCTTTTAAATAATACACGAAATGTTAAAACTACACTCGATTGATGTGAACAAAGTTAATCCAAATAAAGAAGAAAAAATACAAAATAATTTAACAAAAAAAAATAGTTTCCACATAGTATTTACTATACAACAATTTTATTTATTTTGTTTTTTGTTTAAAACTGCAAGTTTCTGAAGACTGTTTTTTTTTTAATTTGAATTGATGAGGCTTTTTCTTCACAAAATAAATTAAACAGTGTCGGCATGCTTGTTATGATTCGTTACAAAATAAAAGTAAGAAACTTTGATAAATAAAGTCATTATTAATCTATTCAGAGCCGCGAGAGAACGAGAGCAGCCGTGGTGTATCAGCCTCCGGTTCAATCTCAATCACTTCTAGAAACAAAAATTGATAGTTTCCAATAATAAATAAATAAATAAAACAAAACTTGTTTAGTTAATTTTTGTTAAAATTTTTTAATGTCAACATTTATTCGAAAATAATCAGTTATAAAGATTTCGACACCAAACTGATACCGATAAATCTAAGAGTCGACAGCAAACTTTGTTAGTGGGATGTATGTATAACCAATATCGTAGTATGAGGGATTATAGGTGCATGATATCGATCGAATAACAAAGTTTGGCAGGTTTTGTTTTCAGCCAGGGGTTAAAAAGTGCTAGGTTTCCTTTTTTATTTTCAGAGTTATTACCTCTTTCGATTAATTTTTAAAAATCGCATAAGATGCTCTGTCATTTTTTCTAAGCATTAACACACAAATCTTGATGGTCCGATTTAAAGAACTCAAGATATAACAATTTTACGCGAACCCCATAACCATTTTTTAGAGTTTTCCAGCAAAACAAAAAAATCAACAAATGAAGTCCTTACAAAAACGCGAATAAGGGTTGCTAAGAAAACTTGAATCGTGGGTCTTGTTTATGGGATCACCAAGATAAAAGCCTTGAGACTTAGGGAAAATGATAGAGCATCATTTCCTATTTTGTAAAGTGAATTGAAATAAAGTACCATATAAATAGGAAACCAAGTTGGTCTTAAGCCAGAGGTTGAAAAAAACCTGCCACTTTTCTATTCGATATCACGATACATGAAACTATACTCACTCATACTCCTTATTTTGGTTATACATCCACTCCCAAAATCTGCTGTCGGCTCTTGGCCTATATGCATATATCTAGAAAAGGAAGAATACTAGCTGCGACAGAAGAGGACGAGATACATGATGCAATCAACCTAGAATAAAGACAAACTATTGAACGATAAATTAACATTTAAAACAAAGTGGATTTACTTGTACGACATAGCAATTAAAATTAAAACAAAAGAAAGAAGCCGGACTAAAACCACATTCAACAAAACTAAATCAGACAACAACAAATTGGCTTCGACACTCATAACATCGATGTCAAATTGAGTTATCGACCGAGGATGGAGATACACTCGGAAACCCGTCTCTAACACTTTAGTAAATTTAAATATAAAAAGTTGTGATAGTTATTTGACATTACAAAAATAAATAAATTTATTTGTGTTTTATTTGTTTATTTATTATTTAAAATCATAGACTAACCCCCTGTTTCACAGTCTCGTTAAAACCTTGAACAGAGTTCAATTGTTCTGCTGAACTGAAGTTTAAACCAAAAGTTGAGTTTAAACTCCCACTGTGAAACTGGGGGAAGCAAAATGCATCGATAGTAGTCGCGTTTTACCATTGCTCATAACCCATATAGTTCACCTCGTGAAAATAAAACGATGTGGGTTAGTGCGAAAACAGTGCCTATATAACCCATCTCTTTTTTTCATTATAGTCACCCCTATTGTGAATCTCACCCGGAAAGCTATTCACCCGAAAAAATGTTGCTCACGCGGAATTTAAAAACCAATTGCGAGTTCCGCCCGAAGGAAATTTCACTTCGAAATTGCGATGACATTTCGAAAAAAAGGAGCGTTTATTTAAGAGACAAATATAAACAAAACGAAATATCTGAACCAATTCCAAAGAACTCATCGTTTTAAAGGTTGACTTTAAACACATTTTTAATGAGGCTTTTTAAGTACTTGTTAAAGTTTGAAGAAATATTAAACACTTAAAATGCACAATGAAAAAAATACAATAGTATTGAAAATAAATTATTATTTTCAATCCCTTTTTCGAATGAAAATGACAAATTGTTGGGTTTAAAAACTTTATTAAATGAATTTTGTATGTTCCGAGTAATTTTTGAACAAAAAAAAAAATACCGAAACTATTCTATGAACTGCTCCACCAAGAACAAAAACAATAACCGAAAAAATTCAGAACTACATCACTTTGAACACAGCTAAAGAGATTTTTGACAGATGAGTGAAGTGCGAATTAACGAATTACCGATTTTTTTTTAAAGAAAAGTAAACAAACCGTGCACTGAAAAGGAAAATTTTGTATGTTTTAGTGATAAACTCCATAAATTACTTTAGGAAAATTATAGCATAGCTCTGAGAAGAATGAGAAATGATGAGAAAGAAAAAACCAAACAAAAATGTATTAGAAGACAACTAAGAGATTCCTCCAACCCTTTGGAGTTACGTGAGCCTTTGTAAGTTTATAAGTTATGTGAAGGATAAATGTAGATTACAAATACAATTTTGATGTCGGGATTGCTCTGCAAACGCTTTTAGAGCAATTAAACAGCTAAAATTGTTTCTTACTTTCTGAAAATTTCACGTTACCAATTTATAATATCAAGCAGTATTATGAATATGGGGGTCGCCAGAATGTTTTTACTAGCAAAGGGGTTGCATTTGAAAAACACTGCTCTAGGGAGCATAATTAAACGAAATACACAAATCCGATCCAAATTGGCCTGATAGTGTTTTTGCATGGTAATGTAAGCTTAGTGCAGCGCGAAATGTTTGCGTTTCTGTGGTCAAAAAATATAAAAAAGGAGGGGGTTTAAGTCTCAAATAAATTTATTTTCATTTTATTCTTTTTTGCACCTTTTAATTACTGGCGTGAATATAATACAAAAGTTTTTAATTATATTTTTTTCCACAGTATTTCACTGGCAAGCAACAATAATGGGACCTGTAAGCTAAAATTAAAAGTACATAACTAATGTACACATTACTTATTCATTTTTTTTTTTTTAATCAGCCGGATAGTCCATATCAAGGTGGTGTGTTTTTCTTAACAATCCATTTTCCAACAGATTATCCATTCAAACCACCAAAAGTTGCTTTCACAACTCGCATATATCATCCGAACATTAATAGTAATGGTTCGATTTGCCTCGACATTTTAAGGTCCCAATGGTCACCAGCACTGACTATTTCTAAAGGTTCTTATTTGTTTTACTGTATATCATTTTCCTTAGTTAAAATTCATTTCAGTTTTACTATCGATTTGCTCTCTTCTTTGTGACCCGAACCCAGACGACCCACTCGTTCCTGAAATTGCAAGAATATATAAAACTGATCGAGAAAAATATAATGAGCTAGCACGAGAATGGACAAGGAAATATGCTATGTGATGCATTACAGTTTATATAACCGATCCGTCATGTAAAAGAAAGATAAACGTTAAAATAAAAAAAGTTAAAAGATACAAACTAAAGCTCTCCTACACATTTATTATTTTTGAAAAAGAAACAAAATAAATTCAGATATTCATTTAATAAACTAAATTTTTATTCTTTTAAATAATACACGAAATGTTAAAACTACACTCGATTGATGTGAACAAAGTTAATCCAAATAAAGAAGAAAAAATACAAAATAATTTAACAAAAAAAATAGTTTCCACATAGTATTTACTATACAACAATTTTATTTATTTTGTTTTTTGTTTAAAACTGCAAGTTTCTGAAGACTGTTTTTTTTTTAATTTGAATTGATGAGGCTTTTTCTTCACAAAATAAATTAAACAGTGTCGGCATGCTTGTTATGATTCGTTACAAAATAAAAGTAAGAAACTTTGATAAATAAAGTCATTATTAATCTATTCAGAGCCGCGAGAGAACGAGAGCAGCCGTGGTGTATCAGCCTCCGGTTCAATCTCAATCACTTCTAGAAACAAAAATTGATAGTTTCCAATAATAAATAAATAAATAAAACAAAACTTGTTTAGTTAATTTTTGTTAAAATTTTTTAATGTCAACATTTATTCGAAAATAATCAGTTATAAAGATTTCGACACCAAACTGATACCGATAAATCTAAGAGTCGACAGCAAACTTTGTTAGTGGGATGTATGTATAACCAATATCGTAGTATGAGGGATTATAGGTGCATGATATCGATCGAATAACAAAGTTTGGCAGGTTTTGTTTTCAGCCAGGGGTTAAAAAGTGCTAGGTTTCCTTTTTTATTTTCAGAGTTATTACCTCTTTCGATTAATTTTTAAAAATCGCATAAGATGCTCTGTCATTTTTTCTAAGCATTAACACACAAATCTTGATGGTCCGATTTAAAGAACTCAAGATATAACAATTTTACGCGAACCCCATAACCATTTTTTGGAGTTTTCCAGCAAAACAAAAAAATCAACAAATGAAGTCCTTACAAAAACGCGAATAAGGGTTGCTAAGAAAACTTGAATCGTGGGTCTTGTTTATGGGATCACCAAGATAAAAGCCTTGAGACTTAGGGAAAATGATAGAGCATCATTTCCTATTTTGTAAAGTGAATTGAAATAAAGTACCATATAAATAGGAAACCAAGTTGGTCTTAAGCCAGAGGTTGAAAAAAACCTGCCACTTTTCTATTCGATATCACGATACATGAACCTATACTCACTCATACTCCTTATTTTGGTTATACATCCACTCCCAAAATCTGCTGTCGGCTCTTGGCCTATATGCATATATCTAGAAAAGGAAGAATACTAGCTGCGACAGAAGAGGACGAGATACATGATGCAATCAACCTAGAATAAAGACAAACTATTGAACGATAAATTAACATTTAAAACAAAGTGGATTTACTTGTACGACATAGCAATTAAAATTAAAACAAAAGAAAGAAGCTGGACTAAAACCACATTCAACAAAACTAAATCAGACAACAACAAATTGGCTTCGACACTCATAACATCGATGTCAAATTGAGTTATCGACCGAGGATGGAGATACACTCGGAAACCCACTGTGAAACTGGGGGAAGCAAAATGCATCGATAGTAGTCGCGTTTTACCATTGCTCATAACCCATATAGTTCACCTCGTGAAAATAAAACGATGTGGGTTAGTGCGAAAACAGTGCCTATATAACCCATCTCTTTTTTTCATTATAGTCACCCCTATTGTGAATCTCACCCGGAAAGCTATTCACCCGAAAAAATGTTGCTCACGCGGAATTTAAAAACCAATTGCGAGTTCCGCCCGAAGGAAATTTCACTTCGAAATTGCGATGACATTTCGAAAAAAAGGAGCGTTTATTTAAGAGACAAATATAAACAAAACGAAACATCTGAACCAATTCCAAAGAACTCATCGTTTTAAAGGTTGACTTTAAACACATTTTTAATGAGGCTTTTTAAGTACTTGTTAAAGTTTGAAGAAATATTAAACACTTAAAATGCACAATGAAAAAAATACAATAGTATTGAAAATAAATTATTATTTTCAATCCCTTTTTCGAATGAAAATGACAAATTGTTGGGTTTAAAAACTTTATTAAATGAATTTTGTATGTTCCGAGTAATTTTTGAACAAAAAAAAAATACCGAAACTATTCTATGAACTGCTCCACCAAGAACAAAAACAATAACCGAAAAAATTCAGAACTAAATCACTTTGAACACAGCTAAAGAGATTTTTGACAGATGAGTGAAGTGCGAATTAACGAATTACCGATTTTTTTTTAAAGAAAAGTAAACAAACCGTGCACTGAAAAGGAAAATTTTGTATGTTTTGGTGATAAACTCCATAAATTACTTTAGGAAAATTATAGCATAGCTCTGAGAAGAATGAGAAATGATGAGAAAGAAAAAACCAAACAAAAATGTATTAGAAGACAACTAAGAGATTCCTCCAACCCTTTGGAGTTACGTGAGCCTTTGTAAGTTTATAAGTTATGTGAAGGATAAATGTAGATTACAAATACAATTTTGATGTCGGGATGTAGTTGCATTTTATTTAAAAGCAACTCGATTTGACTTTTATTTGTTGTTTTACTCCTTGAAATAAAAAATGCAAATTATTTTCGATTATTTTGTTGTTGTTTATAAAAATATTTTACTTTTTCCGCCAAATGTGTTGCTTTCCGTCGCCAAATTTTGAGTGAAAGAAAGAGCTGTCAAATAGTTAACATTCCACCCGAAAAAAAAGTTTACAATAGGGGGAAAATTTTCGAAGTGGAAATTTTTCCGTCCGAAACTCACAATAAGGGAAATGTGAAATGTCAATTTTTTCGGACGGAATCCTGAAAAAGTGGAACTCACAATAGGGGTGAGTGTGTTTTTTACAAGCCCAGAAGAATCGTACAAAAAAACGGTATCGGAGCTTAGCGACGCCATCACAAAAAAAAAAAATGGGGCTCCCATACAAACTACAAACAGTTTTTATCTGGGCTTAAGTTAAGCCCCGAAAACTCTTTGGGCATAGCTAAGCCGGAAGGGGCTTAGTTGTTGTTGCATTTAACATGTAAATTGTTTGGCCCCGACGTCGTTTTTTTCACCCAAGCCCATTCGGGCAAGGAAAAAAACAAAACTTATGTCTACTAATTTTTCATGCAAAAGCCTGTCTCTTAAAACTGTAGTTTACTTCTGAAAATTCATCAACAAAACTGTTTTCTGATGAATCTAATTCAACATGCTTCCTTTTTCGATTGGGAAATGCAACTTGCCTGGACCTTTCAACATGACAACAACCCCAAGCATAAGACGAGGTAGGCTACAAATTTGGCTTTCAGAGAAAAACCCATGGTTTTGCAATGGCCAGCGCAGTCTCCAGACCTTAGTCCTTTAGAAAACTTGTGGGAGCTAGTTAAAAGAAGAACTGGATGCCAAGTTTTTAAGCGGAAGGGCGATCCTTATGCTTGAATAATAGGCAGTGGAATGACATACCAGAAAATATTATTAATAACCTCATTGCTTCTATGCCTGGAAGATGTGCAGCTGCGAGAAGAAATCAAAGGTATGGCAATAAAATATTAGCGTTTTTTTGAATAAAAGTAAGAAAATTGTATGACATTGCTTGAAGTTGCAAATGTTTTATACATTAAAAATCGCTTACTTTTAAGTATATCTCAATTTTTTTATGTTTAAGTGAATAATAATTTATTTTGTTTTCTACAGTGATAAACTGTTATAATAAGGTTTTCAAAAATGTACAAAGAAGTTTGATGTTTGCTGGTTTAGGGAATTTGTATGACATGATACCATCTGCTGGTTTAAGTTGCAACTGTTTTGCACAGCACTGTAGGTAGTAGCTAAATGTCACAAGCTCTTTAGAATTATAAAAAAAAATTACAAAGGAACTATTAAAAGTATTTTTGGTTATATGGGAAATTTCTTCAAAATCTTCTCAATTTCTTTCAGAGAAAAAAACCTAATTTAGATTACCCAGGTAACATCGTTGGAGCTAATAGAAGCAAAACTGTTTTTAGCAGCTTGTAAGCAGTGAAATCTGATACCATAGTTCTAACTTAGATTATTTCACAGCTCCCAACATTTATTTAAAAATTTTGTTCCATAATCGAGTTTCCAATACAAATAAGGTCCATTATATTTATAACGTCCCAAGATTTAAAAATATGCTCTTTAATAACGTTCAACGTTCTTTAAACGACCAAATTATTAATATGAGCATATAAAGAAGCTTTATAGAGCTTCTTAAAGCTCATATTTAAAATCAGAGAATATCAATTCCCAAGAAGCCAATCTTTCGTACGTTTCAATTTCAATTCAATTTCTTTTATTGAACATAATATTTACAATTTGGCTTATAACTAATATTAATACTATGATCTATGATAAATTTACATTTGTTGGCACATAGGGGGCCTAACGTTATAGAATGTCTTAAGTTTAACAAATTATAGGAATATAAATTACATGTCAAAATTAATTTTTAAATTAAAAGTCGGCTGACTTAATCGTCCTCAGGGTGTTCATTCCCGGTTGTCAATGGATTTTCGTACGTTTCACCCTCCAAAACCCATTTGTTCACATTGTTGTATTTGTAATTTCACTTCGTGCCGATGAATAGATGTGAATTGCAACAACAATGTAACGCGGTGAGATTTATTTGTTTTGACAGCTCAGTTTTTTTTCTGTTGAAAATTGGAAAATTGTTTTGAGAATTCTTCGGCTAAAAACAAATATATCGTTGTGAATTTGTTTAATATATACAAACAATTATAATTAATAGTTAATATTCATCCACAATTATAATAAAATACAAAAAATTAATCCATAAATTGTTTTCAATCGCTCAGATTTCCGTTCATCTTCAATGCATCTTGCATATTATACAGGGTGGCCCTTTCTTCATCCAGAATAATTTTAAAATTATTGTTGGATATATTCTAAGGAAATAAGAAAATACGAAATAAAAAAATAGTTTTTCTGCAATTTGACACCCGGAATTTCAATTTGTTGTTTAAATTCCACTAAACTCTCAATTTCCACTTAAGAAGCATTAAAGTAGATATTAGGTGGGTTTAATTATCTTCTGTCGGGATTCGGGTATTGATCTGGATTAACTTTAAGTACAAAAAGGTAACTGAGGAATTTTCAAAATCGTTTTTGTTGCACGTGTTAAAAGGTAATCCAGTTGCGCGTCTCTATCGAATATAATAAAACAACAATAGGCTATTTTTTATTTTTTTTTAAACTTCATGACATCTAATGTGAAAAAACTAAATCGTTTTAACAAAAACACTAACTTTTTTTTTTACTTTAAAGTTTGAAAATTATTTTTTTTAAAATCATTACGAAATAACTTAATTTTAAAAATTGATTCGAGAATGATTTTAAGAAATTATATCATGATCTCGTAGCTGTTGTCGTATTTTTAAGTTATTTTCATTCATTCAAAAAAATTTAATTTAATTTTGATTGATCTTAATTTTTTTTTTATATCTTATTTAAAAGGGGAGAAATAATTCGCCGCTCTTAAACAATTTGTTTTTCCAAAAATATTATTTCATAAATTTTCCTGCATGAAATAGGGGACACCCCGTATTTAGTTTTGTTTTGACATCTAATTGACAGACCGAGGTGAATAATTCTGACCACGGGGCGTGTTCAACAAATAGAAACCAAACTAGGTCCCGGTTCACATTGGTACGTATTTGGCGTAAATTAGTGCGTAGAAGTGTAAAGGCTCTCCCAAACCAACGCCAATGCGGAGCGACGACGAATTTTTGTTGTTGTTGAGCGTTGTTTATTTGTCATATTTTGTAACGGGTGATTTTTTAGCTGGTTTGGTTTTGGCAACACTGGTTTTGACAGCTGACGTGTGTTTAGTACCTTGTGCCACTGTCAAACAGCTTCAGTTTGGTTTGCAATTTAACCATGGATCGTTTTACAAATGAACAACGCTTGCAAATTATTGAATTTTACTATCAAAATTCGTGCTCGGTTCGAAATGTTCATCGCGCGCTGCTTCCATTTTATGGTCGGCATTCTCGACCTTCTGAGCAGTCTATTCGGAAGATTGTGACCAAATTTCGCACCAAATTTACTTTGTTGGACATTAAACCACCAACACGTTAACGTACTGTGCGTAGTAAAGAAAATATTGCGGCCGTATCAGCTAGTGTGACAGAAGACCGCGAAATGTCGATTCGGCGCCGTTCCCAGCAGTTAGGCCTTTGTTACAGCACTACGTGGAAAATTTCGCGGAAGGATTTGGGCGTAAAGCCTTTTAAGATACAGCTGGTGTAAGAACTAAAGCCAGCCGCCCTACCACAACGCCGAATTTTTGGTGAATGGGCTCTTGGAAAGCTGGCCGAGGATTCGCTTTTTTATCGAAAAATTTTGTTCAGCGATGAGGCTCATTTTTGGTTGAATGGGTACGTAAATAAGCATAATTGCCGCATTTGGAGTGAAGATCAGCCAGAAGCATTGCAACAGCTACCAATGCATCCCGAAAAAGCCACTGTTTGGTGCGGTTTATGGGCCGGCGGCATTATTGGGCCATATTTCTTCAAAGATGATGCGAATCGCAGCGTTACTGTCAATGGTGAACGCTACCGAGCGATGATAACAAACTTTTTTTTGCCCGAAATGGAAGTTCTTGACTTGCATGATATGTGGTTTCAACAAGACGGTGCCACATGCCACACAGCACGCGAAACAATGGCGCAATTACGAGGCGAGTTTGGTGAACAGTTAATTTCATGTTTCGGGCCGGTCAATTGGCCGCCTAGATCGTGCGATTTGACACCATTAGATTATTTTTTGTGGGGGTATGTCAAGGCTAATGTCTATAGGGACAAGCCCGCTTCGATTGACGCACTGGAAGCCAACATCCATGCATTCATTCGTGAGATACCGGCCGATATGTGTGAAAGAGTATGCCAAAATTGGACTCAGCGGATGGGCTACCTGAGACGCAGCCGCGGTCAACATTTGCATAAAATTATCTTTAAACATTAAATTGCAAGGTTCAAACTATCGATTCAAATAAATATTTCATTCATTTTTTCGAATTTTTTGTGTTTTTTTTTTAAAGTTCTAAACCTCTTAAAAAATCACCCGTTACTATTGTGAATGATTCGCTGCGAATCGCTCCACATTCGCGTACGAACGAGAACGAGACAAATATCTAATCTCACAGTTTGCACTAATTTAATTTAAAAAAAAAGGAATGACTCAAAAGTTATCGTGTAATAGCAGAAATAATCACGTGTAAACACCCAACACCAATGAAAATAAAGACAAAAACAATTTGTCGTTATATGTTCCCACCAAAATGAAATTCGAGCTTGTGGTCATAGAGTACCTATATTATCTAGAGTCGCGACTCGTACCCCTCTTACCTGAAACACCCGCAAATTTTATTTGAGCTAACTAAGAGAAAACTCTCTTAAATTCCCTGTCCGTGAATACGTGTGAAAATACAAAATGACATCAGTAGCTCAAAAGGTGACGTTTTGTTTTTTTCCATTATGCAATGTCAAAATGACAATTCTCGGCTGTGTTTGTAAAATTCCATTTATAAATTTTCTTTCAATCGAACTAAACATATTATATTAATTTAAAGTCGACTCCCTGGTCCGGAAATGGAAAATAAAGATGAACGTGCACCATTCGCTTTGACAAATGGTTTGGCCTTGGCTTGATAACTTTGGGGGGTGGTGAAACACCAGCTGATCTGATACACTTCCAACTTCCTGACACACTATTATACAGTTCGCGGCAAAAAACGACCATTTCTCGGCCCCCAAAAGGAGAAGTACAAACTACCTTCATTCCAAATTCCAACTGCGAGAAGGTGATACTATTAACATTGATGTCACTCTAGTTCTTCAATGTTTATCAACACTGATAATAAAGCAGTTGCTGAATGGATAGACCCACCTGATACAAACAGTTTACTTGATCTTGGACACTCAGATCTGTTTCTCCTAAGAACAATTGCCAAAAGTTTAATTCTTTGCAAGGACGTTAAACCAAGCTGAGAATTGCTGTTCAATCAATTTCCAGCAATTCATAGAAAGATCTAAGAGATTGTGAAGCGATTACGTAAGTATTTCTTATGTTGACGTCAAAAATATTTCTTTAAATATCGCTCCTACCATTTTAGACAAGCCTTCTGTAAGCTGTCTGCATATGTCTCAAATGTACAGGCACTCAGAACAAAGAAGCTTTTAAGTCTTTGAAAAATACTATAAAATAGTTAATTTGATTCTCGGGAAAGTTTGTTGGAGAATATGCTGGACGAGCAACTGTAGAGAGAACCCTGATGCTGATTCTAATCTCTATATACATAGCTTGTGTATTTTGGAATGAAAATTTGGTAATAATACGAACGATTTCTTATATCTGCGACCTAGAATAGGAACAGATCATTGCCAAGTTACCTATAGCGCTCAAATGGCTATGCATATGTCATTAGGATTTTTATTTCTCGTAGCCAGTCGCTCTTGTATGCGCATTGTTTCCAAAATGTTCCAACCACAGGAATGACAATAGGTAAGTAAGGTTTTTTTTGCTTTTTATTTGTGTTATATATTAGACATTACTTTTAAGATAATTTAACTTTCATCTATATATCCATCGTTGATTTATAATTTTTAAGATATAATTCAACTTTTTCGTCATCTTTTTAGCTGTTAAACCACGATATCATGCTGAACTCAAAAACCTTCCCATGACACCTTGTTTGCTCCCAGAACTGAGCACTCTAAATCAGTGATTGTAGACTATCAAAATTATTGGCCAGTCTGCTTTGAAAAAAGACGCAACTGGGATCAGTTGGTGTAGGTAAATCAAGAAATACCCATTAATATATTTTACTAATTATTTAATATAGGGCTTACAGGCATTACAAATGCTTCTGGATCGCTAATCGAAAAAGCCATAAGCTTACAAAAGGGGAAGTGGAACGCTATCAACAATTGGCAGTGATTTTCTATATTTCAGTAATAAAAGACAAGATGCATAGCTTACCAATATATTTATCAATTGTCAATGTAAAAAGACTTGTATTTCTTTCTTTGTATTAAAACTTTTTGTTTTCAAACAACCTATGTTTACATTAAATATCTTCCTTAGACTTTGCAAGCAACTAAAGAGAACACAAAGACCTGTGTGGCAACTTAAGCTCATCTATATAAAAATACAAAAAGAAAATATTGTTATTTCCAAGGAAATCGTAAATTCGTAAATTCTGTTTTGGAATATTCAAAATCATGTATAAAAAAAGCTGTCAAATCTCATACAAGATTTAAGACTGAATTGTGGCCATGTTGTCAAAACAACAAATTCGATGTGACTGTTGAAGCTGTAAAACTTTTTATAAACATTTTTTTGTGAAATTTATTTATTAATAAGTTTCGCTGTGCTCGTCATATTGGCGCTTATTCATAGATGTTGCCTTTAGTATTGCGAAGCAAATCTGGAGTTAATTAATATTAAAACTTCATGAGCTAAATCCCAGTCTTGTCTGGCAATAGCTTAAACAACATCTATAAATACGCTCCATTGTGTTTTTGCCATGCAAATTGGGGGGTAGTTTTGATTTTATTCCTGCATTATATATTCAGGGTTGAATACGTTTCTGAAGTTTGTGACTAAAATTTTGTGACGCAACAAGAAAACAAAATTCAAAAAAAGAATTAACAATGCATTTTTTGAGGATGAGGTTATAATTATTCCTAAGTTTCATCAAAGTACAATTGAATGTATATACAATTTTCAATAAATCTCTATTTAAGGTTTTTTCTGCTAACCCAATCGGACTTAAATGCTAGTTGAAATTAAACGAATTCTTACTATTTCCGAAAATCAACTCGGAGACACTTTTTAATTACTTTGTGTGACAAGATTTTAATTTTGCATTTGCTGCGATTGCTGGTGACTAAACTGCTGTTGTTGTTGTGCCGACATTGGTAAATCTTCAGACTTCATTTGGGAGCCGGGAGGTTGTTGATGTGACCTAGACTGTACTAGCTGCAGAAAATTATTGCGTCTCTGCTCCGAGAAGATGTAATATCTGAAAAGAGTTAGTTTCAATTAGAAAATGTTGGCTGTGATAAAAATATTTGATTGGCTTTGTAAAATAATTTAACAAACATTGTTTTTTAAAGTGAAAAAACTACAAAAAACTATCGAAAATTTGTTAAACGACTTTTTTCTTCTCAAATATCTTAAAAACAATGAATGATATTGGCTTTGGGTTAGTTTTATTCTACTAACTTATCTTCATTTGATTGCATATCAAACACCTAAAAACATTTTCGAAGATCTTGAATTGGAGATTTTTTTAAAACTAGCTTCCGAGTTCATCAATGGGAAGTTACCAGTGTGGGCTATACTCAGCCTTTTTTTTTTAATTTTTCGTTGGGATCGGCAAAGCTTCTTCTGTTTAAACTGAAGCAATTTAAAAAGATTTTATTGAATTTCTGAACAAGTCAATTACGCTGTGATGATTTTTCCTAATGGTTTCACTCACATCGATAATTTATATATTTTTGAATTCTATATTAAATAGTGCTACTATTTACGTTATTTATTTTTAATTTGAAGCAAAATTTCAAAAAATCCTAGATTAAAAGAATTTTCCTTTTAGGTTTTCAAAAATAATATATAGTAAACTTCTTTTGTTCTGTGAAATTTTCGAAATTTGTTCCAAATACAAATCTTATGATGCAATTAGTAGCAGTATTAAATACTTAATCTGAAAGCATAAAAATCATCTGTGTGGGTCAAACAGTTTGGAATAATTATCACAGTTCAATTGTCTTTTTTCACATTTATAGTTTAACTCAAAGATAAATATTTGACTGGGACGCGGAATGAAATTCAATTTTACCTTCTTGTGGTACATTCTGGGTAACGCTAAAGGAATTGCTGTATACTTTACTAACAAAGACAAACCTATCATCAACATTAATTCTCAAAGTGAAATACCCAAAAGCAATAATCTCATAAAAAGTGATTTAAGTAATCAAAACTACTTAATACATATCAGTGGTATTTCGTAGAAACATAATAACTCCATCTTCATCTTTACGTCCACTTTACATCGAGCTAAAGCTAAAACGGGTAGACCGATTTTTTTTTTCAAATTTGGAATATTTATGAATATGTTCTTTGAAAAATTATGCTCTATATTTGAAGAAAATTGTTTCACACATTAAGACTCTAGCTCGATATAAAGTGGACGTTAAAACGCAGATATAAAATCACTGATTAATTGAAAACAAAAATATAAATTAAAACTGAAACATACAGTGGTGGAAAAATAATTAGAAACAAAAAAAAAAGAGTAAGAATATGTATTTTTCTTATCATTGTTTATGCTCTTCACACACAAAAAATGATAAACGGTAAAATACAGTTCTCTTTCTACTGTTATTGTGCAGCATGTTTTTGGTTTGCAGGTTTCATAAACCTGTTAGTTTGTTAATATCGGCAATTTAAACCAGCTCACAAAAGAAAATTTGAAATCTAAGCTTGGAAAAATAATTAGAAACAGTGCGCAAATATTGAAGAAGTGATATTATTTAACGGTAAATCTTTGGTGCTGCATTTTTGTTTTGTTCAAATATCTTAGCTTTTCTATCTAGTTCAAAAAAATGGGTAAAAACAAGAGCTGCACACCAGAGCTAAGGAAGATTATCATTCACAAGTACTGCAAGGAAAAAGCTACCATGGATGACATCGCCAGGGATTTGCTTTGCTCCAAAAAGATGGTATATGGAGCAATTAAGGTCTATACGGAGACAGGCAGCATAAAAACTCCCAAAAGGAAAAAAACGTGCAAGAAAAACAACTGCCAAAGAGGACAGACTTATTTGTAGACTTAGCAAGGCCAATCCTTTTGCGACCAGCAAGGAAATTCATTCAGCTGTGTCATGCCAATAAAGTGCAGGAGTAACGTCTAGGACAATAAGGAACAGATTGCTGGAAGCAGGTTTGCGGGGTTGCATTGCTCGCAAAAAGCAGCACGTTTCAAAAAAAAAATTTAAAACGTCGATTAGCATTT
This sequence comes from Dasysyrphus albostriatus, assembly GCA_946251815.1. Taxonomy (NCBI): domain Eukaryota; kingdom Metazoa; phylum Arthropoda; class Insecta; order Diptera; family Syrphidae; genus Dasysyrphus; species Dasysyrphus albostriatus. The sequence goes on along the minus strand of OX276335.1, from coordinate 123,031,478 downwards.
GCCAAGGAACATGGACAAAAACCATTAGCGTTTTGGAAAAAAGTATTCTGGAGCGATGAATCAAAATTTAATATGTTTGGATCTGATGGTAAAAGATATGTAAGACGCCCAGTTAACAAAGAACTCGATCCTAAGTACACCATCAAAACGATCAAGCATGGTGGTGGAAATGTGATGGTTTGGGGAGCCTTTTCGTGGTATGGCGTTGGTCCTATTGTGCGCATCGATGGCCGAATGGATCAGCATATGTATAAAAACATATTGGAAAATGTTATGGAGCCATATGCTTTTGATCATTTACCAGTTTCATACATTTTTCAACAGGATAATGATCCTAAACACGCTTTACGTTTAGTGAAGTGTTGGTTTGAGGAAAAAAACATCAATGTTTTAAGATGGCCAGAACAAAGCCCTGATCTGAATCCGATCGAAAACTTGTGGGCTGACGTTGAGAGAAGTTTTGGAGTCAAAACTTCCAAAAACTCAAATGAGTTGTTCAAAAACATAGAAGAAGTTTGGCGGAATATCCCACTTCAACGCTGTCAAGAAGTGAAGTGTTGGTTTGAGGAAAAAAACATCAATGTTTTAAGATGGCCAGCACAAAGCCCTGATCTGAATCCGATCGAAAACTTGTGGGCTGACGTTGAGAGAAGTTTTGGAGTCAAAATTTCCAAAAACTCAAATGAGTTGTTCAAAAACATAGAAGAAGTTTGGCGGAATATCCCACTTCAACGCTGTCAAGAAGTGAAGTGTTGGTTTGAGGAAAAAAACATCAATGTTTTAAGATGGCCAGCACAAAGCCCTGATCTGAATCCGATCGAAAACTTGTGGGCTGACGTTGAGAGAAGTTTTGGAGTCAAAACTTCCAAAAACTCAAATGAGTTGTTCAAAAACATAGAAGAAGTTTGGCGGAATATCCCACTTCAACGCTGTCAAGATTTGGTAGCTAGTTTACCTAAACGGTGTGCAGCTGTAATTGCTAATAAGGGTTACCCCACAAAATATTGATTTTTTTCAATCGAACAAATGTATTTTGAAGTAGAAAATATAATTTCTTTCCTTTTATTTGTATTTTTCTTTTTCAGTAAACTGATGTTTCTAATTATTTTTCCACACTTTTATTTAGTTTTTTCGAATATATAGTGCTATTTATGTTTTAATTTTTATTTTTTTCATAAAAAGTGTATATAAAAGAACATTGTTTTTGTTATTTGCTGATATTTATTTAGTTTTATTAAATTTATCTACCTTTTGTAAATAAAAAAGTAAAAAAAAGTGTGTTTCTAATTATTTTTCCACCACTGTACATACATGACTGATATATATTTTTTTATTTTTCGTTTGGATCGAGCAAGTTTCTGTTTTTAAACTGAAGCAATTTAAGGCTAAAGCTCTTCCATAGGGTGCCGAAAACATAGGATAGCCAAGTCCAACGCGCATATAATGGTGTGTGTGCACATGTCTTTGGGCGGACTTCGACTATCGGCTGGATTATCATTGCCACTACCAGGTATACCAGCCAGGATCAACTTCCATTGATTTGTTGTTATCACCCGTCCCAGGCCACCACCACCACTCAGGCCTGGATGCATTGAGTTTGAGGGTGGTTGTAGGTTTAATGGACCCAACGTATTGGCCGACGGAAGCCCAAGTCCTGAATCGGGTCCTCCTGTCACGGGATTATTGCCGGGCCTCCCCTACTCCAACACCACCGCCACTGCCTTGTTGCGACACATTCGGACTAGAACGCTACGTAATACGGGCTGGCGGCATGATGTAATGCATCGAGTGCCTTAGTACTTAGATTCCGGGAGATATATTCGGGAGCATGATAACGTGCCATTGGCAGGTGATATGGTGATGTAATGTAGGATGTAGACATCAACACGTTTCGATACATAGGGTGACTGGCATCGAAACCAAAAGGACTCGGACTAATGTAAGATGAGGTGGCCCCTGAGTTTCTATTGTGGGCTTCTGTCCCTCCGGGGTATATTTACATCCTTTTCGTCTCTTTTTTGTTGTTGTCGGATTTCCTGTTGAGCTTGTTGCTGCGCTTCCTGTTGAGGTTGCATTTGCTGCGATTGCTAGGGACTAAACTGTTGGTTTTGTTGTGTTGCGCCTCTGCTCTGAGAAGATATAATTTCTGAAAAGAATAAGTTTCAATTAAAATATGTTGGCTACGAAAAATGTTTTATTTGTTTTGTAAAGTAATTTAATAAATACTATTTTTCAAAGTGAAAAAACTACAAGAAACTTTACCGAACATTTGTTAAACAACTTTTTTCTTCTCTTCTGAAAACAATCAATGATATTGGATTTGGGTTAGTTTTATTCTACTAACTTATCTTCACTTGATTCCATAGGGCGCCGGATACATAACATACCCAAGTCCAACGTGCGTATGATGGTGTGTATGCACATGTCTTTGAGGTGGTGGACTTCGACTATCGTCTGGATTACCACTGCCACTGTGGCAGGTATACCAGCCACACTGCTACTTTCGTTGTAACTGCTATTGCTGTTGTTGATGCTGCTGCTGTTGCTATTGTTGCTGAGCTTGTTGTTGGGTCTGTTGTTGGGCTTGTTGTTATGCTTGTTGCTGAGCTTGTTGTTGAACTTGTTGCTGTGCCTGCTGCTCAGCCTGCATTTGCTGTGATTGCTGGTGACTAAACTATTGTTGTTGTTATGCCGACAATAATAGATCTTCGGTCTTAATTTGTGAGTCGCGAGGCTGTTGATTTGACCCAGACTGTATTTGCTACAGAAAATTGTTGCGTCTCTGCTCGAGAAGATGTAATATCTGAAAAGAGTAAGTTTCAATTAGAATATGTTTTGAACGATCGAATTACCACAATTATAAAACTTTTTTTTACCCTTTTTTCATCTGTCAAAATATTGAGCTACTTGTCTTCATTTGATATGGTAGAAGTTAGGCACGTACGCACTGAGTTTCAAGGGTACACTTCTACTTTTTGAATTAATTTTCTTTAATTTTAATAAAAATATACAGAAATATTATTTTATTTGTGTGCCAGAAGCAACAAAAAGCTAAATGTTATATACTTTTTGTTCGTAAGAGTTAAAAATCTAATTGTATTGAAAAAACAAAAAATATTTTCAATTTTTGAATTCAACGGATTAATATTTTTAATATCTGAGCGCGGTAGTCCACAAAATTTGCGCACTGAGCACTGTAGCAACATTTCTTTCATTGTGTTGGTGCGGTCCCCATTTAAAATGCACGGAACAACCAATACATGCTAGGAAATTTGGACAAAGTGCTCTCAACTCAGCTTGTACGGTGAAAGAGAACCAACCCCCCGAGTCGCGACTCTAGATAATATAGGTACTCTATGCCCATAACTACGAATTTTATTTATTTTATAACTTTGGGCTAAATTCGTGGAAATTTTTATTTTTGGGAGTACGTGAACAGACATTACAGTGGCAGATTTTTGCAAAATTATCAAAGTAAAAATATTTCCCCTGAGAGCTGTTTTTTTATGAAAAAGAATATACACATTTTTTCCTTAACCAAAATTTATTTTTTTTTTATTTTTGCAATATTATAAAAGTAAAAAAAAATTTCCCGCTAGAGCAGTTGTTTTGTGAAAAAGAATACACAAATTTTTTCTTAAATCAAAATTCAAGCTTCCTGCATCATTTTCATAAGCTTCCCACTAAGGAAAACTCCCGAAAAAATCAATGTTCGTGTAAACAAGAAAAACTCAGGTTTTGAAACCATGCTTTTACCATTTTGCTCTCGTAGTTTATAACATGAAAATGACACACTATAATATCCGTACCACTTATTTGTCACGGGTATTATATCAGTAACCTACACCTTTTTTTATTTAAAAATGCTCATAATTTTAATTTGGATGATATATAAGGTTAAGTAAGCACTTTAAATTTCGTTCTTCAGGTTTTAATACTTTTTGAACATGTCCACGAGTTTCAAAAATAACCGACAAATTAATTCACCATTCCTATACAGACTGTGGTCAGTGACTAGTTGCTTCTATGTGTGCGGCTGTCACTAGTAGTGAGTGACTAGTTGATTCTATGTGTGTGGCTTGTACTGCTTTTCACTAATACTTGGCAAATATAATCATTACAGCTGTTCGCTTCAGCTTGTAGGCAAATCAAACTGACAGCTGAGGATTGCCATCTTTATTAGTTTATCTATGTTTAAAATACTATTGCATGATTCTATAGAAATATCAAAAAATAGCTACACAGAATGCGGCTGTAGAGTTAAATTACTAATACATTCACACAAACACATGCACACTGGATATCTCTCTGAGCATTATTAAATTTCTCTGGGAATTGTGAAATTTGAAGGCTGAACAAAGCTGCAACAAAACGACTATAAAGCTTAATACTAAACCTCTCTCATATTAGTAGGGTGTTTCACAATAATAATAAAACACACATATAATACATTGTTCCAATATTATTTTACTTTGTAATTTGTATTACACAAACCCAAACTAAAACAAACAAAGTGCTGTCAAAAATGTTGCTTTAAAGATTTCTAAATATTATACCTAAGAGCTGCAAGGCCTTACAAGCCACTGATAAGAGCTGGTTTCGAGCAAATATAAGCTCTCAAACTCAATGAACTCGCTGTAGGCAAGCTATGCGCTTGCTTTAGAAGTGTATCTAGAGCTTCTTTTGAAATTAACGAGCTGTAAGATTAGCTCTGCAAACGCTTTTAGAGCAATTAAACAGCTAAAATTGTTTCTTGGCCCAGGTAACATCGTTGGAGCTAATAGAAGCAAAACTGTTCTTTAGCAGCTTGTAAGCAGTGAAATCTGATACCATAGTTCTAACTTAGATTATTTCACAGCTCCCAACATTTATTTAAAAATTTTGTTCCATAATCGAGTTTCCAATACACATTAAGGTCCATTATATTTATAACGTCCCAAGATTTAAAAATATACTCTTTAATAACGTTCAACGTTCTTTAAACGAGCAAATTATTAATATGAACATATAAAGAAGCGTTATAGAGCTTCTTAAAACTCATATTTAAAATACTATTGCATGATTCTATAGAAATGTCAAAAAATAGCTTCACAGAATGCGGCTGTAGAGTTAAATTACTAATACATTCACACAAACGCATGCGCACTGGATATCTCTCTGAGCATTATTAAATTTCTCTGAGAATTGTGAAATTTGAAGGCTGAACAAAGCTACAACAAAACGACTATAGAGCTTAATACTAAACCTCTCTCAAATTAATAGGCTGTTTCACAATAAAGATAATTTCACCGAGTAAAGTCAAACCAAAACTAGAAAATAAATAAGTTCCTTTATATTTCTAAGCAATACCAAGTATGCACCGTAATTGTCGAATTAGATCCGAAATTTCTAAAAAATTTTTATTAAAATCAATTGAACAGTTTAATAAAATGTTTTAAAATAAAATTAAATCAACGGTTGAGTCGCACAAGTGTTTGCTGAGAAACCATAATGCACTTCAATTGTAAATAAATAAATAAGAAATTTTTTCCACGATTTGAAATTATTCAAAATTTTCAATTTTCGAAACACCCTTCTTTTTTAGCCTTGAACACAAAACTCTCATTTTGTGGGAACTAGCTCTATAATATCCATATTGCAGTTCTATTGAAGACAAACTATTTTCACGATAAAAAATATGGTGACAGCAAAAAAAACATTGAAACAATTTTCCTTATTTTATTTGAAACGAATAAAAAACCTTTATTTTCAATATAAAACATACAAAATATTGCAAATATTGCAATGAAAACAAAAATATTTTATTTCAGATATTTAAATTAATTTTTGTAACAGATTTCTGTGTTGCTTAAGTTAATTTTTTAAACATTTCACTGCGTAATATAAAGAATTTCGAAGGTGCGTTGTAATTTTGCGAAGTACATTCAGTACATGTTTGATAAATCTAAGCGCGCACTAAAAATTCACTAAGATGGAACAGTTAAATAATTAATTTCATTTCTCACTTATTTTTTCTATAGGAATATTTTACTAATTTGCGATATCACAACACATAAAGTTCTCAAATGTTACTATCACACATATAATACATTGTTCCAATATTATTTTACTTTGTAATTTGTATTACACAAACCCAAACTAAAACAAACAAAGTGCTGTCAAAAATGTTGCTTTAAAGATTTCTAAATATTATACCTAAGAGCTGCAAGGCCTTACAAGCCACTGATAAGAGCTGGTTTCGAGCAAATATAAGCTCTCAAACTCAATGAACTCGCTGTAGGCAAGCTATGCGCTTGCTTTAGAAGTGTATCTAGAGCTTCTTTTGAAATTAACGAGCTGTAAGATTAGCTCTGCAAACGCTTTTAGAGCAATTAAACAGCTAAAATTGTTTCTTGGCCCAGGTAACATCGTTGGAGCTAATAGAAGCAAAACTGTTCTTTAGCAGCTTGTAAGCAGTGAAATCTGATACCATAGTTCTAACTTAGATTATTTCACAGCTCCCAACATTTATTTAAAAATTTTGTTCCATAATCGAGTTTCCAATACACATTAAGGTCCATTATATTTATAACGTCCCAAGATTTAAAAATATGCTCTTTAATAACGTTCAACGTTCTTTAAACGAGCAAATTATTAATATGAGCATATAAAGAAGCGTTATAGAGCTTCTTAAAACTCATATTTAAAATACTATTGCATGATTCTATAGAAATGTCAAAAAATAGCTTCACAGAATGCGGCTGTAGAGTTAAATTACTAATACATTCACACAAACGCATGCGCACTGGATATCTCTCTGAGCATTATTAAATTTCTCTGAGAATTGTGAAATTTGAAGGCTGAACAAAGCTACAACAAAACGACTATAGAGCTTAATACTAAACCTCTCTCATATTAGTAGGCTGTTTCACAATAAAGATAATTTCACCGAGTAAAGTCAAACCAAAACTAGAAAATAAATAAGTTCCTTTATATTTCTAAGCAATACCAAGTATGCACCGTAATTGTCGAATTAGATCCGAAATTTCTAAAAAAAAATTATTAAAATCAATTGAACAGTTTAATAAAATGTTTTAAAATAAAATTAAATCAACGGTTGAGTCGCACAAGTGTTTGCTGAGAAACCATAATGCACTTCAATTGTAAATAAATAAATAAGAAATTTTTTCCACGATTTGAAATTATTCAAAATTTTCAATTTTCGAAACACCCTTCTTTTTTAGCCTTGAACACAAAACTCTCATTTTGTGGGAACTAGCTCTACAATATCCATATTGCAGTTCTATTGAAGACAAACTATTTTCACGATAAAAAATATGGTGACAGAAAAAAAAACATTGAAACAATTTTCCTTATTTTATTTGAAACGAATAAAAAACCTTTATTTTCAATATAAAACATTGTTGCTTAAGTTAATTTTTTAAACATTTCACTGCGTAATATAAAGAATTTCGAAGGTGCGTTGTAATTTTGCGAAGTACATTCAGTACATGTTTGATAAATCTAAGCGCGCACTAAAAAATCACTAAGATGGAACAGTTAAATAATTAATTTCATTTCTCACTTATTTTTTCTATAGGAATATTTTACTAATTTGCGACATCACAACACATAAAGTTCTCAAATGTTACTATCACACATATAATACATTGTTCCAATATTATTTTACTTTGTAATTTGTATTACACAAACCCAAACTAAAACAAACAAAGTGCTGTCAAAAATGTTGCTTTAAAGATTTCTAAATATTATACCTAAGAGCTGCAAGGCCTTACAAGCCACTGATAAGAGCTGGTTTCGAGCAAATATAAGCTCTCAAACTCAATGAACTCGCTGTAGGCAAGCTATGCGCTTGCTTTAGAAGTGTATCTAGAGCTTCTTTTGAAATTAACGAGCTGTAAGATTAGCTCTGCAAACGCTTTTAGAGCAATTAAACAGCTAAAATTGTTTCTTGGCCCAGGTAACATCGTTGGAGCTAATAGAAGCAAAACTGTTCTTTAGCAGCTTGTAAGCAGTGAAATCTGATACCATAGTTCTAACTTAGATTATTTCACAGCTCCCAACATTTATTTAAAAATTTTGTTCCATAATCGAGTTTCCAATACACATTAAGGTCCATTATATTTATAACGTCCCAAGATTTAAAAATATACTCTTTAATAACGTTCAACGTTCTTTAAACGAGCAAATTATTAATATGAACATATAAAGAAGCGTTATAGAGCTTCTTAAAACTCATATTTAAAATACTATTGCATGATTCTATAGAAATGTCAAAAAATAGCTTCACAGAATGCGGCTGTAGAGTTAAATTACTAATACATTCACACAAACGCATGCGCACTGGATATCTCTCTGAGCATTATTAAATTTCTCTGAGAATTGTGAAATTTGAAGGCTGAACAAAGCTACAACAAAACGACTATAGAGCTTAATACTAAACCTCTCTCAAATTAATAGGCTGTTTCACAATAAAGATAATTTCACCGAGTAAAGTCAAACCAAAACTAGAAAATAAATAAGTTCCTTTATATTTCTAAGCAATACCAAGTATGCACCGTAATTGTCGAATTAGATCCGAAATTTCTAAAAAATTTTTATTAAAATCAATTGAACAGTTTAATAAAATGTTTTAAAATAAAATTAAATCAACGGTTGAGTCGCACAAGTGTTTGCTGAGAAACCATAATGCACTTCAATTGTAAATAAATAAATAAGAAATTTTTTCCACGATTTGAAATTATTCAAAATTTTCAATTTTCGAAACACCCTTCTTTTTTAGCCTTGAACACAAAACTCTCATTTTGTGGGAACTAGCTCTATAATATCCATATTGCAGTTCTATTGAAGACAAACTATTTTCACGATAAAAAATATGGTGACAGCAAAAAAAACATTGAAACAATTTTCCTTATTTTATTTGAAACGAATAAAAAACCTTTATTTTCAATATAAAACATACAAAATATTGCAAATATTGCAATGAAAACAAAAATATTTTATTTCAGATATTTAAATTAATTTTTGTAACAGATTTCTGTGTTGCTTAAGTTAATTTTTTAAACATTTCACTGCGTAATATAAAGAATTTCGAAGGTGCGTTGTAATTTTGCGAAGTACATTCAGTACATGTTTGATAAATCTAAGCGCGCACTAAAAATTCACTAAGATGGAACAGTTAAATAATTAATTTCATTTCTCACTTATTTTTTCTATAGGAATATTTTACTAATTTGCGATATCACAACACATAAAGTTCTCAAATGTTACTATCACACATATAATACATTGTTCCAATATTATTTTACTTTGTAATTTGTATTACACAAACCCAAACTAATACAAACAAAGTGCTGTCAAAAATGTTGCTTTAAAGATTTCTAAATATTATACCCAAGAGCTGCAAGGCCTTACAAGCCACTGATAAGAGCTGGTTTCGAGCAAATATTAGCTCTCAAACTCAATGAATTCGCTTGAGGCAAGCTCCGCACTTGCTTTAGAAGTGTATCTAGAGCTTCTTTTGAAATTAACGAGCTGTAAGATTAGCTCTGCAAACGCTTTTAGAGCAATTAAACAGCTAAAATTGTTTCTTGGGCACAGGTAACATCGTTGGAGCTAATAGAAGCAAAACTGTTCTTTAGCAGCTTGTAAGCAGTGAAATCTGATACCATAGTTCTAACTTAGATTATTTCACAGCTCCCAACATTTATTTAAAAATTTTGTTCCATAATCGAGTTTCCAATACAAATTAAGGTCCATTATATTTATAACGTCCCAAGATTTAAAAATATGCTCTTTAATAACGTTCAACGTTCTTTAAACGAGCAAATTATTAATATGAGCATATAAAGAAGCGTTATAGAGCTTCTTAAAACTCATATTTATTTAACTATTGATATTTCAAGTATATGGAACAAGATTTCATGAATATTTCGATGAAATCTCAATAAAAACTCTAGATCGGTTTCGTGGGAACGTAGTATTAGATTGCGTACTAAGCCTTAACTACAAGTCCGTTCATGTACTTCCCATAACTACGAATTTTATTTATTTTATAACTTTGGGCTAAATTCGTGGAAATTTGTATTTTTGGGAGTACGTGAACAGACATTACAGTGGCACATTTTTGCAAAATTACCAAAGTAAAAATATTTCCCCTGAGAGCTGTTTTTTTATGAAAAAGAATATACAATTTTTTTCCTTAACCAAAATTAATTTTTTTTTATTTTTGCAATATTATAAAAGTAAAAAAAAATTTCCCGCTAGAGCAGTTGTTTTGTGAAAAAGAATACACAAATTTTTTCTTAAATCAAAATTCAAGCTTCCTGCATCATTTTCATAAGCTTCCCACTAAGGAAAACTCCAGAAAAAATCAATGTTCGTGTAAACAAGAAAAACTCAGGTTTTGAAACCATGCTTTTACCATTTTGCTCTCGTAGTTTATAACATGAAAATGACACACTATAATATCCGTACCACTTATTTGTCACGGGTATTATATCAGTAACCTACACCTTTTTTTATTTAAAGTTGCTCATAATTTTAATTTGGATGATATATAAGGTTAAGTAAGCACTTTAAATTTCGTTCTTCAGGTTTTAATACTTTTTGAACATGTCCACGAGTTTCAAAAATAACCGACAAATTAATTCACCATTCCTATACAGACTGTGGTCAGTGACTAGTTGCTTCTATGTGTGCGGCTGTCACTAGTAGTGAGTGACTAGTTGATTCTATGTGTGTGGCTTGTACTGCTTTTCACTAATACTTGGCAAATATAATCATTACAGCTGTTCGCTTCAGCTTGTAGGCAAATCAAACTGACAGCTGAGGATTGCCATCTTTATTAGTTTATCTATGTTTAAAATACTATTGCATGATTCTATAGAAATATCAAAAAATAGCTACACAGAATGCGGCTGTAGAGTTAAATTACTAATACATTCACACAAACACATGCACACTGGATATCTCTCTGAGCATTATTAAATTTCTCTGGGAATTGTGAAATTTGAAGGCTGAACAAAGCTGCAACAAAACGACTATAAAGCTTAATACTAAACCTCTCTCATATTAGTAGGGTGTTTCACAATAATAATAAAACACACATATAATACATTGTTCCAATATTATTTTACTTTGTAATTTGTATTACACAAACCCAAACTAAAACAAACAAAGTGCTGTCAAAAATGTTGCTTTAAAGATTTCTAAATATTATACCTAAGAGCTGCAAGGCCTTACAAGCCACTGATAAGAGCTGGTTTCGAGCAAATATAAGCTCTCAAACTCAATGAACTCGCTGTAGGCAAGCTATGCGCTTGCTTTAGAAGTGTATCTAGAGCTTCTTTTGAAATTAACGAGCTGTAAGATTAGCTCTGCAAACGCTTTTAGAGCAATTAAACAGCTAAAATTGTTTCTTGGCCCAGGTAACATCGTTGGAGCTAATAGAAGCAAAACTGTTCTTTAGCAGCTTGTAAGCAGTGAAATCTGATACCATAGTTCTAACTTAGATTATTTCACAGCTCCCAACATTTATTTAAAAATTTTGTTCCATAATCGAGTTTCCAATACACATTAAGGTCCATTATATTTATAACGTCCCAAGATTTAAAAATATACTCTTTAATAACGTTCAACGTTCTTTAAACGAGCAAATTATTAATATGAACATATAAAGAAGCGTTATAGAGCTTCTTAAAACTCATATTTAAAATACTATTGCATGATTCTATAGAAATGTCAAAAAATAGCTTCACAGAATGCGGCTGTAGAGTTAAATTACTAATACATTCACACAAACGCATGCGCACTGGATATCTCTCTGAGCATTATTAAATTTCTCTGAGAATTGTGAAATTTGAAGGCTGAACAAAGCTACAACAAAACGACTATAGAGCTTAATACTAAACCTCTCTCAAATTAATAGGCTGTTTCACAATAAAGATAATTTCACCGAGTAAAGTCAAACCAAAACTAGAAAATAAATAAGTTCCTTTATATTTCTAAGCAATACCAAGTATGCACCGTAATTGTCGAATTAGATCCGAAATTTCTAAAAAATTTTTATTAAAATCAATTGAACAGTTTAATAAAATGTTTTAAAATAAAATTAAATCAACGGTTGAGTCGCACAAGTGTTTGCTGAGAAACCATAATGCACTTCAATTGTAAATAAATAAATAAGAAATTTTTTCCACGATTTGAAATTATTCAAAATTTTCAATTTTCGAAACACCCTTCTTTTTTAGCCTTGAACACAAAACTCTCATTTTGTGGGAACTAGCTCTATAATATCCATATTGCAGTTCTATTGAAGACAAACTATTTTCACGATAAAAAATATGGTGACAGCAAAAAAAACATTGAAACAATTTTCCTTATTTTATTTGAAACGAATAAAAAACCTTTATTTTCAATATAAAACATACAAAATATTGCAAATATTGCAATGAAAACAAAAATATTTTATTTCAGATATTTAAATTAATTTTTGTAACAGATTTCTGTGTTGCTTAAGTTAATTTTTTAAACATTTCACTGCGTAATATAAAGAATTTCGAAGGTGCGTTGTAATTTTGCGAAGTACATTCAGTACATGTTTGATAAATCTAAGCGCGCACTAAAAATTCACTAAGATGGAACAGTTAAATAATTAATTTCATTTCTCACTTATTTTTTCTATAGGAATATTTTACTAATTTGCGATATCACAACACATAAAGTTCTCAAATGTTACTATCACACATATAATACATTGTTCCAATATTATTTTACTTTGTAATTTGTATTACACAAACCCAAACTAAAACAAACAAAGTGCTGTCAAAAATGTTGCTTTAAAGATTTCTAAATATTATACCTAAGAGCTGCAAGGCCTTACAAGCCACTGATAAGAGCTGGTTTCGAGCAAATATAAGCTCTCAAACTCAATGAACTCGCTGTAGGCAAGCTATGCGCTTGCTTTAGAAGTGTATCTAGAGCTTCTTTTGAAATTAACGAGCTGTAAGATTAGCTCTGCAAACGCTTTTAGAGCAATTAAACAGCTAAAATTGTTTCTTGGCCCAGGTAACATCGTTGGAGCTAATAGAAGCAAAACTGTTCTTTAGCAGCTTGTAAGCAGTGAAATCTGATACCATAGTTCTAACTTAGATTATTTCACAGCTCCCAACATTTATTTAAAAATTTTGTTCCATAATCGAGTTTCCAATACACATTAAGGTCCATTATATTTATAACGTCCCAAGATTTAAAAATATGCTCTTTAATAACGTTCAACGTTCTTTAAACGAGCAAATTATTAATATGAGCATATAAAGAAGCGTTATAGAGCTTCTTAAAACTCATATTTAAAATACTATTGCATGATTCTATAGAAATGTCAAAAAATAGCTACACAGAATGCGGCTGTAGAGTAAAATTACTAATACATTCACACAAACGCATGCGCACTGGATATCTCTCTGAGCATTATTAAATTTCTCTGAGAATTGTGAAATTTGAAGGCTGAACAAAGCTACAACAAAACGACTATAGAGCTTAATACTAAACCTCTCTCATATTAGTAGGCTGTTTCACAATAAAGATAATTTCACCGAGTAAAGTCAAACCAAAACTAGAAAATAAATAAGTTCCTTTATATTTCTAAGCAATACCAAGTATGCACCGTAATTGTCGAATTAGATCCGAAATTTCTAAAAAATTTTTATTAAAATCAATTGAACAGTTTAATAAAATGTTTTAAAATAAAATTAAATCAACGGTTGAGTCGCACAAGTGTTTGCTGAGAAACCATAATGCACTTCAATTGTAAATAAATAAATAAGAAATTTTTTCCACGATTTGAAATTATTCAAAATTTTCAATTTTCGAAACACCCTTCTTTTTTAGCCTTGAACACAAAACTCTCATTTTGTGGGAACTAGCTCTATAATATCCATATTGCAGTTCTATTGAAGACAAACTATTTTCACGATAAAAAATATGGTGACAGAAAAAAAAACATTGAAACAATTTTCCTTATTTTATTTGAAACGAATAAAAAACCTTTATTTTCAATATAAAACATACAAAATATTGCAAATATTGCAATGAAAACAAAAATATTTTATTTCAGATATTTAAATTAATTTTTGTAACAGATTTCTGTGTTGCTTAAGTTAATTTTTTAAACATTTCACTGCGTAATATAAAGAATTTCGAAGGTGCGTTGTAATTTTGCGAAGTACATTCAGTACATGTTTGATAAATCTAAGCGCGCACTAAAAATTCACTAAGATGGAACAGTTAAATAATTAATTTCATTTCTCACTTATTTTTTCTATAGGAATATTTTACTAATTTGCGACATCACAACACATAAAGTTCTCAAATGTTACTATCACACATATAATACATTGTTCCAATATTATTTTTCTTTGTAATTTGTATTACACAAACCCAAACTAATACAAACAAAGTGCTGTCAAAAATGTTGCTTTAAAGATTTCTAAATATTATACCTAAGAGCTGCAAGGCCTTACAAGCCACTGATAAGAGCTGGTTTCGAGCAAATATAAGCTCTCAAACTCAATGAATTCGCTTGAGGCAAGCTCCGCACTTGCTTTAGAAGTGTATCTAGAGCTTCTTTTGAAATTAACGAGCTGTAAGATTAGCTCTGCAAACGCTTTTAGAGCAATTAAACAGCTAAAATTGTTTCTTGGGCACAGGTAACATCGTTGGAGCTAATAGAAGCAAAACTGTTCTTTAGCAGCTTGTAAGCAGTGAAATCTGATACCATAGTTCTAACTTAGATTATTTCACAGCTCACAACATTTATTTAAAAATTTTGTTCCATAATCGAGTTTCCAATACAAATTAAGGTCCATTATATTTATAACGTCCCAAGATTTAAAAATATGCTCTTTAATAACGTTCAACGTTCTTTAAACGAGCAAATTATTAATATGAGCATATAAAGAAGCGTTATAGAGCTTCTTAAAACTCATATTTATTTAACTATTGATATTTCAAGTATATGGAACAAGATTTCATGAATATTTCGATGAAATCTCAATAAAAACTCTAGATCGGTTTCGTGGGAACGTAGTATTAGATTGCGTACTAAGCCTTAACTACAAGTCCGTTCATGTACTTCCCATAACTACGAATTTTATTTATTTTATAACTTTGGGCTAAATTCGTGGAAATTTGTATTTTTGGGAGTACGTGAACAGACATTACAGTGGCACATTTTTGCAAAATTACCAAAGTAAAAATATTTCCCCTGAGAGCTGTTTTTTTATGAAAAAGAATATACAATTTTTTTCCTTAACCAAAATTAATTTTTTTTTATTTTTGCAATATTATAAAAGTAAAAAAAAATTTCCCGCTAGAGCAGTTGTTTTGTGAAAAAGAATACACAAATTTTTTCTTAAATCAAAATTCAAGCTTCCTGCATCATTTTCATAAGCTTCCCAGTAAGAAACACTCCCGAAAAAATCAATGTTCGTGTAAACAAGAAAAACTCAAGTTTTGAAACCATGCTTTTACCATTTTGCTCTCGTAGTTTATAACATGAAAATGACACACTATAATATCCGTACCACTTATTTGTCACGGGTATTATATCAGTAACCTACACCTTTTTTTATTTAAAGTTGCTCATAATTTTAATTTGGATGATATATAAGGTTAAGTAAGCACTTTAAATTTCGTTCTTCAGGTTTTAATACTTTTTGAACATGTCCACGAGTTTCAAAAATAACCGACAAATTAATTCACCATTCCTATACAGACTGGTCAGTGACTAGTTGCTTCTATGTGTGCGGCTGTCACTAGTAGTGAGTGACTAGTTGATTCTATGTGTGCGGCTTGTACTGCTTTTCACTAATACTTGGCAAATATAATCATTACAGCTGTTCGCTTCAGCTTGTAGGCAAATCAAACTGACAGCTGAGGATTGCCATCTTTTTTAGTTTATCTATGTTTAAAATACTATTGCATGATTCTATAGAAATGTCAAAAAATAGCTACACAGAATGCGGCTGTAGAGTTAAATTACTAATACATTCACACAAACGCATGCGCACTGGATATCTCTCTGAGCATTATCAAATTTCTCTGAGAATTGTGAAATTTGAAGGCTGAACAAAGCTGCAACAAAACGACTATAAAGCTTAATACTAAACCTCTCTCATATTAGTAGGGTGTTTCACAATAAAATACAATAAAGATAATTTCACCGAGAAAAGTCAAACCAAAACTAGAAAATAAATAAGTTCCTTTATATTTTTAAGCAATACCAAGTACGCACCGTAATTGTCGAATTAGATCCGAAATTTCTAAAAAAAATTTATTAAAATCAATTGAACAGTTTAATAAAATGTTTTAAACTAAAATTAAATCAACGGTTGAGTCGCACAAGTGTTTGCTTTCTGAGAAACCATAATGCACTTCAATTGTAAATAAATAAATAAGAAATTTTTTCCACGATTTAAAATTATTCAAAACTTTCTTTTTTCGAAACACCCTTCTTTTTTAGCCTTGAACACAAAACTCTCATTTTGTGGGAACTAGCTCTACAATAGCC
The DNA here is from genome assembly GCA_946251815.1 of Dasysyrphus albostriatus. Lineage (NCBI taxonomy): Eukaryota > Metazoa > Arthropoda > Insecta > Diptera > Syrphidae > Dasysyrphus > Dasysyrphus albostriatus. The sequence goes on along the minus strand of OX276335.1, from coordinate 123,014,908 downwards.
ATATTGCAGTTCTATTGAAGACAAACTATTTTCACGATAAAAAATATGGTGACAGAAAAAAAAACATTGAAACAATTTTCCTTATTTTATTTGAAACGAATAAAAAACCTTTATTTTCAATATAAAACATACAAAATATTGCAAATATTGCAATGAAAACAAAAATATTTTATTTCAGATATTTAAATTAATTTTTGTAACAGATTTCTGTGTTGCTTAAGTTAATTTTTTAAACATTTCACTGCGTAATATAAAGAATTTCGAAGGTGCGTTGTAATTTTGCGAAGTACATTCAGTACATGTTTGATAAATTTAAGCGCGCACTAAAAATTCACTAAGATGGAACAGTTAAATAATTAATTTCATTTCTCACTTATTTTTTCTATAGGAATATTTTACTAATTTGCGACATCACAACACATAAAGTTCTCAAATGTTACTATCACAAATATAATACATCTGTTGTGCCCCAAATGACATGCCGCCCTACAAAGGCATGACCCACTGAGTCACAACTCACAACTGTTGTCGAGAAAATTTTTTTTTAAGTGGATTAATAAAAACACAACAAAAAAAACAAAGATCTAGGCAGCAAAAATAAAAAAATTTTGAGTGAATAAGAATTTAAAAAAAAAAAAAAAAAAAAAAAAAAAAATCTATAGGCCACTTAATTATTTAAGTGCGGAAAAAAGTGAATTTAAAAAAAAAAAAAAAACAAAGTACCTACCTATAGGCACTAAATAAAAAAAAGTGTCAAGTAAAGGAGTAACATACATTTGGTAAAGTACATAAAAATTATTAACTTTTTCTTCATTATCTATCTATCGGTATTGAGGTTGCCGAAATAGCAACCTTAAATATCATTTCAAATTCATTTTTTTTTTCTGTTGACATACTTTGCATTACTTTTTGATTATTATTGTTAAACGATTAACGTTTGTACATACAAACATATTACTAAATAACGTATGTAAGAACGTATGCTCTTTCATTAATTTTGTATATATTAATAAATTTCTGTCTTGGTTTCGGTTTACTACACCTTGTTATTGAATTTAGTGTAGAATTGCAACCTTGATATTTGGTATTACATATATAGAATTGTGATAGATATTATACATTGAGGAAGGTTAGCAAAAAGTGTAACCTTCAATATTTAATAATTTGGTCACTGGTTTCCGTTTTTGATTTGGGTTTTTTTTTTGTATTTTGGCTCCACGATTTGTTTTTGTTTCGCTTTATTTTTTCTGAAATAGAAAAAAAATAAGGGCCTGGATTTGTTGTGTATGGACAGTATACCTGAGCTTCAATTAATTGATCAAATAAATTAGTTAAGAAAAGAGCTTAAAGATCAGGGGATTGAAATTAAAAAAATCAATTACACCTTATTGTCCGAATTAAAGTCGATCACTGGCAGGGAAGTTTATTCCCTTATCTATTCGCGACTAAGTTCACAGTGGGGTCAGTTAACTAGGCTTGCATCAACTGATTCCATACTTTCGGAGTATTTACAAGCAGTGAGCAGGCTTAAGGATAATCATCAAGGTGAAATTGAAAGTTTGAAGAGCGGAGAAAGTATTCTAAAGGCTAAAAATGCGTCGTTACAGTCCAGTCTCACAAAAGACACAAAAGAGACAAAACACGACACAATTATGTCTTACGAGAAGGTTGCGAAGATCATTGCGCAAATTGTGCCACAATTTTCCGGAGCACGAACGCCCAACCTATCAGGGCAAGTTTACGAGTTTCTAAACGCTTGCTCCCTGGGATTGAAATGCATTGACGAAGATAATGAGTCAATGTATGTTTCCTTGTTAAGCACAAAGCTAGTTGGCGATGCTTTTGACCTTGTAAGAGGTAACCAACCAACTACTTTAAAAGAGTTCGAAACGTTAATAAAAAATACGTATCTTACCGCAAGGACGTTGGATAGCGTTTTGGGGGAAATCAAACAGTCCCACCAACTTGCCACGGAGGACATACATGCGTTTTCAAGACGTCTGTTAAGCCTCCAAACAAAAGCGATAGACATAATTGACGCAAGCTACAAGCAAGCGGAATCCGTGGCCTTAAAACAAGAGCTTAAAAACTCGATAGTAGCCGGTTTTAAAACAGGTCTAATGGATCCCGCATTGCGTCAGTTTATGTTAACGATAGCGGGGGAAGATATACAGACGCTTGCAGATACTGCGTTAAAAACTTCTCAACTTCTTCGTCCTCAATATTTAAATAACCCTTCTTACTCATTTAATCCCCAGGCATCATTTGCATATAATCAGATGAGCGAACCACAACCACAACCACAGCAGCACCAAAATCGGAAACAGGAAGATACTCGTATGATAAAATGCGGTTTTTGTAGTAAGCAAAATCACACATATGCCGATTGTAGGATAAGACGTAATACTCCGTATTGCGAATCTTGCAAGGCATATGGCCATGGCCCTGGATTATGTCCAAAATCCCAAGTATTCACAGCTTCTACCAAACCATCACGAAAGCCGAGGCTTAAGTGCGATTGGTGCTCAAGGCCAGGACATTCGGAAAACGAATGTTTTAGCAAAAAGAACTACTTGGCAAAACATGGGTCGGGAAACGTGATGGGGGCCAGTCAGAACCTCTGAGCTGTGCCCCAAACATCTGCCCAAAAGAAAAAAATATTAAAGCCCCGCAAATAATTTCTTCCTCACAATTCCTCTCAAAAGGTCAAGCTGTTAAAAAACCACATAAGAAAATTTCTCTCAAAAATTTTCTCCAAAAACCACAAGAACAATTTACTCCAAATCCTTATAAAACGGCTAAAACTGTGAAAAAACATAAAAAACGTGTTTCTTCGAAACCTTCCTTTACAACAAAAGCTAGCAGAAAACCTCAGAAAGTATTCCAAATTGGAAAAAAGCTACAAGATCAAGTCGAGAGCTTCATGGCCCAATTTTTAAATTTATTTTTGTTGGGATACATTTGGGTATATACATCTATAACACAGATTTCCCATAAATAAAGGGTGACTTTTTAGCTGGTTTGGTTTTGGCAACACTGGTTTTGACAGCTGACGTGTGTTTAGTACCTTGTGTCACTGTCAAACAGCTTCAGTTTGGTTTGCAATTTAACCATGGATCGTCTTACAAATGAACAACACTTGCAAATTATTGAATTTTACTATCAAAATTCGTGCTCGGTTCGAAATGTTCATCGCGCGCTGCTTCCATTTTATGGTGAGGCTCATTTTTGGTTGAATGGGTACGTAAATAAGCATAATTGCCGCATTTGGAGTGAAGATCAGCCAGAAGCATTGCAACAGCTACCAATGCATCCCGAAAAAGCCACTGTTTGGTGCGGTTTATGGGCCGGCGGCATTATTGGGCCATATTTCTTCAAAGATGATGCGAATCGCAGCGTTAATGTCAATGGTGAACGCTACCGAGCGATGATAACAAACTTTTTTTGCCCGAAATGGAAGTTCTTGACTTGCATGATATGTGGTTTCAACAAGACGGTGCCACATGCCACACAGCACGCGAAACAATGGCGCAATTGCGAGGCGAGTTTGGTGAACAGTTAATTTCACGTTTCGGGCCGGTCAATTGGCCACCTAGATCGTGCGATTTGACACCATTAGATTATTTTTTGTGGGGTTATGTCAAGGCTAATGTCTATAGGGACAAGCCCGCTTCGATTGACGCACTGGAAGCCAACATCCATGCATTCATTCGTGAGATACCGGCCGATATGTGTGAAAGAGTATGCCAAAATTGGACTCAGCGGATGGGCTACCTGAGACGCAGCCGCGGTCAACATTTGCATGAAATTATCTTTAAACATTAAATTGCAAGGTTCAAACTATCGATTCAAATAAATATTTCATTCATTTTTTCGAATTTTTTGTGTTTTTTTTTTTTAAAGTTCTAAACCTCTTAAAAAATCACCCGTTATAAAAGTATCTTCAAAGCAAACAATAGATTTTGTGACATAAAGCGGAGTCGATTTTGTCTAATAAACAAGTTAAATAAAAACGACGTTTTTGTAGAATTACCACTTCCTGAGGCAAAAGGAGGTAAAGTTACTGTACTCGTAGATACAGGTGCAGATTTAAGCCTTTTGAAACAGGGTGTTTTAAAAAAGAAATCCAAATTCGATTCAAAAGAAATACGAAAGTTAGGTGGAGCATTTGGTGGAAACACTACAACGTTGGGTACAGTTCAATCATATAAAAGTTTGGAAAAAATTTGCTTAAAATGGCACATTGTGGACGGTCTGACGGACATACCCGCCGATGGTATAATAGGCCGAGATATTCTCTGGAACCATGCTATAGTTGACTCTGTTACCAAAACATTGAAGTTTTTGGATAGCAACAGAAAGCTGGTTTCAGAATTCCCATTGATTAACCCAAATAAACAAAATGATGATCGAAATAAGGAAATACGGGGTTTCGTACTCAAGCTATTCTGAAGCTAAAGATAAACACTGGTTTACGTGAAGTTCTCGTGGAAAGCCAAGAATTGAAACCAGGAGTTTATTTGGCTAACACTATATCCAAAGTAAAGGGAAACCATTTGTTTATTTCTATCATTAACTCTACCGAAAAAACTTACTCTTTACCCGACAATTTTATACCCAAATTCCAAAATTTCAACAAGTTTCAGGTGCAAACCCAAGAAAAAATAAATCGTTCAATTTTCAGCGTAACAGAACAAGAGCCGAATAAACGACTCTCTAAGCTTCTGGACACACTGAAAATAGGTGCAGACCTTAATAAGGACGAGAAACGGGCAATTGAAAACATATGCATTCAATTTAATGATATTTTTCATTTAGAAGGTGATCCATTAACGCATACCGAAATTCTAACTCACAAGATCCCAGTTAAGTCTGATCAAGGACCGATTAATCAGAAGCAATATCGTCTACCTCAGGTTGCTAGAGATGAGATCAATAATCAGGTTAACCAAATGCTTAACGATAAAGTGATTTCACCTAGTAAATCACCATGGAACTCACCTCTTTTGGTAGTCCCGAAAAAGCCTGGGGCTGATGGACAAAAGAGATGGCGAGTTGTGGTTGATTTTCGAAGACTAAATGAGGCCACGATTAAAGACGCGTTTCCTCTGCCAAAAATAGAAGATATTCTTGACCAGTTAGGAAATTGTCGTTATTTCTCAACCCTTGATCTGGCAAGCGGCTATCACCAAGTACTAATTGATAGTAAAGATCGAGAAAAAACTGCTTTTAGCACAGGCTTGGGACATTATGAGTTTAATAGGATGCCTTTTGGGTTAACGGGAGCACCAGCCACCTTCCAGAGGATTATGAATTACATCTTAACTGGTCTTCACGGAATAGACTGTTTTGTATACTTGGACGACATCGTGATCTATAGTACGAATTTGCATGAACACCATGAAAAGTTGATGCGAATTTTTACAAAGTTAAGAGAGTATAAACTGAAACTGAATACCGAAAAATGTAATTTTTTGTGTAAGGAAGTTGTTTATTTAGGTCATGTATGCTCTGAGACCGGTGCGACCCCTGATCCTTCTAAGACGAGTTGTGTAACGAATTTTCCTGTTCCGAAAAATATAAAAGAAGTTCAATCTTTTCTAGGTTTTGCTAACTATTATAGAAAGTTTATACCCAATTTCGCCAAAATATCCGCTCCAATCAATTCTTTGTTAAGAAGAGAAGTAGATTTTAAGTGGACAAATGTGCAACAATAATATTAACTACATAATTATATTGAATTAAATGTTATGTTATTTTAATTTTTATGTTTAAATAAAGAAAGACGAACCTATTTCTAGAGACCTGGCTAGAACTTCCTAAGGGGGGAGGGATGTTGTGCTCCAAATGACATGCCGCCCTACAAAGGCGTGACCCACTGAGTCACAACTCACAACTGTTGTCGAGATACCTCAACTTATGAAATTGGTATTCATCATCGACAGCAGTTTCACGTTACACTTAATGTGACGCAATGATTCAGTGGGACACTGTAAAAAAGCCTACTTCCAGAATGCATCTCAGTAGGTCAAAGCTGAGTAATGCATTTTGGAAGTAATTGCAAGTAAGTTCCAGGTAGGTCTTTGGGAACTCGGTGAGTCCGATTGTTACCGTTGTTGAACGTGGTTGTTTTTGATCTTTCTATTGTTGTACACACAACACATCGTTCCAATATTATTTTACTTTGTAATTTGTATTACACAAACCCCAAACTAATACAAACAAAGTGCTGTAAAAAATGTTGATTTAAAGATTTCTAAATATTATACCTAAGAGCTGCAAGGCCTTACAAGCCACTGATAAGAGCTGGTTTCGAGCAAATATTAGCTCTCAAACTCAATGAATTCGCTGTAGGCAAGCTCTGCACTTGCTTTAGAAGTGTATCTAGAGCTTCTTTTGAAATTAACGAGCTGTAAGATTAGCTCCGCAAACGCTTTTAGAGCAATTAAACAGCTAAAATTGTTTCTTGGCCCAGGTAACATCGTTGGAGCTAATAGAAGCAAAACTGTTCTTTAGCAGCTTGTAAGCAGTGAAATCTGATACCATAGTTCTAACTTAGATTATTTCACAGCTCCCAACATTTATTTAAAAAATTTGTTCCATAATCGAGTTTCCAATTAAGGTCCATTATATTTATAACGTCCCAAGATTTAAAAATATGCTCTTTAATAACGTTCAACGTTCTTTAAACGAGCAAATTATTAATATGAGCATATAAAGAAGCGTTATAGAGCTTCTTAAAACTCATATTTAAAATACTATTGCATGATTCTATAGAAATGTCAAAAAATAGCTACACAGAATGCGGCTGTAGAGTTAAATTACTAATACATTCACACAAACGCATGCGCGTTAGATATCTCTCTGAGCATTATTAAATTTCTCTGAGAATTGTGAAATTTGAAGGCTGAACAAAGCTACAACAAAACGACTATAGAGCTTAATACTAAACCTCTCTCATATTAGTAGGGTGTTTCAAAATAAAGATAATTTCACCGAGTAAAGTCAAACCAAAACTAGAAAATAAATAAGTTCCTTTATATTTCTAAGCAATACCAAGTATGCACCGTAATTGTCGAATTAGATCCGAAATTTCTAAAAAAAAATTTATTAAAATCAATTGAACAGTTTAATAAAATGTTTTAAAATAAAATTAAATCAACGGTTGAGTCGGCGGTCAGCCATCAGACGAATAGGGGGAATAACATGTAGCATACGAAAACATGCACGTGCCGTAACTATTCGGGACTGCTGGAAGTGTGATCATAGCCTCTTCGCGGCGGCCGCTAGAAACAAGCCTTTTAAAAAGACTTGGCTAATATGATCAGGCTGGTTCCTCAGGTTGGCGACAGGTTAATTCCCTGTCCCGTAAAACTAAGAATTATGAGACTGACAACAAGCCTCGGAAACGGACAGATCTCACGACGACAACCTTTGCTACGAAAACGGACACACGATTTACGAATTTTCTTATGGAACGTTCGCTCGCTCTATAGAGCTCGAGCTGTTCAGCAGCTAGCCGATGCCCTGTCAGAATATAAAGCTGACATAACAGCATTACAAGAAATCAGATGGACAGGGAATGGTGTTCTACAGAAGAAGGAATATGACGTATATTACAGCTGTCATACAAAACGCCATGTGCTCGGGGTAGGCTTCCTAGTCAGCGAAAAAATGAAGTCTACCATCATCGGCTTTAACGCTATAAGCGAAAAGCTATGCACTCTCCGCGTGCGAGGCAAATTTACAAACATCAGCCTCATTAACGTTCACGGACCTACGGAGGAGTCCTCAGACGAAGAAAAAGAGACTTACTACGAACAAGTCGAGAGGGCCCTCAATGCCTGCCCAAGGTATGACGTCAAAATCATCCTTGGGGATTTGAACGCAAAAATAGGTCGGGAGCCGGTATTCAGGCATTACGCAGGCACCCATAGTTTGCATGAGATCACTAATGACAATGGACTTCGAGTCTTAGAATTGGCAGCATCGAAAAACATGGTCGTTGCGAGTACCAGGTTCCCGCGTAAAGATATCTACAAAGCCACCTGGGTATCACCTGATGGAGTCACTCGTAACCAAATAGACCACGTGTTGATAGACCGTCGCCACTACTCGAACCTGATGACGGTACGTACGTACCGAGGTGCCAATATCGACTCGGATCACTATCTTGTTGGTATGGTTTTCCGAGGGCGGATTGCCTTGCGGAGACGCATTGCATCCGCCGATCAGGTTCGAATCAACACGGCTGCCCTACGCAATGAAAACACCAGTAACATCTTTGGTAATGCGTTAGGGCTCGCCCTAGAATCACTCGATTTAGGGAGAGTAAGTCCTGGAGCCAGTATGCTGGGCGTAGATGAGAAGTGGACACGCCTTAAGAATACTGTCATTAGTACTGCCAACTCCATCTTAGGCAGCAGTCGTAGAAATCGGAACGACTGGTTTGATGATGAATGCAAGCTAGCGACTGAACGTAAGAATGTTGCGTACCGAGCAATGCAACAATCTCATAGAACGCGGGCACGCGAAGAGGAATATAAAGAGCTCAGAAGAACAGAAAAACGGCTTCACAGACAGAAAAAATCAGCCTGGGAGAAGAACCTAATCTGTGAAATAGAGAACAGCCGAGAGCGAGGTCCGCACCAGGCGCGGAAGTTCTACCAATCCGTCCGAAACATGACGCAGTACACACCACGCTGCACATACTGCAAGGACGGAGAGGGAAATTTGATCACCGATCTACAAAGCATACTGGAGCGATGGGAAGTGTACTTTAATGAATTGCTAAATGGTCAGCTCACAGCAGAAGTGGAGGCTCCACTACTTCAAGATGAACACCCTATGCTACCGCCACCAAGCATAGAAGAGGTTGAGAAGGCTATAAAACGGCTCAAACGAAACAAAGCCCCGGGAGCCGATGGCATACCAGCCGAATTATTCCACCACGGCGGGCCAGCCTTACGTCAAGCAATTCATGATATCATAGTGCACGTATGGGAGCATGAAAAAATGCCAGAAGACTGGCGAAAAGGTTTCATATGCCCCATACATAAGAAGGGAGATGTCACAACGTGCAGCAATTATAGAGGTATCACGTTGTTGAGTACCGCCTATAAGATACTCTCCTCTATCCTACAAGACCGGATAACCCCATACGCTAAAACAATCATCGGCCAATATCAGTGTGGTTTCATTCCAGGCAAATCAAAAACTGATCAGATCTTTACCTTTAGGCAGGCGATGGAAAAATGTCTTGAACTCAACATTCCAACATACCATCTGTTCATAGACTTTAAGGCCGCCTATGATAGCATAGCCAGGGTAGAACTTTACAAAGCCATGAGAGAATTCGGCATCCCAAATAAATTGACACAACTATGTAGGTTGACCATGACCAACGTAACAAGCTAAGTAAAAATAGCCGGATTGCTATCCAGACCAATCAACATCTTTAATGGACTCCGACAAGGGGATTGTTTGGCCTGCCTCCTCTTCAACCTGGCGTTGGAGAAAGCAATCCGTGACTCTGGCACGGCAACAAGAGGGACCATCGTAAACAGGTCCAGCCAGATACTGGCTTACGCAGACGACATCGACATCATCGGAAGAACAGAACAAGCTGTACACGATTCCTTCATCCAGATCGAGCAGGCGGCACAAAATCTGGGGCTGCACATTAGTGAAGGTAAAACAAAGTACATGGTGGCGTCGAATGCGAGAAGAACAGTTGGTCAAACAGTCAAGGTAGCGGAGCACGAATTTGAAGTGGTGCAATCCTTTAAATACCTTGGGTCAACAGTAGCAGCCGATAACAATATAGAAGAAGAAATACGCGGGCGGCTTCTCAAATCCAAAAGAGCCTACTACAGTCTGTCAAAGCTATTCAAATCTAGAAATCTAACCATAACTTCAAAACTGCTGCTGTACGGGACCATGGTCCTGCCAGTACTCATGTATGGATCCGAGACTTGGGTGCTTAGCAAAAGGTACTGTGACCTCTTAGCCGCGTTCGAGAGAAAAGTCTTACGGAGAATTGTTGGCCCCATATGTGAGGAAGGATGATTCCGGAGACGGTACAACCATGAGTTGTACGCAATCTACCTTGAAGCAGACATAGTGACAAAAATTAAGCTCGGTAGACTCCGGTGGGCAGGGCACCTAGCTCGAATGAGCGAAGAGGAACCTGCTCGGAAAGTCTTTTGTAGTACATTCTATGGTAGACGGCAGCGTGGTAGACCATGCTTGCGCTGGAGAGAGGCGTAGACCAGGACGCCCGAAGCCTTGGGGTGCGCAACTGGATGGCGTCGGCTCGAGACTGGGATAGGTGGAGACACATGTTGAAAGAGGCCTGGACCGGACCCCGGTTGTCGAGCCGATGATGATGATTGAGTCGCACAAGTGTTTGCTTTCTGAGAAACCATAATGCACTTCAATTGTAAATAAATAAATAAGAAATTTTTTCCACGATTTAAAATTATTCAAAACTTTCAATTTTCGAAACACCCTTCTTTTTAGCCTTGAACACAAAACTCTCATTTTGTGGGAACTAGCTCTACAATATCCATATTGCAGTTCTATTGAAGACAAACTATTTTCACGATTAAAAATATGGTGACAGAAAAAAAACATTGAAACAATTTTCCTTATTTTATTTGAAACGAATAAAAAACCTTTATTTTCAATATAAAACATACAAAATATTGCAAATATTGCAATGAAAACAAAAATATGTTATTTCAGATATTAAATTAATTTTTGTAACAGATTTCTGTGTTGCTTAAGTTAATTTTTTAAACATTTCACATTTTCACATTTCGAAGGTGCGTTGTAATTTTGCGAAGTACATTCAGTACATGTTTGGTAAATCTAAGCGCGCACTAAAAATTCACTAAGATGGAACAGTTAAATAATTAATTTCATTTCTCACTTATTTTTTCTAAAGGAATATTTTACTAATTTGAGACATCAGAACACATAAAGTTCTCAAATGTTACTATCACACATATAATACATCGTTCCAATATTATTTTACTTTGTAATTTATATTACACAAACCCAAACTAATACAAACAAAGTGCTGTCAAAAATGTTGCTTTAAAGATTTCTAAATATTATACCTAAGAGCTGCAAGGCCCTACAAGCCATCGATAAGAGCTGGTTTCGAGCAAATATTAGCTCTCAAACTCAATGAATTCGCTGTAGGCAAGCACTGCACTTGCTTTAGAAGTGTATCTAGAGCTTCTTTTGAAATTAACGAGCTGTAAGATTAGCTCTGCAAACGATTTTAGAGCCAATAAACAGCTAAAATTGTTTCTTGCTTTCTGAAAATTTCACGTTACAAATTTATAATATCAAGCAGTATTATGAATATGGGGGTCGCCAGAATGTTTTTACTAGCAAAGGGGTTGCATTTGAAAAACACTGCTCTAGGGAGCATAATTAAACGAAATACACAAATCCGATCCAAATTGGCCTGATAGTTTTTGCATGGTAATGTAAGCTTAGTGCAGCGCGAAATGTTTGCGTCAGTTCTGTGGTCAAAAGATTTGTTAAGTTAATTAGAAAAATATCAAAAAGGAGGGGGTTTAAGTCTCAAATAATATTATTTTCATTTAATTCTTTTTTGCACCTTTTAATTACTGGCGTGAATATAATACAAAAGTTTTTAGTTATATTTTTTTCCACAGTATTTCACTGGCAAGCAACAATAATGGGACCTGTAAGCTAAAATTAAAAGTACATAACTAATGTACACATTACTTATTCATTTTTTTTTTAATCAGCCCGATAGTCCATATCAAGGTGGTGTGTTTTTCTTAACAATCCATTTTCCAACAGATTATCCATTCAAACCACCAAAAGTTGCTTTCACAACTCGCATATATCATCCGAACATTAATAGTAATGGTTCGATTTGCCTCGACATTTTAAGGTCCCAATGGTCACCAGCACTGACTATTTCTAAAGGTTGTTATTTGTTTTACTGTATATCATTTGCTTAGTTAAAATTCATTTCAGTTTTACTATCGATTTGCTCTTTTCTTTGTGACCCGAACCCAGACGACCCACTCGTTCCTGAAGTTGCAAGAATATATAAAACTGATCGAGAAAAATATAATGAGCTAGCACGAGAATGGACAAGGAAATATGCTATGTGATGCGTTCCTGTTTATAAAACCGATTCGTCATGTAAAAGAAAGATAATCGTTAAAATAAAAACAGTTAAAAGATACAAACTAAAGCTCTCCTACACATTTATTATTTTTGAAAAAGAAACAAAATAAATTCAGATATTCATTTAATAAACTAAATTTTTATTCTTTTAAATAATACACGAAATGTTAAAACTACACTCGATTAATGTGAACAAAGTTAATCCAAATAAAGAAGAAAAAATACAAAATAATTTAACAAAAAAAAAATAGTTTCCGCATGGTATTTACTATACAACAATTTTATTTATTTTGTTTTTTGTTTAAAACTGCAAGTTTCTGAAGACTGTTTTTTTTTTTAATTTGAATTGATGAGGCTTTTTCTTCACAAAATAAATTAAACAGTGTCGGCATGCTTATTATGATTCGTTACAAAATAAAAGTAAGAAACTTTGATAAATAAAGTCATTATTAATCTATTCAGAGCCGCGAGAGAACGAGAGCAGCCGTGGTGTATCAGACTCCGGTTCAGTCTCAATCACTTCTAGAAACAAAAATTGATAGTTTCCAATAATAAATAAATGAATAAAACAAAACTTGTTTAGTTAATTTTTGTTAAAATTTCTTAATGTCAACATTTATTCGAAAATAATCAGTTGTAAAGATTTCGACACCAAACTGATACCGATAAATCTAAGAGTCGGCAGCAAACTTTGCTAGTGGGATGTATGTATAACCAATATCGTAGTATGAGGGATTATAGGTGCATGATATCGATCGAATAACAAAGTTTGGCAGGTTTTGTTTTCAGCCAGGGGTTAAAAAGTGCTAGGTTTCCTTTTTTATTTTCAGAGTTATTACCTCTTTCGATTAATTTTTAAAAATCGCATAAGATGCTCTGTCATTTTTTCTAAGCATTGACACACAAATCTTGATGGTCCGATTTATAGAACTCAAAATATAACAATTTTACGCGAACCTTATAACCAATTTTTTGGAGTTTTCCAGCAAAACAAAAAATCAACAAATGAAGTCCTTACAAAAACGCAAATAAGGGTTGCTAAGAAAGCTTAAATCGTGGGTCTTGTTTATGGGATCACCAAGATAAAAGCCTTGAGACTTAGGGAAAATGATAGAGCATCATTTCCTATTTTGTAAAGTGAATTGAAATAAACTACCATATAAATAGGAAACCAAGTTGGTCTTAAGCCAGAGGTTGAAAAAAACCTGCCACTTTTCTATTCGATATCACGAAACATGAACCTACACTCACTCATACTCCTTATTTTGGTTATACATCCACTCCCAAAATCTGCTGTCGGCTCTTGGCCTATATGCATATATCTAAAAAAGGAAGAATACTAGCTGCGACAGAAGAGGACGAGATACATGATGCAATCAACCTAGAATAAAGACAAACTATTGAACGATAAATTAACATTTAAAACAAAGTGGATTTTCTTGTACGACATAGCAATTAAAATTAAAACAAAAGAAAGAAGACGGACTAAAACCACATTCAACAAAACTAAATCAGACAACAACAAATTGGCTTCGACACTCATAACATCGATGTCAAATTGAGTTATCGACCGGGGATGGAGATACACTCCGAAACCCGTCTCTAACACTTTAGTTAATTTAAATATAAAAAGTTGTGATAGTTATTTGACATTACAAAAATAAATAAATTTATTTGTGTTTTATTTGTTTATTTATTATTTAAAATCATAGACTAACCCCCTGTTTCACAGTCTCGTTAAAACCTTGAACAGAGTTCAATTGTTCTGCTGAACTGAAGTTTAAACCAAAAGTTGAGTTTAAACTCCCACTGTGAAACTAGGGGAAACAAAATGCATCGATAGTAGCCGCGTTTTACCATTGCTCATAACCCATATAGTTCACCTCGTGAAAATAAAACGATGTGGGTTAGTCGGAACTTAGCGACGCCATCACAGAAAAAAATGGGGTTTCCATACAAACTACAAACAGTTTTTATCTGGGCTTAAGTTAAGCCCCGAAAACTCTTTCGGCATAGCTAAGCCCATTCGGGCAAGGAAAAAAACAAAACTTATGTCTACTAATTTTTCACGCAAAAGCCTGTCTCTTAAAACTGTAGTTTACTTCTGAAAATTCATCAACAAGACTGTTTTCTGATGAATCTAATTCAACATGCACGGATCGGATGGAAGGCAACATGTCAGAAGACCAAGAGGTGAGATATTATAAATCCAAACAGTTAAACATGGCGGAGGATCTGTTATGGTCTAGGGATGCTTCTCTGCTAGTGCTTCCTTTTGCGATTGGGAAATGCAACTTGCCTGGACCTTTCAACATGACAACAACCCCATAAGACGAGGTAGGCTACAAATTTGGCTTTCAGAGAAAAAACGATGGTTTTGCAATGGCCAGCGCAGTCTCCAGACCTTAGTCCTTTAGAAAACTTGTGGGAGCTAGTTAAAAGAAGAACTGGATGCCAAGTTTTCAAGCGGAAGGGCGATCCTTATGCTTGAATAATAGGCAGTGGAATGACATACCAGAAAATATTATTAATAACCTCATTGCTTCTATGCCTGGAAGATGTGCAGCTGTGAGAAGAAATCAAGGGTATGGAAATAAAATATTAGCGTTTTTTTGAATAAAAGTAAGAAAATTGTATGACATTGCTTGAAGTTGCAAATGTTTTGTACATTAAATATCGCTTATTTTTAAGTATATCTCAATTTTTTAATGTTTAAGTGAATAATAATTTATTTTGTTTTCTACAGTGATAAACTGTTATAATATGGTTTTCAAAAATGTACAAAGAAGTTTGATGTTTGCTAGTTTAGGGAATTTGTATGACATGATACCATCTGCTGGTTTAAGTTGCAACTGTTTTGCACAGCACTGTAGGTAGTAGCTAAATGTCACAAGCTCTTTAGAATTATAAAAAAAAATTACAAAGGAACTATTAAAAGTATTTTTGGTTATATGGGAAATTTCCTCAAAATCTTCTCAATTTCTTTCAGAGAAAAAAACCTAATTTAGATTAGCTTTCTGAAAATTTCACGTTACCAATTTATAATATCAAGCAGTATTATGAATATGGGGGTCGCCAGAATGTTTTTACTAGCAAAGGGGTTGCATTTGAAAAACACTGCTCTAGGGAGCATAATTAAACGAAATACACAAATCCGATCCAAATTGGCCTGATAGTTTTTGCATGGTAATGTAAGCTTAGTGCAGCGCGAAATGTTTGCGTCAGTTCTGTGGTCAAAAAATTTGTTAAGTTAATTAGAAAAATATCAAAAAGGAGGAGGTTTAAGTCTCAAATAAAGTTATTTTCATTTTATTCTTTTTTGCACCTTTTAATTACTGGCGTGAATATAATACAAAAGTTTTTAATTATATTTTTTTCCACAGTATTTCACTGGCAAGCAACAATAATGGGACCTGTAAGCTAAAATTAAAAGTACATAACTAATGTACACATTACTTATTCATTTTTTTTTTTTAATCAGCCGGATAGTCCATATCAAGGTGGTGTGTTTTTCTTAACAATCCATTTTCCAACAGATTATCCATTCAAACCACCAAAAGTTGCTTTCACAACTCGCATATATCATCCGAACATTAATAGTAATGGTTCGATTTGCCTCGACATTTTAAGGTCCCAATGGTCACCAGCACTGACTATTTCTAAAGGTTCTTATTTGTTTTACTGTATATCATTTGCTTAGTTAAAATTCATTTCAGTTTTACTATCGATTTGCTCTCTTCTTTGTGACCCGAACCCAGACGACCCACTCGTTCCTGAAATTGCAAGAATATATAAAACTGATCGAGAAAAATATAATGAGCTAGCACGAGAATGGACAAGGAAATATGCTATGTGATGCGTTCCTGTTTATAAAACCGATTCGTCATGTAAAAGAAAGATAAACGTTAAAATAAAAACAGTTAAAAGATACAAACTAAAGCTCTCCTACACATTTATTATTTTTGAAAAAGAAACAAAATAAATTCAGATATTCATTTAATAAACTAAATTTTTATTCTTTTAAATAATACACGAAATGTTAAAACTACACTCGATTAATGTGAACAAAGTTAATCCAAATAAAGAAGAAAAAATACAAAATAATTTAACAAAAAAAAAAAATAGTTTCCGCATGGTATTTACTATACAACAATTTTATTTATTTTGTTTTTTGTTTAAAACTGCAAGTTTCTGAAGACTGTTTTTTTTTTTAATTTGAATTGATGAGGCTTTTTCTTCACAAAATAAATTAAACAGTGTCGGCATGCTTATTATGATTCGTTACAAAATAAAAGTAAGAAACTTTGATAAATAAAGTCATTATTAATCTATTCAGAGCCGCGAGAGAACGAGAGCAGCCGTGGTGTATCAGCCTCCGGTTCAGTCTAAATCACTTCTAGAAACAAAAATTGATAGTTTCCAATAATAAATAAATAAATAAAACAAAACTTGTTTAGTTAATTTTTGTTAAAATTTTTTAATGTCAACATTTATTCGAAAATAATCAGTTATAAAGATTTCGACACCAAACTGATACCGATAAATCTAAGAGTCGACAGCAAACTTTGCCAGTGGGATGTATGTATAACCAATATCGTAGTATGAGGGATTATAGGTGCATGATATCGATCGAATAACAAAGTTTGGCAGGTTTTGTTTTCAGCCAGGGGTTAAAAAGTGCTAGGTTTCCTTTTTTATTTTCAGAGTTATTACCTCTTTCGATTAATTTTTAAAAATCGCATAAGATGCTCTGTCATTTTTTCTAAGCATTAACACACAAATCTTGATGGTCCGATTTATAGAACTCAAAATATAACAATTTTACGCGAACCTTATAACCAATTTTTTGGAGTTTTCCAGCAAAACAAAAAATCAACAAATGAAGTCCTTACAAAAACGCAAATAAGGGTTGCTAAGAAAGCTTAAATCGTGGGTCTTGTTTATGGGATCACCAAGATAAAAGCCTTGAGACTTAGGGAAAATGATAGAGCATCATTTCCTATTTTGTAAAGTGAATTGAAATAAAGTACCATATAAATAGGAAACCAAGTTGGTCTTAAGCCAGAGGTTGAAAAAAACCTGCCACTTTTCTATTCGATATCACGATACATGAACCTATACTCACTCATACTCCTTATTTTGGTTATATATCCACTCCCAAAATCTGCTGTCGGCTCTTGGCCTATATGCATATATCTAGAAAAGGAAGAATACTAGCTGCGACAGAAGAGGACGAGATACATGATGCAATCAACCTAGATAAAGACAAACTATCGAACGATAAATTAACATTTAAAACAAAGTGGATTTGCTTGTACGACATAGCAATTAAAATTAAAACATAAGAAAGAAGACGGACTAAAACCACATTCAACAAAACTAAATCAGACAACAACAAATTGGCTTCGACACTCATAACATCAATGTCAAATTGAGTTATCGACCGAGGATGGAGATACACTCCGAAACCCGTCTCTAACACTTTAGTAAATTTAAATATAAAAAGTTGTGATAGTTATTTGACATTACAAAAATAAGTAAATTTATTTGTGTTTTATTTGTTTATTTATTATTTAAAATTATAGACTAACCCCCTGTTTCACAGTCTCGTTAAAACCTTGAACAGAGTTCAATTGTTCTGCTGAACTGAAGTTTAAACCAAAAGTTGAGTTTAAACTCCCACTGTGAAACTGGGGGAAGCAAAATGCATCGATAGTAGCCGCGTTTTACCATTGCTCATAACCCATATACTCGTAGTTCACCTCGTGAAAATAAAACGATGTGGGTTAGTGCGAAAACAGTGCCTATATAACCCATCTCTTTTTTTCATTATAGTGTGTTTTTTACAAGCCCAGAAGAATCGTACAAAAAAACCGCATCGGAACTTAGCGACGCCATCACAGAAAAAAAATGGGGTTTCCATACAAACTACAAACAGTTTTTATCTGGGCTTAAGTTAAGCCCCGAAAATTCTTTGGGCATAGCTAAGCCGGAAGGGGCTTAGTTGTTGTTGCATTTAACATGTAAATTGCTTGGTTTTTTTCACCCAAGCCCATTCGGGCAAGGAAAAAAACAAAACTTATGTCTACTAATTTTTCTTGCAAAAGCCTGTCTCTTGAAACTGTAGTTTACTTCTGAAAATTCATCAACAAGACTGGTTTCTGATGAATCTAATTCAACATGCACGGATCGGATGGAAGGCAACATGTCAGAAGACCAAGAGGTGAGATATTATAAATCCAAAGTATACTAGGGGAACAGTTAAACATGGCGGAGGCTCTGTTATGGTCTAGGGATGCTTCTCTGCTAGTGCTTCCTTTTCCGATTGGGAAATGCAACTTGCCTGGACCTTTAAACATGACAACAACCCCAAGCATAAGACGAGGTAGGCTACAAATTTGGCTTTCAGAGAAAAAACGATGGTTTTGCAATGGCCAGCGCAGTCTCCAGACCTTAGTCCTTTAGAAAATTAGGAGCTAGTTAAAAGAAGAACTGGATGCCAAGTTTTCAAGCGGAAGGGCGATCCTTATGCTTGAATAATAGGCAGTGGAATGACATACCAGAAAATATTATTAATAACCTCATTGCTTCTATGCCTGGAAGATGTACAGCTGTGAGAAGAAATCAAGGGTATGGCAATAAAATATTAGCGTTTTTTTGAATAAAAGTAAGAAAATTGTATGACATTGCTTGAAGTTGCAAATGTTTTGTACATTAAATAAATATCGCTTATTTTTAAGTATATCTCAATTTTTTTATGTTTAAGTGAATAATAATTTATTTTGTTTTCTACAGTGATAAACTGTTATAATAAGGTTTTCAAAAATGTACAAAGAAGTTTGATGTTTGCTGGTTTAGGGAATTTGTATGACATGATACCATCTGCTGGTTTAAGTTGCAACTGTTTTGCACAGCACTGTAGGTAGTAGCTAAATGTCACAAGCTCTTTAGAATTATAAAAAAAAATTACAAAGGAACTATTAAAAGTATTTTTGGTTATATGGGAAATTTCCTCAAAATCTTCTCAATTTCTTTCAGAGAAAAAAACCTAATTTAGATTAGCTTTCTGAAAATTTCACGTTACCAATTTATAATATCAAGCAGTATTATGAATATGGGGGTCGCCAGAATGTTTTTACTAGCAAAGGGGTTGCATTTGAAAAACACTGCTCTAGGGAGCATAATTAAACGAAATACACAAATCCGATCCAAATTGGCCTGATAGTTTTTGCATGGTAATGTAAGCTTAGTGCAGCGCGAAATGTTTGCGTCAGTTCTGTGGTCAAAAACTTTGTTAAGTTAATTAGAAAAATATCAAAAAGGAGGGGGTTTAAGTCTCAAATAAATTTATTTTCATTTTATTCTTTTTTTTCACCTTTTAATTACTGGCGTGAATATAATACAAAAGTTTTTAATTATATTTTTTTCCACAGTATTTCACTGGCAAGCAACAATAATGGGACCTGTAAGCTAAAATTAAAAGTACATAACTAATGTACACATTACTTATTCATTTTTTTTTTAATCAGCCGGATAGTCCATATCAAGGTGGTGTGTTTTTCTTAACAATCCATTTTCCAACAGATTATCAATTCAAACCACCAAAAGTTGCTTTCACAACTCGCATATATCATCCGAACATTAATAGTAATGGTTCGATTTGCCTCGACATTTTAAGGTCCCAATGGTCACCAGCACTGACTATTTCTAAAGGTTCTTATTTTTTTTACTGTATATCATTTGCTTAGTTAAAATTCATTTCAGTTTTACTATCGGTTTGCTCTCTTCTTTGTGACCCGAACCCAGACGACCCACTCGTTCCTGAAATTGCAAGAATATATAAAACTGATCGAGAAAAATATAATGAGCTAGCACGAGAATGGACAAGGAAATATGCTATGTGATGCGTTCCTGTTTATAAAACCGATTCGTCATGTAAAAGAAAGATAATCGTTAAAATAAAAACAGTTAAAAGATACAAACTAAAGCTCTCCTACACATTTATTATTTTTGAAAAAGAAACAAAATAAATTCAGATATTCATTTAATAAACTAAATTTTTATTCTTTTAAATAATACACGAAATGTTAAAACTACACTCGATTAATGTGAACAAAGTTAATCCAAATAAAGAAAAAAAAATACAAAATAATTTAACAAAAAAAAAATAGTTTCCGCATGTTATTTACTATACAACAATTTTATTTATTTTGTTTTTTGTTTAAAACTGCAAGTTTCTGAAGACTGTTTTTTTTTTTTTATTTGAATTGATGAGGCTTTTTCTTCACAAAATAAATTAAACAGTGTCGGCATGCTTATTATGATTCGTTACAAAATAAAAGTAAGAAACTTTGATAAATAAAGTCATTATTAATCTATTCAGAGCCGCGAGAGAACGAGAGCAGCCGTGGTGTATCAGCCTCTGGTTCAGTCTCAATCACTTCTATAAACAAAAATTGATAGTTTCCAATAATAAATAAATAAATAAAACAAAACTTGTTTAGTTAATTTTTGTTAAAATTTTTTAATGTCAACATTTATTCGAAAATAATCAGTTATAAAGATTTCGACACCAAACTGATACCGATAAATCTAAGAGTCGACAGCAAACTTTGCTAGTGGGATGTATGTGTAACCAATATCGTAGTATGAGGGATTATAGGTGCATGATATCGATCGAATAACAAAGTTTGGCAGGTTTTGTTTTCAGCCAGGGGTTAAAAAGTGCTAGGTTTCCTTTTTTATTTTCAGAGTTATTACCTCTTTCGATTAATTTTTAAAAATCGCATAAGATGCTCTGTCATTTTTTCTAAGCATTAACACACAAATCTTGATGGTCCGATTTATAGAACTCAAAATATAACAATTTTACGCGAACCTTATAACCAATTTTTTGGAGTTTTCCAGCAAAACAAAAAATCAACAAATGAAGTCCTTACAAAAACGCAAATAAGGGTTGCTAAGAAAGCTTAAATCGTGGGTCTTGTTTATGGGATCACCAAGATAAAAGCCTTGAGACTTAGGGAAAATGATAGAGCATCATTTCCTATTTTGTAAAGTGAATTGAAATAAAGTACCATATAAATAGGAAACCAAGTTGGTCTTAAGCCAGAGGTTGAAAAAAACCTGCCACTTTTCTATTCGATATCACGATACATGAACCTATACTCACTCATACTCCTTATTTTGGTTATATATCCACTCCCAAAATCTGCTGTCGGCTCTTGGCCTATATGCATATATCTAGAAAAGGAAGAATACTAGCTGCGACAAAAGAGGACGAGATACATGATGCAATCAACCTAGAATAAATACAAACTATCGAACGATAAATTAACACTTAAAACAAAGTGGATTTGCTTGTACGGCATAGCAATTAAAATTAAAACAAAAGAAAGAAGATGGACTAAAACCACATTCAACAAAACTAAATCAGACAACAACAAATTGGCTTCGACACTCATAACATCGATGTCAAATTGAGTTATCGACCGAGGATGGAGATACACTCCGAAACCCGTCTCTAACACTTTAGTAAATTTAAATATAAAAAGTTGTGATAGTTATTTGACATTACAAAAATAAGTAAATTTATTTGTGTTTTATTTGTTTATTTATTATTTAAAATCATAGACTAACCCCCTCTTTCACAGTCACGTTAAAACCTTGAACAGAGTTCAATTGTTCTGCTGAACTGAAGTTTAAACCAAAAGTTGAGTTTAAACTCCCACTGTGAAACTGGGGGAAGCAAAATGCATCGATAGTAGTCGCGTTTGACGCCATCACAGAAAAAAAATGGGGTTTCCATACAAACTACAAACAGTTTTTATCTGGGCTTTAGTTAAGCCCCGAAAATTCTTTGGGCATAGCTAAGCCGGAAGGGGCTTCGTTGTTGTTACATTTAACATGTAAATTGCGTGGTTTTTTTCACCCAAGCTCATTCGGGCAAGGAAAAAAACAAAACTTATGTCTACTAATTTTTCATGCAAAAGCCTGTCTCTTAAAACTGTAGTTTACTTCTGAAAATTCATCAACAAGACTGTTTTCTGATGAATCTAATTCAACATGCACGGATCGGATGGAAGGCAACATGTCAGAAGACCAAGAGGTGAGATATTATAAATCCAAAGTATACTAGGGGAACAGTTAAACATGGCGGAGGCTCTGTTATGTTCTAGGGATGCTTCTCTGCTAGTGCTTCCTTTTGCGATTGGGAAATGCAACTTGCCTGGACCTTTCAACATGACAACAACCCCATAAGACGAGGTAGGCTACAAATTTGGCTTTCAGAGAAAAAACGATGGTTTTGCAATGGCCAGCGCAGTCTCCAGACCTTAGTCCTTTAGAAAACTTGTGGGAGCTAGTTAAAAGAAGAACTGGATGCCAAGTTTTCAAGCGGAAGGGCGATCCTTATGCTTCAATAATAGGCAGTGGAATGACATACCAGAAAATATTATTAATAACCTAATTGCTTCTATGCCTGGAAGATGTGCAGCTGTGAGAAGAAATCAAGGGTATGGCAATAAAATATTAGCGTTTTTTTGAATAAAAGTAAGAAAATTGTATGACATTGCTTGAAGTTGCAAATGTTTTGTATTTTTTTATGTTTAAGTGAATAATAATTTATTTTGTTTTCTACAGTGATAAACTGTTATAATATGGTTTTCAAAAATGTACAAAGAAGTTTGATGTTTGCTAGTTTAGGGAATTTGTATGACATGATACCATCTGGTGGTTTGAGTTGCAACTGTTTTGCACAGCACTGTAGGTAGTAGTTTAATGTCACAAGCTCTTTAGAATTCTATAAAAAAATTACAAAGGAACTATTAAAAGTATTTTTGGTTATATGGGAAATTTCTTCAAAATCTCCTCAATTTCTTTCAGAGAAAAAAACCTAATTTAGATTAGCTTTCTGAAAATTTCACGTTACCAATTTATAATATCAAGCAGTATTATGAATATGGGGGTCTCCAGAATGTTTTTACTAGCAAAGGGTTTGCATTTGAAAAACACTGCTCTAGGGAGCATAATTAAACGAAATACACAAATCCGATCCAAATTGGCCTGATAGTTTTTGCATGGTAATGTAAGCTTAGTGCAGCGCGAAATGTTTGCGTCAGATCTGTGGTCAAAAAATTTGTTAAATTTGTTAAGTTAATTAGAAAAATATCAAAAAGGAGGGGATTTAAGTCTCAAATAAATTTATTTTCATTTTATTCTTTTTTGCACCTTTTAATTACTGGCGTGAATATAATACAAAAGTTTTTAATTATATTTTTTTCCACAGTATTTCACTGGCAAGCAACAATAATGGGACCTGTAAGCTAAAATTAAAAGTACATAACTAATGTACACATTACTTATTCATTTTTTTTTAAATCAGCCGGATAGTCCATATCAAGGTGGTGTGTTTTTCTTAACAATCCATTTTCCAACAGATTATCCATTCAAACCACCAAAAGTTGCTTTCACAACTCGCATATATCATCCGAACATTAATAGTAATGGTTCGATTTGCCTCGCCATTTTAAGGTCCCAATGGTCACCAGCAATGACTATTTCTAAAGGTTCTTATTTATTTTACTGTATATCATTTGCTTAGTCAAAATTCATTTCAGTTTTACTATCGATTTGCTCTCTTCTTTGTGACCCGAACCCAGACGACCCACTCGTTCCTGAAATTGCAAGAATATATAAAACTGATCGAGAAAAATATAATGAGCTAGCACGAGAATGGACAAGGAAATATGCTATGTGATGCGTTCCTGTTTATAAAACCGATTCGTCATGTAAAAGAAAGATAAACGTTAAAATAAAAACAGTTAAAAGATACAAACTAAAGCTCTCCCACACATTTATTATGTTTGAAAATATTTGAATGGACAAGGAAATATGCTATGTGATGCGTTCCTGTTTATAAAACCGATTCGTCATGTAAAAGAAAGATAAACGTTAAAATAAAAGCAGTTAAAAGATACAAACCAGAGAGTATCAATTACCAAGAAGCCAATCCTTGGCTGTCATCCGGCTTTGCCTACAAACTGAAACACGCACACATAGACAGTTGGGCTAAGTCCACCACTAGGTTTTTGCACATATTGACAGTTGAGATCAACCCACCACTGATTTATTCGCATACATAGACATTTGGGATCAACCCACCACGAATATGTCGGTTATTTTTGAAAATCTTCAGTTATTTTCAAATTCACTTGGGCTGCTTGTTCAAAAAGTATATAAAAGGGAGAAATTATATATCAAGTGCTCACCGGACCTTATGAGAATAAGTTGTGGTTTTTTTAAAATGTAAATTGTAGTCGCTTTTTACTAATTCCCGCCTGTCTGGAAAATAAATATCTTTAATTACTTTCTTTTCGATAAACAATTTGTTTTTTCTGTTTATTTTTTCTTTTCAACTCCCGAAATATATAAAGAAATGTAGAAAATGTACTCTTTTCTTGATGGAAAATAACTGACGGTGAGTAAGAAAATTTTTTTAAATAATTATGCGAAATGAAAAAAGATATTCACAAACTAGAATTTTGCATATCTACTACGCTTGCATGTGTTGTTAAACCTGCTTGAAGCTCGCGTCATTTCTTGTAAGCTTGGGTTGAGTCGAAATGAGCTTGATTTGACTAGATCTCGTTCGAGGAGCGGAGTCGAGTTGAAATTTGTGACGAAAAACCTGGATCAAAGAGATGGTCTTACAGATATTGCATTATGGTCTGTTTATTTGCTTGTTTGTGGGCAAATATAGTTTTGCTTTAATAATCGTCGAGCGTCAGCTAACCAGTTTTAATCAATTAGTTAAAATTACTGAATATTGGATTAAATAACTCAACAATGAGCCCTATAGTTTTTGATCAATTGATTATTAATAATAATAATATTAATATAATGCATATTTAAACGTTTTCATAAGAGCTCAAATGAGGTAATTTTGCAAATTACAGAAAAAGTGTTTTCATCTGTAATTTGGTATTTCTTTTGACAGCTCATTTAATTTTTTGAGTTTCAACCCTGCCTGTAAATCACTTTTTGTTGTTAATTTTTTAATTCAGCTTTAACATTTTCGTTCAAAATCTTTTCAGAGCTATTCAAAATGTGCCCAATTCGGTGTGTTCGTTAGGTTTTGACTTAATTTCCTATAAAATTGTGTGCAAGTTTAGTTGAAATTATCTCATTTCGAAATTTGAATTTGTGTGGAAAATGAGATGATTTCGTATCAAATTTGAAAATTTTCAACGAAATTTCCTAATTTGGTCTAACGAAAACGTAGTATTAAGGCTCTCCAAAACCAACACGAATACCGATTGATTCGCAGTGAATCATTCACAATAGTACAAAATATGACAAAAACATAGACAACACTTAACATCAACAAAAATTTATCGTCACTCCTTGTTGGCGTTGGCTTGGGAGAGCTTTTAGTTTGTTTTACTTCATTTCTATTTTGATTGTATTAGTATGGTCACGCTAGGAGCTACTAGCCATTTTATAATTTTAATTCAGTTTGGCACCCGAGCATATTTTTATTATTTCTCATTACTCTAAGCCAAAATGCTTTAGGTTTGTATTTATTAATTAATCTATTATATCTATCTATTTATTTATTTAACGATATGTGTTCGTATTAATTGAACAGGGTTATTGTTTTGATCCATAGCTCCGCACTTTTAGCTCACTGATTTAGTGGTTTAACTGAGGGTGGTTCAAGCATGTAATTGACTTTTAAAACTTACATGAAACCTAAATCATCATTAAAACCCAGTAAAGTAAATCTACTGAAATTGATGGATTACAAATTTTGAACCACGGGGTATTGTTTAGCCCCGACGTCGTTTTTTTCGTCCAAGCCCATTCAGACAAGGAAAAAAACACACCTAATGTGAACCTGGCCCTAGTTGGGTTTCTATTTGCTGAAAACGTCCCGTGGTCAAAATTATTCACCTCGGTCTGTCAATTAGATGTCAAAACAAAACAAAATACATGGTGTTCCCTATTTCATGCAGGATAATTTATGAAATGATATTAAAAAAAATCGTATGAGAAGGGGGGATTATAGGGGGGATTATTTATCCGCTTTTAGATAATAGTAGTAACTTTCTTAAAAAAAAAATTGAAAATCAACGGCACTACTAACTTGCAACTTGCAATGTTATGCTTTTTATTTTTGTTTAATTAACTTTTTTGAATTCTACGACCTTATTTATTTAAAATAAAAATAACTTAAAAATAAGACAACAGCTAGAAGGTCATGCTAAAATTTCTTAAAACCATTCTCGAATCAATTTTTCTAATTAAGTTGTTTCGTAATCATTAAAAAAATAAAAATAATTATACAACTTAAAACTTAAAACAGTTAGTGTATTTGTTAAAACTATTTCATTTCTTTTATGGTATGAAGTAAAATTTCAGTAATAAGTATTCAATACTCCTATTAAACACTCAAAACCAAATGCTTAGATGTCATTAAGTTTAAAAAAAAACAAATTAAAAATAGCTATTGCTGTTTTATTATCTGCAAAAGAGGGCTGGATTTACTTTTAACACGTGCTACGAAAACGATTTTGAAAACTCCTAATTATTTCTTTTTTGCACTAAAGTTAAATCCAGATTAAAACCCGAATCCCGACAGAAGATAATAAAACCCACCTGATATCAACTTTAATACTTATAAATTGGAAATTGACTGTTTAGTGGAGTTTAAACAAAAAAAATTAAAGTTCTGGTGTCAGGTTGCAGAAAAACTATTCTTTTATTTCTTATTTTTCTTAACTATTTTTTTCCTTAGAATATATCCAACAATAATTTTAAAATTATTCTGGATGAAGAAAGGGCCACCCTGTATAATATGCAAGATGCATTGAAGATATTTGGAAATCTGATTGAAGACATTTTATGGATTGATTTTATGTATTTTATTATAATCGTGGATGAATATTAACTGACAATTACAATTGCTTGTGTACTTTAAATTAATTAAACAATTTCACATCGATGTTTTTGCTATCAGCCGAAGTAAAATTCACAAATTTGTTTTCCAATTTTCAAAGAAAAAAAAACTGAGCTGTCAAAATAAATAAATCTCACCGCGTTTCATTGTTGTTGCAATTCACATCTATTCATCGACACGAAGTGAAATTATAAAAATACAACAATGTAAACAAATGGGTTTTGGAGGGTGAAACGTACGAAAGATTGGCTTCTTGGTAATTGATATTCTCTGATACAAACTAAAGCTCTCCTACACATTTATTATTTTTGAAAAAGAAACAAAATAAATTCAGATATTCATTTAATAAACTAAATTTTTATTCTTTTAAATAATACACGAAATGTTAAAACTACACTCGATTAATGTGAACAAAGTTAATCCAAATAAAGAAGAAAAAATACAAAATAATTTAACAAAAAA
This sequence comes from Dasysyrphus albostriatus, assembly GCA_946251815.1. Classification (NCBI taxonomy): domain Eukaryota; kingdom Metazoa; phylum Arthropoda; class Insecta; order Diptera; family Syrphidae; genus Dasysyrphus; species Dasysyrphus albostriatus. Next base: position 122,987,307 of record OX276335.1, on the reverse strand, counting down.
AAATAGTTTCCGCATGGTATTTACTATACAACAATTGTATTTATTTTGTTTTTTGTTTAAAACTGCAAGTTTCTGAAGACTGATTTTTTAAAATTTGAATTGATGAGGCTTTTTCTTCACAAAATAAATTAAACAGTGTCGGCATGCTTATTATGATTCGTTACAAAATAAAAGTAAGAAACTTTGATAAATAAAGTCATTATTAATCTATTCAGAGCCGCGAGAGAACGAGAGCAGCCGTGGTGTATCAGCCTCCAGTTCAGTCTCAATCACTTCTAGAAACAAAAATTGATAGTTTCCAATAATAAATAAATAAATAAAACAAAACTTGTTTAGTTAATTTTTGTTAAAATTTTTTAATGTCAACATTTATTCGAAAATAATCAGTTATAAAGATTTCGACACCAAACTGATACCGATAAATCTAAGAGTCGACAGCAAACTTTGTTAGTGGGATGTATGTATAACCAATATCGTAGTATGAGGGATTATAGGTGCATGATATCGATCGAATAACAAAGTTTGGCAGGTTTTGTTTTCAGCCAGGGGTTAAAAAGTGCTAGGTTTCCTTTTTTATTTTCAGAGTTATTACCTCTTTCGATTAATTTTTAAAAGTCGCATAAGATGCTCTGTCATTTTTTCTAAGCATTAACACACAAATCTTGATGGTCCGATTTATAGAACTCAAAATATAACAATTTTACGCGAACCTTATAACCAATTTTTTGGAGTTTTCCAGCAAAACAAAAAATCAACAAATGAAGTCCTTACAAAAACGCAAATAAGGGTTGCTAAGAAAGCTTAAATCGTGGGTCTTGTTTATGGGATCACCAAGATAAAAGCCTTGAGACTTAGGGAAAATGATAGAGCATCATTTCCTATTTTGTAAAGTGAATTAAAATAAAGTACCATATAAATAGGAAACCAAGTTGGTCTTAAGCCAGAGGTTGAAAAAAACCTGCCACTTTTCTATTCGATATCACGATACATGAACCTATACTCACTCATACTCCTTATTTTGGTTATACATCCACTCCCAAAATCTGCTGTCGGCTCTTGGCCTATATGCATATATCTAGAAAAGGAAGAATACTAGCTGCGACAGAAGAGGACGAGATACATGATGCAATCAACCTAGAATAAAGACAAACTATCGAACGATAAATTAACATTTAAAACAAAGTGGATTTGCTTGTACGACATAGCAATTAAAATTAAAACAAAAGAAAGAAGACGGACTAAAACCACATTCAACAAAACTAAATCAGACAACAACAAATTGGCTTCGACACTCATAACATCAATGTCAAATTGAGTTATCGACCGAGGATGGAGATACACTCCGAAACCCGTCTCTAACACTTTAGTAAATTTAAATATAAAAAGTTGTGATAGTTATTTGACATTACAAAAATAAGTAAATTTATTTTTGTTTTATTTGTTTATTTATTATTTAAAATCATAGACTAACCCCTTGTTTCACAGACTCGTTAAAACCTTGAACAGAGTTCAATTGTTCTGCTGAACTGAAGTTTAAACCAAAAGTTGAGTTTAAACTCCCACTGTGAAACTAGGGGAAGCAAAATGCATCGATAGTAGTCGCGTTTTACCATTGCTCATAACCCATATAGTTCACCTCATGAAAATAAAACGATGTGGGTTAGTGCGAAAACAGTGCCTATATAACCCATCTCTTTTTTTCATTATAGTGTGTTTTTTACAAGCCCAGAAGAATCGTACAAAAAAACCGCATCGGAACTTAGCGACGCCATCACAGAAAAAAAATGGGGTTTCCATACAAACTACAAACAGTTTTATCTGGGCTTAAGTTAAGCCCCGAAAATTCTTTGGGCATAGCTAAGCCGGAAGGGGCTTAGTTGTTGTTGCATTTAACATGTAAATTGCGTGGTTTTTTTCACCCAAGCCCATTCGGGCAAGGAAAAAAACAAAACTTATGTCTACTAATTTTTCATGCAAAAGCCTGTCTCTTAAAACTGTAGTTTACTTCTGAAAATTCATCAACAAGACTGTTTTCTGATGAATCTAATTCAACATGCACGGATCGGATGGAAGGCAACATGTCAGAAGACCAAGAGGTGAGATATTATTAATCCTAAGTATACTAGGGGAACAGTTAAACATTGCGGAGGCTCTGTTATGGTCTAGGGATGCTTCTCTGCTAGTGCTTCCTTTTGCTATTGGGAAATGCAACTTGCCTGGACCTTTCAACATGACAACAACCCCATAAGACGAGGTAGGCTACAAATTTGGCTTTCAGAGAAAAACCCATGGTTTTGCAATGGCCAGCGCAGTCTCCAGACCTTAGTCCTTTAGAAAACTTGTGGGAGCTTGTTAAAAGAAGAACTGGATGCCAAGTTTTCAAGCGGAAGGGCGATCCTTATGCTTGAATAATAGGCAGTGGAATGACATACCAGAAAATATTATTAATAACCTCATTGCTTCTATGCCTAGAAGATGTGCAGCTGTGAGAAGAAATCAAGGGTATGGCAATAAAATATTAGCGTTTTTTTGAATAAAAGTAAGAAAATTGTATGACATTGCTTGAAGTTGCAAATGTTTTGTACATTAAATATCGCTTATTTTTAAGTATATCTCAATTTTTTTATGTTTAAGTGAATAATAATTTATTTTGTTTTCTACAGTGATAAACTGTTATAATAAGGTTTTCAAAAATGTACAAAGAAGTTTGATGTTTGCTAGTTTAGGGAATTTGTATGACATGATACCATCTGCTGGTTTAAGTTGCAACTGTTTTGCACAGCACTGTTGGTAGTAGCTAACTGTCGCAAGCTCTTTAGAATTCTAAAAAAAAATTACAAAGGAACTATTAAAAGTGTTTTTGGTTATATGGGAAATTTCTTCAAAATCTTCTCAATTTCTTTCAGAGAAAAAAACCTAATTTAGATTAGCTTTCTGAAAATTTCACGTTACCAATTTATAATATCCAGCAGTATTATGAATATGGGGGTCGCCAGAATGTTTTTACTAGCAAAGGGGTTGCATTTGAAAAACACTGCTCTAGGGAGCATAATTAAACGAAATACACAAATCCGATCCAAATTGGCCTGATAGTTTTTGCATGGTAATGTAAGCTTAGTGCAGCGCGAAATGTTTGCGTCAGTTCTGTGGTCAAAAACTTTGTTAAGTTAATTAGAAAAATATCAAAAAGGAGGGGGTTTAAGTCTCAAATAAATTTATTTTCATTTTATTCTTTTTTGCACCTTTTAATTACTGGCGTGAATATAATACAAAAGATTTTAATTATATTTTTTTTCCACAGTATTTCACTGGCAAGCAACAATAATGGGACCTGTAAGCTAAAATAAAAAGTACATAACTAATGTACACATTACTTATTCATTTTTTTTTTTAATCAGCCCGATAGTCCATATCAAGGTGGTGTGTTTTTCTTAACAATCCATTTTTCAACAGATTATCCATTCAAACCACCAAAAGTTGCTTTCACAACTCGCATATATCATCCGAACATTAATAGTAATGGTTCGATTTGCCTCGACATTTTAAGGTCCCAATGGTCACCAGCACTGACTATTTCTAAAGGTTCTTATTTGTTTTACTGTATATCATTTGCTTAGTTAAAATTCATTTCAGTTTTACTATCGATTTGCTCTCTTCTTTGTGACCCGAACCCAGACGACCCACTCGTTCCTCAAATTGCAAGAATATATAAAACTGATCGAGAAAAATATAATGAGCTAGCACGAGAATGGACGAGGAAATATGCTATGTGATGCATTACAGTTTATATAACCGATCCGTCATGTAAAAGAAAGATAAACGTTAAAATAAAAAAAGTTAAAAGATACAAACTAAAGCTCTCCTACACATTTATTATTTTTGAATAAGAAACAAAATAAATTCAGATATTCATTTAATAAACTAAATTTTTATTCTTTTAAATAATACACGAAATGTTAAAACTACACTCGATTGATGTGAACAAAGTTAATCCAAATAAAGAAGAAAAAATACAAAATAATTTAACAAAAAAAAATAGTTTCCGCATGTTATTTACTATACAACAATTTAATTTATTTTGTTTTTTGTTTAAAACTGCAAGTTTCTGAAGACTGTTTTTTTTTTAAATTTGAATTGATGAGGCTTTTTCTTCACAAAATAAATTAAACAGTGTCGGCATGCTTATTACGATTCGTTACAAAATAAAAGTAAGAAACTTTGATAAATAAAGTCATTATTAATCTATTCAGAGCCGCGAGAGAACGAGAGCAGCCGTGGTGTATCAGCCTCCGGTTCAGTCTAAATCACTTCTAGAAACAAAAATTGATAGTTTCCAATAATAAATAAATAAATAAAACAAAACTTGTTTAGTTAATTTTTGTTAAAATTTTTTAATGTCAACATTTATTCGAAAATAATCAGTTATAAAGATTTCGACACCAAACTGATACCGATAAATCTAAGAGTCGACAGCAAACTTTGCTAGTGGGATGTATGTATAACCAATATCGTAGTATGAGGGATTATAGGTGCATGATATCGATCGAATAACAAAGTTTGGCAGGTTCTGTTTTCAGCCAGGGGTTATAAAGTGCTAGGTTCCCTTTTTTATTTTCAGAGTTATTACCTCTTTCGATTAATTTTTAAAAATCGCATAAGATGCTCTGTCATTTTTTCTAAGCATTAACACACAAATCTTGATGGTCCGATTTATAGAACTCAAAATATAACAATTTTACGCGAACCTTATAACCAATTTCTTGGAGTTTTCCAGCAAAACAAAAAATCAACAAATGAAGTCCTTACGCGAATAAGGGTTGCTAAGGAAGCTTAAATCGTGGGTCTTGTTTATGGGATCACCAAGATAAAAGCCTTGAGACTTAGGGAAAATGATAGAGCATCATTTCCTATTTTGTAAAGTGAATTGAAATAAAGTACCATATAAATAGGAAACCAAGTTGGTCTTAAGCCAGAGGTTGAAAAAAACCTGCCACTTTTCTATTCGATATCACGATACATGAACCTATACTCACTCATACTCCTTATTTTGGTTATACATCCACTCCCAAAATCTGCTGTCGGCTCTTGGCCTATATGCATATATCTAGAAAAGGAAGAATACTAGCTGCGACAGAAGAGGACGAGATACATGATGCAATCAACCTAGAATAAAGACAAACTATCGAACGATAAATTAACATTTAAAACAAAGTGGATTTGCTTGTACGACATAGCAATTAAAATTAAAACAAAAGAAAGAAGACGGACTAAAACCACATTCAACAAAACTAAATCAGACAACAACAAATTGGCTTCGACACTCATAACATCGATGTCAAATTGAGTTATCGACCGGGGATGGAGATACACTCCGAAACCCGTCTCTAACACTTTACTAAATTTAAATATAAAAAGTTGTGATAGTTATTTGACATTACAAAAATAAGTAAATTTATTTTTGTTTTATTTGTTTATTTATTATTTAAAATCATAGACTAACCCCCTCTTTCACAGTCTCGTTAAAACCTTGAACAGAGTTCAATTGTTCTGCTGAACTGAAGTTTAAACCAAAAGTTGAGTTTAAACTCCCACTGTGAAACTGGGGGAAGCAAAATGCATCGATAGTAGTCGCGTTTTACCATTGCTCATAACCCATATACTCGTAGTTCACCTCGTGAAAATAAAACGATGTGGGTGCGAAAACAGTGCCTATATAACCCATCTCTTTTTTTCATTATATTGTGTTTTTTACAAGCCCAGAAGAAGCGTACAAAAAAACCACATCGGAGCTTAGCGACGCCATCACAGAAAAAAAATGGGGTTTCCATACAAACTACAAACAGTTTTATCTGGGCTTAAGTTAAGCCCCGAAAATTCTTTGGGCATAGCTAAGCCGGAAAGGGCTTAGTTGTTGTTGCATTTAACATGTAAATTGCGTGGTTTTTTTCACCCAAGCCCATTCGGGCAAGGAAAAAAACAAAACTTATGTCTACTAATTTTTCATGCAAAAGCCTGTCTCTTAAAACTGTAGTTTACTTCTGAAAATTCATCAACAAGACTGTTTTCTGATGAATCTAATTCAACATGCACGGATCGGATGGAGGGCAACATGTCAGAAGACCAAGAGGTGAGATATTATAAATCCAAAGTATACTAGGGGAACAGTTAAACATGGCGGAGGCTCTGTTATGGTCTAGGGATGCTTCTCTGCTAGTGCTTCCTTTTGCTATTGGGAAATGCAACTTGCCTGGACCTTTCAACATGACAACAACCCCATAAGACGAGGTAGGCTACAAATTTGGCTTTCAGAGAAAAAACGATGGTTTTGCAATGGCCAGCGCAGTCTCCAGACCTTAGTCCTTTAGAAAACTTGTGGGAGCTAGTTAAAAGAAGAACTGGATGCCAAGTTTTCAAGCGGAAGGGCGATCCTTATGCTTCAATAATAGGCAGTGGAATGACATACCAGAAAATATTATTAATAACCTCATTGCTTCTATGCCTGGAAGATGTGCAGCTGTGAGAAGAAATCAAGGGTATGGCAATAAAATATTAGCGTTTTTTTGAATAAAAGTAAGAAAATTGTATGACATTGCTTGAAGTTGCAAATGTTTTGTACATTAAATATCGCTTATTTTTAAGTATATCTCAATTTTTTTTATGTTTAAGTGAATAATAATTTATTTTGTTTTCTACAGTGATAAACTGTTATAATATGGTTTTCAAAAATGTACAAAGAAGTTTGATGTTTGCTGGTTTAGGGAATTTGTATGACATGATACCATCTGCTGGTTTAAGTTGCAACTGTTTTGCACAGCACTGTAGGTAGTAGTTAAATGTCACAAGCTCTTTAGAATTCTATAAAAAAATTACAAAGGAACTATTAAAAGTATTTTTGGTTATATGGGAAATTTCTTCAAAATCTCCTCAATTTCTTTCAGAGAAAAAAACCTAATTTAGATTAGCTTTCTGAAAATTTCACGTTACCAATTTATAATATCAAGCAGTATTATGAATATGGGGGTCGCCAGAATGTTTTTACTAGCAAAGGGGTTGCATTTGAAAAACACTGCTCTAGGGAGCATAATTAAACGAAATACACAAATCCGATCCAAATTGGCCAGATAGTTTTTGCATGGTAATGTAAGCTTAGTGCAGATGGAAATTTTTGTGCAGTTCTGTGGTCAAAAAATTTGTTAAATTTGTTAAGTTAATTAGAAAAATATCAAAAAGGAGGGGTTTAAGTCTCAAATAAAATTATTTTCATTTTATTCTTTTTTGCACCTTTTAATTACTGGCGTGAATATAATACAAAAGTTTTTAATTATATTTTTTTCCACAGTATTTCACTGGCAAGCAACAATAATGGGACCAGTAAGCTTAAATTAAAAGTACATAACTAATTTACACATTACTTATTCATTTTTTTTTTTTTTAATCAGCCCGATAGTCCATATCAAGGTGGTGTGTTTTTCTTAACAATCCATTTTCCAACAGATTATCCATTCAAACCACCAAAAGTTGCTTTCACAACTCGCATATATCATCCGAACATTTATAGTAATGGTTCGATTTGCCTTGACATTTTAAGGTCCCAATGGTCACCAGCACTGACTATTTCTAAAGGTTCTTATTTGTTTTACTGTATATCATTTGCTTTGTTAAAATTCATTTCAGTTTTTTTTTGTTTTTTTTTTGTAAATTCATTTATATTTTTCAATTATCTTAGAAGTATCTTAAAGCTAGACAAAAATTCATAAAAACTAGCCTACTTATCAATATCTTAAGACTAACTTACTGGCCCCAGTCGGGCGCTCTAAGTTAAACTTGAATAACTTAATGCTAATGCCTTTCGGCCTAAGAACTATCTTAATACTAAATCTAGGTCGGTTTTATTTGTTACCGAGAAGAGTTTCACAAAAAAGCTCGGTATCTATGTCTTTATTTTTTGGTTTTATATAAAACTTACAAACTACATAGAACTAAATTAAAGCTAATTAAAACTACTTAAAACTACTTACAACTAGTTTTAAACTAATTACAACCTACTTATAAGCTACTTACAAACTAGAACAGCCACAGCAAGCATTTCCCGGTTTTATAATTTTTTTGTATTGTTGTTGATTTTATAATTTTTTTAGTGTTTTTGTATGTTTTATATATTTTTTTTTTTTTTTTTTTTGGTGCCACTCTGACTGTCCCTACTTAAAACTAACTACCTAAACCTATGTAAGTCGGCCATACAAGAAAAAACAGCAAGGTCAACTATTAAATGTCTGAAGGAACTTCATCTTCGTTTTTCAACCACCAGAACTGGTTCTCCTGCTTTACCCTATCTCTTCGGTCCCGTTCGGACACAGTGCTACTGAACCGAAGGTGCTCAGCTCCGTCTTGTGCGAGGACGTCTCGACTGTAAAGGAGCCGCCGATCTACAGTTCTACGGCCGACGTGGTAGATTAGCGGAACCGCCGCTCTATCCTGGATCAGCCCTCGACTGTCTAGGTGGAGGAATGCATCGGGCGTAATAAAGCCGCTTAGACGCACACTCTCGTAGTATTCGTTGTTAGGGTAATAAGCCCCGAAAATTAAGTTGTTAGACGAGGACATCGCTCTTGCAATGTGACCTCGAATAAAATTCAGCAAGAATTTATCTATCCTGTTTATGTTGGCCCCGTTGTATAGAGCCAGGTTGGAATAGTAATGTTTGTACTCCGACTCTGGTGTTCTGTGCAATCCAAGGCAGCGTCGAAGACACTGCCTCTCAAACACCCGAATCTTTTCCATTTGAGATGGGGCAACGTTGAACCAAATAGGCAATCATCGGCTGGATAAGGGCCATGTAGCAAATCACCTTCACCCTGCTGTCCAGCCGGCTGCTATAAAACAACCGTTTCGTCAGGGCAAAGGCTCCCCTAGCCCTGGCCAGAGCAGCATTTATATGTGTGTCGAAATACAAATACTGATCCATCCAGATGCCAAGGTACTTTACTACACTTTTACTCGCCAGTGGATGTCCATTTGGCCCTACGATCACCAGCTTGCGCCAGTTCTTTCTCGTATCCCTTGTGGCTCTAAGCAACGGAGTCCTAAACAAGATAGTTTCTGATTTCTGAAAGTTGATTTTCAACTTCCAGTCATCGCAATATCGCTGAATCTTCTTGAAGTCACGCTGCAAAAGAATCCTGATGACCTCGACTTTGGAGCTGTTCTGTACGCAATTAGATCGTCGGCATACGCTATTGCCTGAGTTAGACTACTTATCAGATCGCTGGTGTAAATGCTGAATAGAATCGGCGAGTTGACCGCTCCCTGCTGAAGACCATTTTTAATATTAAAGGTTGTGGTAGAAGTTACATTGCTACTCTTGACAACAAACTTTCTGCCATTGAGCATATCATAAAGCATATATAATAGTGGGTTACTAATGCCAAGTCTGGTCAGCCTTAGGTAAGGGCCCTCTAACCATACGGTGTCGAAGGCCTTCTCCAAATCAATCAGACAGGCACCCGTACACTGCTTCTTAGATTTGTTCCATTGGACATCAGAAACGAGTTTCGACGCGGCATGAATAGTGTCATGTCCCGCCTTAAAACCGAACTGATTGTCCGGTATGATATTATTGTCCTCTGCCCACTTAGACAGAGCTATATTGATAACTTTTTCGAATACCTTGCTGATACTCGGAAGAAAACTTATCGACCGAAGATTCGCCGGATTGGAGTTGTCCTTTCCCTTTTTCGGGAGAGGATGCACCACAGCTGTCTTCCACCGTACTGGATAATATGCATTATTCAGACCGTTGTTAAACAGAGTGGTATAAATGTCTACTGCTTCTTGAGGTAAATGTCGAAGTACAACGTTGGATATGCCATCGACTCCTGCTGACTTCTTCTTCTTTAATGAATCGAAGATGAGCTGGAGCTCTACCTTCGTAATTAACACGGAACTGGGTCCATTTTGCTCGGCAATTATGGCGTTTGCCAAATGATCTTCATTGAACCCGGTGAAACCAAGGTTCTCTGATCGCTATTGCGTGATGTCATTCCGAATGTAGAAGTGATGGAGCAAGGCTCTGTTTTCCAGGTCGTGATTCCGGCGAATGCACGCATTCACCTTGTACACTTGCTGGAAAGCAGCCCCCACGGCCTCCACTTTCTCCTGCGGATCTTCGACAATAAAGAGGTCATCGTCCAAGACGGCGTCCTCTGGATTAATTCCTGCTGTTAGAAGTACGTCTCTGTTGTCTGTCGTTCTCTGAAGCTTGAGACACGGAAGATCGTTCTGATCATTCCTTCTAAATATCTTGTTAATTTGCGGAAACATGCTCGGGTCACTAGCATTAACGGCCCGAATTTTGTTATCCCAATTCAAGTTAATTGACACCCGATAGTTTTCTTTAATTAGTTGGTTGATGTTTTTGATCGACGACTTCAGTGTCCTAATCTCCAGATGGTGAGGGTCAGTAAACCGTCGGTACAAGAGTTTTAGTCTTGTCAGCAGTCCACTTTTTTGTCTGTGTAGTGCGTCAATGGTTGCGTTTCGAAACATGTCGGTTGCGTCCCGTTGCTTGTATTTCGGTATTGTTCCGTTCATTGTTCGTTTGATTGTCTCATCTATTTGTTCTAGACATTGGTCTATTTCGTTATTTATCAAATTCCTGTCATTTGGTGGGGATAAGTTATTCGAACTGATTTCGCTCGATAAGGCGTTGGTAAAGCGTGGCCAGCGCACCTTACTGTAATTATAAGTATGCACAGGTACATACTCATCCAACTCCGCGAGCTCGTTCGGAAGCTGTATTACGGCGGCGAGTCCGCAGTGATCACTGTCGTACTCGATCGTTCGTAAGCAGTTTCTTGGTCTTTGACCCACAGTGTCAGTAATTGTCAGTCTTGCGTCTATTACCAATAGATCCAGATAGGCACCGCTCTTTGGAACGATGGCCGATCCGTAGCCAGCAGGTCGATACCATACTCAGTGTTGTATCGACTCATCCAATTGAAAAGATGAATACCTCTTTGATGTTGAATTTGAGTGCCCCAATCTTGGTGTTTGGCATTCAAATCACCGGCCATGAGAAAGTAATTTTCTTCCAAGCTCAAGCGTAGATATTCGAAAAGTTTTTCAAGCTCTGTCGTAAAATCAGTTGGCTGAGGTGATTCCGGTGCATAAGCCGCGATCGCATACATTCGCTTCTCCTGTTGGAGAGGAATGCATACGACACACGCCTCTAACAGCCGAAATCTTCGTAGATCACTATTATATATAACTTTATGATTTATGCCTTTTCGTATGAAGATTGCGACGCCCCCCCCTTGAGTGGAGTTGGGTCAATCTCTTCTAACGATATTGTAATTGTTGTTAGTCAATTTATGTTTCTGGTTCAGTTTAGTTTCGCTGGCCATAAACACATCTGGACTTTGGTCTTTCAACAATTGGAAAAGATTAGCTCTACGTTCGGTCCTAATCAGTGAATTTACATTCACAGCAAGGATCCTAAGAGGCCTCTCCGACAGCGCGCCTTTAACCTCTAATTTACGTTAAGCTAGGCAAAACAGAGTAGAGATAGTCTACCCTAGTCGCCTGCTCCTTTATCTAGGCTTCATGCTTCTTTTTTCGGCCTGAGCGTCCGGCGCCTTTGGCACTAGGGCCGGTTCGGCTGCCTTAGCTGCAGGCTGTACCGTTTTTCCCCTTCCTGCCGCCATTTGGGCGTAGGAAATTTGGGGATTAACGGGCGTTGCTGTAGGAGCACGCGTTGATGGGCGTATCTCTACCGCTGTCTGCTTAGCCGCTTTGTTGTTTCTTATTTGCTGAAAAGCTGAGCAACCCCGATAACTAGCAGGGGGCCCTTCTTTTCTGCAAAGTGCACATTTAAGCTGGGTCATGTCTTCGACCCGTTCTTCACCGAGCTTACTCTCCCCCTTAATGTGGTCCTCACCACACTTAACGCTGCGTGACTGCATTTCGCAGTTTGCTGCAGCGTGGCCAAACCTTTGGCAGCGCACGCATTGAAGCATGTCGCCTCGTCTCTTTAATTTATCCAAAGTAACAACCTGGTAGTTGAGGACGGATCCAGTTTGCTGCTGGGCGATAGCTGAACTAAGAAGAACGGCAAAGACCGCTTCTCCCGTCTGGCTCTGACTGTAGCGAACGGCTTGACCCCGATAAAGTCGAGATCGTCGCTCGCTTTTTGACGGAGCACCTCTGGTTCCGTGCAGGAATCTATGCCCTTCAAGATGACCGTTTGGTATTTATCCACTTTGGGGGTAAAACTGAAGAACTCAGTCGTAGATTTATTCAACAATTCTTTTATGATTTTGTGCTGCTCCACTGTGGAGCAGTGGATAGCATGTCTATCTTTACTTAATCTATTAATAAAAAAGTTTTGGCCTATGGCCGACTTACACAGGCCTATGGTTTCCTGTAGCTCCATTTTATAGGTGTTTATTGGTGGCACCTTTTCTTTTTTATTTTGGGGCGGCTGTGGCTGCTGCTGGTGTTCTCCTCACTGCTGCTCGTTCCGCTTCTGCTGACTGCGCTCCTTTGGTTGTTGTTGCTGCTACTGGTATCCAGTTGTTCTTGTATTTTTGTTGCTGCTGTGGTTTTGGCTGTGCGCGCCGTCTCCTTCTCCCCAGCTGGCAGCTGGGCTGAGGTGATGGTGGAGCGGCACTTCACGAGATTCGGCGCACAGCTAATCCTCTTCCTCCTCTTATTTTTAGTGTCGGCTGTTGTTGTCGCTGGTGGGTGTGCCGTTCTTGCTATGGCACTTGTTGATGGCGTGGCTGGTGGTGCCATCGCTTGCTTGGTTGTTGTTGTTGCTGCTACGGCTTTTGCTGGTGGTGCCATAGCTGGCTTTATTGTTGTTGCTGTGCGCGCCGTCTCCTTCACCCCGGCTGGCAGCTGGGCTGAGGTGGTGGTGGAGCGGCGCTTAACCAAGTTCGATGCACAGCTAATCCTCTTTCTCCTCTTATTTTTAGTATCGGCTGTTGTTGCCGTTGGTGGGTGTGCCGTTGTTGCACTGGTTGATGGTATGGCTGGTGGTGCCATCGCTTGTTGGGTTGTTGTTGTTGTTGTTGCTACGGCACTGACCGTAGCTTTGGCTGGTGGTGCCATTGCTGGCTTTATTGTTGTTGCTGGGACACCTTTCGATGTCCCCGCTGTGTTGTTGGATGACATTTGCTGCTTTTCCCACTCAATGAAGTTTTCGACTTCTCGATTGTGGAAAAAAGCAGCTAAATATTTTTTGCCCGACTGGGACTCGAACTCGTGATGCTCCGTTTCTCGGTCGGCCACCTCTACCTCTGTGCTATTGCACTAATGAAAATAGCTGGGTAAAATTAAAACTTTGAAAAGTCACTCCGATTTTAAGTAAATAACACTGTGAAAGCCGATAACGTGCGCACACTTCAACAGTACGAGATCGACTGATTCATTTCAGTTTTACTATCGATTTGCTCTCTTCTTTGTGACCCGAACCCAGACGACCCACTCGTTCCTGAAATTGCAAGAATATATAAAACTGATCGAGAAAAATATAATGAGCTAGCACGAGAATGGACAAGGAAATATGTAAATGTCATGTAAAAGAAAGATAAACGTTAAAATAAAAACAGTTAAAAGATACAAACTAAAGCTCTCCTACACATTTATTATTTTTGAAAAAGAAACAAAATAAATTCAGATATTCATTTAATAAACTAAATTTTTATTCTTTTAAATAATACACGAAATGTTAAAACTACACTCGATTAATGTGAACAAAGTTAATCCAAATAAAGAAGAAAAAATACAAAATAATTTAACAAAAAAAAATTTTGTTAAATTATTTTGTATTTTTTCTTCTTTATTTGGATTAACTTTGTTCACATTAATCGAGTGTAGTTTTTTGTTTAAAACTGCAAGTTTCTGAAGACTGTTTTTTTTTAATTTGAATTGATGAGGCTTTTTCTTCACAAAATGAATTAAACAGTGTCGGCATGCTTGTTATGATTCGTTACAAAATAAAAGTAAGAAACTTTGATAAATAAAGTCATTATTAATCTATTCAGAGCCGCGAGAGAACGAGAGCAGCCGTGGTGTATCAGCCTCCGGTTCAGTCTCAATGACTTCTAGAAACAAAAATTGATAGTTTCCAATAATAAATAAATAAATAAAACAAAACTTGTTTAGTTAATTTTTGTTAAAATTTTTTAATGTCAACATTTATTCGAAAATAATCAGTTATAAAGATTTCGACACCAAACTGATACCGATAAATCTAAGAGTCGACAGAAAACTTTGCTAGTGGGATGTATGTATAACCAATATCGTAGTATGAAAGATTATAGGTGCATGATATCGATCGAATAACAAAGTTTGGCAGGTTCTGTTTTCAGCCAGGGGTTGAAAAGTGCTAGGTTTCCTTTTTTATTTTCAGAGTTATTACCTCTTTCGATTAATTTTTAAAAATCGCATAAGATGCTCTGTCATTTTTTCTAAGCATTAACACACAAATCTTGATGGTTCGATTTATAGAACTCAAAATATAACAATTTTACGCGAACCTTATAACCAATTTTTTGGAGTTTTCCAGCAAAACAAAAAATCAACAAATGAAGTCTTTACAAAAACAAAAACGTTGCCAAGAAAGCTTAAATCGTGGGTTTTGTTTATGGGATCACCAAGATAAAAGCCTTGAGACTTAGGGAAAATGATAGAGCATCATTTCCTATTTTGCAAAGTGAATTGAAATAAACTACCATATAAATAGGAAACCAAGTTGGTCTTAAGCCAGAGGTTGAAAAAACCTGCCACTTTTCTATTCGATATCACGATACATGAACCTACATATACTCACTAATACTCCTTATTTTGGTTATACATCCACTCCCAAAATCTGCTGTCGGCTCTTGGCCTATATGCATATATCTAGAAAAGGAAGAATACTAGCTGCGACAGAAGAGGACGAGATACATGATGCAATAAACCTAGAATAAAGACAAACTATTGAACGATAAATTAACATTTAAAACAAAGTGGATTTGCTTGTACGACATAGCAATTAAAATTAAAACAAAAGAAAGAAGACGGACTAAAACCACATTCAACAAAACTAAATCAGACAACAACAAATTGGCTTCGACACTCATAACATCGATGTCAAATTGAGTTATCGACCGAGGATGGAGATACACTCCGAAACCCGTCTCTAACACTTTACTAAATTTAAATATAAAAAGTTGTGATAGTTATTTAACATCAAAAAAATAAGTAAATTTATTTGTGTTTTATTATTAAAAATCATAGACTAACCCCCTGTTTCACAGTCTCGTTAAAACCTTGAACAGAGTTCAATTGTTCTGCTGAACTGAAGTTTAAACCAAAAGTTGAGTTTAAACTCCCACTGTGAAACTGGGGGAAGCAAAATGCATCGATAGTAGTCGCGTTTTACCATTGCTCATAACCCATATAGTTCACCTCGTGAAAATAAAACGATGTGGGTTAGTGCGAAAACAGTGCCTATATAACCCTTCTCTTTTATAGTGTGTTTTTTACAAGCCTAGAAGAATCGTACGAAAAAACGGCATCGGGGCTTAGCGACGCCATCACAGAAAAAAAATGGGGTTTCCATACAAACTTCAAACAGTTTTTATCTGGGCTTAAGTTAAGCCCCGAAAATTCTTTGGGCATAGCTAAGCCGGAAAGAGCTTAGTTGTTGTTGCATTTAACATGTAAATTGCTTAGCCCCGACGTCCGTTTTTTTCACCCAAGCCCATTCGGGCAAGGAAAAGAACAAAACTTATGTTTACTAATTTTTCATGCAAAAGCCTGTCTCTTAAAACTGTAGTGTACTTCTGAAAATTCATCAACAATACTGTTTTCTGATGAATCTAATTCAACATGCACGGATCGGATGGAAGGCAACATGTCAGAAGACCAAGAGGTGAGATATTATAAATCCAAAGTATACTAGGGGAACAGTTAAACATGGCGGAGGCTCTGTTATGGTCTAGGGATTCTTCTCTGCTAGTGCTTACTTTTCCGATTGGGAAATGCAACTTGCCTGGACCTTTCAACATGACAACAACCCCAAGCATACGAAGAGGTAGGCTACAGATTTGGCTTTCAGAGAAAAACCCATGGTTTTGCAATGGCCAGCGCAGTCTCCACACCTAAGTCCTTTAGAAAACTTGTGGGAGCCAGTTAAAAGAAGAACTGGATGCCAAGTTTTTAAGCGAAAGGGCGATCCTTATGCTTGAATAAAAGGCAGTGGAATGACATACCAGGAAATATTATTAATAACCTCATTGCTTCTATGCCTGGAAGATGTGCAGCTGTGATAAACTGTTCTAATAAGGTTTTCAAAAATGTACAAAGAAGTTTGATGTTTGCTAGTTTAGGGAATTTGTATGACATGATACCATCTGCTGGTTTAAGTTGCAACTGTTTTGCACAGCACTGTAGGTAGTAGCTTAATGTCACAAGCAATTTAGAATTCTAAAAAAAAATTACAAAGGAACTATTAAAAGTATTTTTATTTATATGGGAAATTTCTTCAAAATCTTCTCAATTTCTTTCTGAGAAAAAAATCTAATTTAGATTAGCTTTCTGAAAATTTCACGTTACCAATTTATTATATCAAGCAGTATTATGAATATGGGGGTCGCCAGAATGTTTTTACTAGCAAAGGGGTTGCATTTGAAAAACACTGCTCTAGGGAGTATAATTAAACGAAATACACAAATCCGATCCAAATTGGCCTGATAGTTTTTGCATGGTAATGTAAGCTTAAGTGTACTTTACACGATAATAGAAGTCATATGACCTGTCTATTATTTTTTCTGTATGATTTCTCATATGAGCTGTCATTTCAAGTCAAGTCATACGGTTATCATTTTTATATGTTTACACCTCTTTACTTCGCATTTGATTTTCTCTATGGTTAACTGTCAAAACCAAAATAAAAGAAAAAAACTCGTAAACAAATACATTCTTGTAAAGAAAAATTACTTTCTTGGAACTATCCATTGTTGTTTTCATTCAAAATTCTAATTTTTTTTAGAAATATTTTTATTTTCAATACTCTGAATTCACTATTTTTCATGAAAACAACAATTCCTGTGTGACTTCTCAAATAGAATTAGCTACAGATCTAATGTCAAAAATGTCATATGTTTTTTGCTTTTGAGAAGTCATATGAGATCTATGAGTGTGTTCAGACGGTTTGGTTTGATTTGTTTGGCAGCTCATTTGAGAAATCACATGACTTCTATAAACGTGTAAAGTGGCCTTAAGTGCAGCGCGCAATGTTTGCGTCAGTTCTGTGGTCAAAAAATTTGTTAAATTTGTTAAGTTAATTAGAAAAATATCAAAAGGGAGGGGTTTAAGTCTCAAATAAATTTATTTTCATTTTATTCTTTTTTGCACCTTTTAATTACTGGCGTGAATATAATACGAAAGTTTTTAATTATATTTTTTTCCACAGTATTTCACTGGCAAGCAACAATAATGGGACCTGTAAGCTAAAATTAAAAGTACATAACTAATGTACACATTACTTATTCATTTTCTTTTTTAATCAGCCGGATAGTCCATATCAAGGTGGTGTGTTTTTCTTAACAATCCATTTTCCAACAGATTATCCATTCAAACCACCAAAAGTTGCTTTCACAACTCGCATATATCATCCGAACATTAATAGTAATGGTTCGATTTGCCTCGACATTTTAAGGTCCCAATGGTCACCAGCACTGACTATTTCTAAAGTTTCTTATTTGTTTTACTGTATATCATTTGCTTAATTAAAATTCATTTCAGTTTTACTATCGATTTGCTCTCTTCTTTGTGACCCGAACCCAGACGACCCACTCGTTCCTGAAATTGCAAGAATATATAAAACTGATCGAGAAAAATATAATGAGCTAGCACGAGAATGGACAAGGAAATATGCTTTGTGATGCGTTCCAGTTTATTAAACCGATCCGTCATGTAAAAGAAAGATAAACGTTAAAATAAAAAAGTTAAAAGATACAAACTAAAGCTCTCCTACACATTTATTATTTTTGAAAAAGAAACAGAATAAATTCAAATATTCATTTAATAAACTAAGTTTTTATTCTTTTAAATAATACACGAAATGTTAAAACTACACTCGATTAATGTGAACAAAGTTAATCCAAATAAAGAAGAAAAAATACAAAATAATTTAACAAAAAAAATAGTTTCCGCATGGTATTTACTATACAACAATTTTATTTATTTTGTCTTTTGTTTAAAACTGCAAGTTTCTGAAGACTGTTTTTTTTTTTTTATTAATTTGAATTGATGATGCTTTTTCTTCACAAAATAAATTAAACAGTGTCGGCATGCTTATTATGATTCGTTACAGTCGATCTCGTACTGTGGAAGTGTGTAGACGTTTTCGGCTTCCCAGTTTATTAAAAGTAATTATCTCGGAGTTACGTAGTAAAGTTCAATTGTAACCAAGCGATTCACAATAGTGTTAATAGCACAGAGGAAGAGGTGGCAGATCGAAAATTCAAAATCAAAGAGGTATTCATCTTTTCAATTGGATGAGTCAATACAACACTGAATATGGTGTCGACCTGCTGGCTACGGATCATCGTTTCCAAGAAGCGGTGCCTACCTGGATCTATTGCTAATAGACGCAAGACTGACAATTACTGACACTGTGGGTCAAAGACCAAGAAACTGCTTACGAACGATCGAGTACGACAGTGATCACTGCGGACTCGCCGCCGTAATACAGCTTCCGAACGAGCTCGTGGAGTTGGATGAGTATGTACCTGTGCATACTTACAATTACAGTAAGGTGCGCTGGCCACGCTTTACCAACGACTTATCTAGCGAAATCAGTTCGAATAACATATCCCCACCAAATGACAGGAATTTGACAAATAACGAAATAGACCAATACCTAGAAAAAATGGACGAGACAATCAAACGAACAATGAACAGAACAATACCGAAATACAAACAACGGGACGCAACCGACATGTATCGGAACGCGACCATTGACGCACTACACAGACAAAAAAGTGGACTGCTGACAAGACTAAAACTCTTGTACCGACGGTTTACTGACCCTCACCATCTGGAGATTAGGACACTGAAGTCGTCGATCAAAAACATCAACCAACTAATTAAAGAGAACTATCGGTTGTCAATTAATTTGTATTGGGATAACAAAATTCGGGCCGTTAATTCTAGCGACCCAAGCATGTTTCCCCAAATTAACAAGATATTTAGAAGGAATGATCAGAACGACCTTCCTTGTCTTAAGCTTCAGAGAACGGCAGACAACAGAGACGTACTTCTAACAGCAGGAATTAATCCAGAGGACGCCGTCTTGGACGATGACTTCTTTATTGTCGAAGATCCGCAGGAGAAAGTGGAGGCTGTGGGCGCTGCTTTTCAGCAAGTGTACAAGGTGAATGCGTGTATTCGCCCGAATCACGACCTGGAAAACAGAGCATTGCTCCATCACTTCTACCTTCAGAATGACATCACGCAATGGCGATCAGAGAACCTTGGTTTCACCGGGTTCAATGAAGATCATTTGGCAAACGCCATAATCACCGATCGAAATGGGCCCAGTTCCCTGTTAATTACGAAGGTGGAGCTCCAGCTCATCTTCGATTCATTAAAGAGGAAGAAGTCAGCAGGAGTCGATGGCATATCCAACGTTGTACTTCGACATTTACCTCAAGAAGCAGTAGACATTTATACCACTCTGTTTAACAATGCTCTGAATAATGCATATTATCCAGTGCGTTGGAAGACAGCTGTGGTGCATCCTCTCCCGAAAAAGGGAAAGGACAACTCCAATCCGGCGAATCTTCGGTCGATAAGTCTTCTTCCGAGTATCAGCAAGGTATTCAAAAAGTTATCAATAGAGCTCTGTCTTAGTGGGCAGAGGACAATAATATCACACCGGACAATCAGTTCGGTTTTAAGGCGGGACATGACACTATTCATGCCGCGTCGAAACTCGTTTCTGATGTCCAATGGAACAAATCTAAGAAGCAGTGTACGGGCGCCTGTCTGGTTGATTTGGAGAAGGCCTTCGACACCGTATGGTTAGAGGGTCTTTATCTAAAGCTGACTAGACTTGGCATTAGTAAACCACTTTTATATATGCTTTATGATATGCTCAATGGCAGAAAGTTTGTTGTCAAGAGTGGCAATGTAACTTCTGCCACAACCTTTAATATTAAAAATGGTCTTCAGCAGGGAGCGGTCAACTCGCCGATTCTATTCAGCATTTACACCAGCGATCTGATAGGTAGTCTAACTCAGGCAATAGCGTATGCCAACGATCTAATTGCGTACAGAACAGCTGCAAAAGTCGAGGACATCAGGATTCTTTTGCAGAGTGACTTCGATGACATTCAACGATACTGTGATGACTGGAAGTTGAAAATCGACTTTCAGAAATCAGAAACTATCTTGTTTAGGACTCCGTTGCGTGGAGCCACAAGGGATACGAGAAAGAACTGGCGCAAGCTGGTGATCGTAGAGCCAAATGGACATCCACTGGCGAGTAAAAGTGTAGTAAAGTACCTTGGCATCTGGATGGATCAGTATTTGTATTTCGACACACATATAAATGCTGCTCTGGCCAGGGCTAGGGGAGCCTTTGCCCTGACGAAACGGTTGTTTTATAGCAGCCGGCTGGACAGCAGGGTGAAGGTGATTTGCTACATGGCCCTCATCCGGCCGATGATTGCCTATGGATGCCCGGTTTGGTTCAACGTTGCCCCATCTCAAATGGAAAAGATTCGGGTGTTTGAGAGGCAGTGTCTTCGACGCTGCCTTGGATTGCACAGAACACCAGAGTCGGAGTACAAACATTACTATTCCAACCTGGTTCTATACAACAGGGCCAACATAAACAGGATAGATAATTTCATGCTGAAGCTTATTCGAGGTCACATTGCAAGAACGATATCGTCGTCTAACAGCTTAATTTTCGGGGCTTATTACCCTAAATACGAATACTACGAGAGTGTGCGTCTAAGCGGCTTTATTCCGCCCGATGCATTCCTCCACCTAGACAGTCGAGGGTTGATCCAGGATAGAGCGGAGGTTCCGCTAATCTACCACGTCGGCCGTAGAACTGTAGATCGGCAGCTCCTGTACAGTCGGGACGTCTTCGCACAAGACGGAGCTGAGCACCTTCGGTTCAGTAGGACTGTGTCCGAACGGGACCGAAGAGATAGGGTAAAGCAGAAGAACCAGTTCTGGTGGTTGAAAAATGAAGATGAAGTTCCTTCAGATATTTAATAGTTTCCAATAATAAATAAATAAATAAAACAAAACTTGTTTAGTTAATTTTTGTTAAAATTTTTTAATGTCAACATTTATTCGAAAATAATCAGTTATAAAGATTTCGACACCAAACTGATACCGATAAATCTAAGAGTCGACAGCAAACTTTGCTTGTGGGATGTATAACCAATATCGTAGTATGAGGGATTATAGGTGCATGATATCGATCGAATAACAAAGTTTGGCAGGTTCTGTTTTCAGCCAGGGGTTGAAAAGTGCTAGGTTTCCTTTTTTCTTTTCAGAGTTATTACCTCTTTCGATTAATTTTTAAAAATCGCATAAGATGCTCTGTCAATTTTTTTAAGCATTAACACACAAATCTTGATGGTCCGATTTATAGAACTCAAAATATAACAATTTTACGTGAACCTTATAACCAATTTTTTGGAGTCTTCCAGCAAAACAAAAAATCAACAAATGAAGTCCTTACAAAATCGCGAATAAGGGTTGCCAAGAAAGCTTAAATCGTGGGTCTTGTTTATGGGATCACCAAGATAAAAGCCTTGAGACTTAGGGAAAATGATAGAGCATCATTTCCTATTTTGTAAAGTGAATTGAAATAAAGTACCATATAAATAGGAAACCAAGTTGGTCTTAAGCCAGAGGTTGAAAAAAACCTGCCACTTTTCTATTCGATATCACGATACATGAACCTATACTCACTCATACTCCTTATTTTAGTTATACATCCACTCCCAAAATCTGCTGTCGGCTCTTGGCCTATATGCATATATCTAGGAAAGGAAGAATACTAGCTGCGACAGAAGAGGACGAGATACATGATGCAATCAACCTAGAATAAAGACAAACTATCGAACGATAAATTAACATTTAAAACAAAGTGGATTTGCTTGTACGACATAGCAATTAAAATTAAAACAAAAGAAAGAAGACGAACTAAAACCACATTCAACAAAACTAAATCAGACAACAACAAATTGGCTTCGACACTCATAACATCGATGTCAAATTGAGTTATCGACCGGGAGATACACTCCGAAACCCGTCTCTAACACTTTAGTAAATTTAAATATAAAAAGTTGTGATAGTTATTTGACATTACAAAAATAAGTAAATTTATTTGTTCATTTATTATTAAAAATCATAGACTAACCCCCTGTTTCACAGTCTCGTTAAAACCTTGAACAGAGTTCAATTGTTCTGCTGATCTGAAGTTTAAACCAAAAGTTGAGTTTAAACTCCCACTGTGAAACTGGGGGAAGCAAAATGCATCGATAGTAGTCGCGTTTTACCATTGCTCATAACCCATATAGTTCACCTCGTTTTTTTTTTTTTTTTTTTTTTATTATCCGATGGAAATCTTCAAAAGACACTCGGTAAGAATCGGTACCAAGTAGTGTGGGACTCTTACCGCACTAAAACCACCGGTGAATCAGGACCAATCTATGAAAGATCGACAAATGATTTTTCTTTCTTAATTTATCAGTCGCATTGTGGGAAGTTTATGTTATAACACTATCCATAGCTTTTAGACCATCAGCTCATGAGGCTTGGTTCTTCTTAATCTCCGAACATTGTCTCGTACATTTAAGACGGTCTCCATTTCGGAGTTGGTATGACTTTGCAGTCGCTGATTGTGTGATACAGCGTGTTTTTTAACCACTTCTGTAACCATTTCAATTTGAAGGTCACGATGTAGATCGCTGTTTCTTATATACCAAGGGGCATTTATTATTCCGCGAAGGACCTTGCTTTGGAATTTTTGGATGGGTTCAGCATTTGTTTTCTTTGTACAGCCCCATAGTTGGATGCCATATGTCCAAACGGGTTTCAGTACTTGCTTATATAACATTAGTTTGTTCTGGATAGATAGGTCAGAGTTCTTTCCTAGTAACCAGTACATTTTTCTGTACTTCAAGTTTAGTTCGTCTTTTTTCTTTTTGATGTGCTCTTTTCATTTAAGCTTTGCATCCAAAGTCATTCCAAGGTATTTGGCAGTATTGGAGTAAGGTACTGTTGTACTGTTTATAAGAATTGGAACATTGTTTATTTTTTTGTTTGTAAAGTTTATATGCCTCGATTTTGTTTCATTTAGTTTGATTCGCCATTTTTGCGTCCAATCACTAACTTTATCGATTGCATTTTGCAGTTTTTGTGTAGCCTTCGTAACGGATTTATCTGGCACCAATATTGCAGTATCATCAGCAAAGGTGGCCATGATAGCGTTGATGTCTACTGGAATATCCCTTGTATATAACAGATACAGGGTTGGTCCTAGGACACTTCCTTGTGGTACACCGGCTTCAATTTTCTTTAGTTCCGAGTAATTTTGGTCGTACCGTACTCTAAAGAGTCGGTTCGTAACGTAGGATTTCAATATTTCGTAGTACTGCCTGGGAAGATCCCTTTGCAGTTTGTACTCAAGTCCCAAGTGCCAAACCTTGTCAAAGGCTTGAGCAACATCTAAGAATATAGCCGAGCATACTTGTTTTTCTTCAAGTGCTTTTTCCACAACATCCGTAATCCGATGCACTTGGTCTATCGTGGAATGCTTATTTCTAAATCCAAACTGATGGCTTGGAATTAGTCTTCTTTCTTCTATTATTCTGCTTAGTCTTTTCAGAAGCAGTTTTTCGAAAACTTTTGCCATGATTGGTATAAGCGATATAGGTCTGTAAGATGTTACTTCTGTTGGTGGCTTACCTTGCTTAGGTATAACAATGACTTCTGCAATTTTCCAATGATGTGGCACATATCTTAGTTAAAGGCATGCATTTATTATAAATTGGAGTTTTTTGAAGGCTGTAGAAGGCATTTCTTTCAAAACCTGAGCAGTTATTAGATCGTACCCTGGTGATTTTTTGTTGGACAACTTATGTTGACACATACTTCTTACTTCTTTGAACGTGACAAAAGGAATTTCACATTCGTCGTTTCTATCAACAAACTGTAATGGATCTGTAGCTGTGCTTGCTGGAAATGGCTTAAAAACATTCGCGAGATGTTCAGCGAAGAGGTCAGCCTTTTGTTTTGGGTTTCCGATCCATTTACCATCTTGAGATTTTACTGGCGGGTTTTGTGCCTGTGGTCTTTTTTGGCGCTTAGCTGCTTTCCATAAGGAGTATTCCGTAGAAGCATCCGCCGTCAGACTATTCAGGAATCTACTAAGTGAATCACTTTTAAATTCCCAGATTCTTTTCTTTAGTTCATTGTTAAGACGGTTAAAAACTGCCTTATCACCTGGAAATCTCGTAGCTTGCCATTTTCTTCGAGCTCTTCTTTTCTCCAAGATCAGCTCCTTTATTTCGACAGGATATTTTATTTCTTTTTCTCTTGAGTTCGAAATTGTTGGAGTACTTTCTTCTGCAGCCTGTTGCACATCAGCAATAAATTGTTCTACTTCATGATCAATCTGTTCAATTGTTTGCATAGGGGATCTTAGGTTTATAAAACTTTCAAGTTTATCTCTGAATTCGTTCCAGTTTGTTCTTTTGTTTACGAGCTTAGGATTACTTTTCTCTATTATTTCTGCTTCGCTCAGTGATAATATTACTGGAGTATGATCTGACGATAAATCGTAATTACCTTCGACACTTATATGGTTTCGTTTAATACCTTTTACTACGAAAAAGTCTATAAGGTCTGGTATTTTGTTAGAATCAGATGGCCAATATGTTGGCGAGCCAGAAGAATAAAATTCGCAGTTGTATTTGCGGCCTGCTTGATATAGCCGTTTGCCTTTCGTTGTTATGAGCCTAGATTCCCATTGGGTGTGTTTAGCATTGAAGTCGCCACCAACAAGGAAGTTATGTCCTAACAAATTTAGGAGTTCTGCATAGTCTTCTTCAGTTGGAGAGCGCCTCGGAGGGCAGTATATAGATGCTATCTTAAACTCTTTCTTTTTTATACCAATACTAATTGTGGTTACTTGCATGTTTTCATTAGTAAACTTCGGCTCTTCATAGTGTGTTAAGCACTTTTTTATTAGTATTGCTGATCCTCCCCTAGCTTTGTCAGCTGGGTGCGGAGCGTGATAACACGTATAGTTAGGTAATTTATTATCAAGATTTTGTTCTATAGCGAGGTGAGTTTCGGACACCAAACAAATGTCTATATGCTCTATGTCTAAAAAGATGTTTAGTTCTGATACATGTTGTAAAAGACCGTTTGCATTCCATGTTGCGATTTTGAGTGTTCTGTTCATCATTGTTTTTTAAGAGCGACTTCTTCGCTTAGCTGTTTTATGTTTAAATCCTTTTCAGGATAAGTTCAAGCATTTCTTTAATAGATGTTTCTTCGTTCTTCCGCACATTTTTAACAATCTGGGAATAGGATTTATTTTCATCACTTTTGCTTAGTGCAATTGCTTTTGGCGGTTGATTTTTAGTTTTGTTTTCAACGGCTACTTTTTTGCTTTCAACTATTGCTTTTGTGTTTGTTGGGTTTCTTAGCTTGTTCCCAGTTTTGTTTTTTCTTTTTGTGTCTTGGAATTTTTTGGCAACTGGACATCCTCTGTAACTTGCAGGATGGTTGCCTTGACAGTTAACATATTTCGCTTTTTGTTCTCTGCCCATGGGACAGTTTTTAGTTGCATGCTTGCCTTCGCATTTAACACAAGCAAACTCACGATTGCAGTATTTTTGCGTATGCCCAAAGGCCTGACAGCGTTTACATTGTGGAACAATTTTTGACTTTCGTAGTGGTTCAATTTTGACAACTATGCCCATAATTGATTTTATACTGTAGATCTTATCGAGACTTTCTTTATTTTCAAAGGTGAGCATAAACAAAGGTAGAGATCTAATTGTTGTCGTTGATACCCCAGTGGAGTCTTTGATTGTCTCATTTTTAATAAGATTATTCGCATCGAGAGCTTGGAAACCTTTTTGAATAAGGTCTTCGACAATATCTTTGGCATCACATGAAGAGTGGAGGCCTCTTGCTACTACCTTTATCGACCTTGTAGCTTTATTTTCGTACGAGTGCCACTGAATTCTCTTTTTGTTCAATTCTTCAGTGATAGATCTATACGCATCGGCGTCTTCAACAATGACTTTCCAATTGTCTTTATTGTATGATGTATATTTACATGCCTTATTACTGCATTTTTCTACTATGCTCTTAAGCTCACCAAACACTGCCAATCCGGAAATCATGATTGGAGGTGGTGAAGTTTGCTTAGTACCTTTAGCAAAAGACTTCTTTTGGGATACATCTTTTATTTCATTGTTTGATGTTTTCACTGTTGCAGGAATATCCGCTTTTGAAGCTACCTGCTTAATTTTTTGAACAGTCTCTGGGCTACCCTCTGCTTTCCGTTTCTTGGATTTACGTTTATTTCTGTTACCATCTGTTTCAAAAAGAAGCTCTTCCTCATCAGTATGAAACTCAATGGTTTTTGGTGGGCTTTTCACTACAAGTATTTTTGGACTAGTCTTGCTGTCATTATTTGAAGTTTTCTTGTCTAGCAAGCTGAATTTTTCTTCAAGTCACTTAACTTGTTGCTGAAGACTTTCAACGAGCACTTCAAGTTTTTTTCTGGCTATTATTTCTTTTTGCCATTCCTCGAAATAATTTTCGGATTCAACTTGGTGGATCTCGTTGCTTTTTTTGGAACACTGCGGATCTTTTATTTCGATCTTTTCATAGATGTTGGTTCCTTTTTCGTTAATGACTTGTTTGTCATTTGATTTTTCGGTAAGGGGTTTCGATGGAGTGACCCTTGAGAATATTTTTGGTAGAGTCCTCAATGTTTTAGAACTCAGTCTACTTCCTGTTAGCAATAATTGGTCCTCCCCAGAATCCGTAGGACCGATCTCCGAAGAGAGTGGATTTACCAGTTTATCTGGAATGCCACCTGGGGTACAATATCTATTTGTTTTATTCATTGCCATATTTTTTTTATTTTTTTGTAACTTTTGTTTGTTACCCATAAATAGCTTCGTTACTTTTTCTATTCAAGGTCTTTAATACAGCCGCCCCTATGGGATCAGACGCTGACCAATGAGCCGCACATTATGCGTCAGACGCTCTTGGGTTTCATGGAGAGCTGGTTCTTCAGAGCGATGTCTTATCTTATGCTCCTAGTTCCTGAGAAGGTAACTCAGGTGTCTCAGCTCTTGGATCCAATAGATCCAACGCTCGTCGTTAGTTCACCTAATTGGCTATCCAGCGGGCACCACTTGGAGGTGACGATGCGATTTTGCTCCGCCAAATGAAAATAAAACGATGTGAGTTAGTGCGAAAACAGTGCCTATATAACCCATCTCCTTTTTTCATTATAGTGTGTTTTTTACAAGCCCAGAAGAATCGTACGAAAAAATGGCATCGGGGCTTAGCGACGCCATCACAGAAAAAAAATGGGGCTTCCATACAAACTACAAACAGTTTTTATCTGGGCTTAAGTTAAGCCCCGAAAATTCTTTGGGCATAGCTAAGCCGGAAAGGCCTTAGTTGTTGTTGCACTAAACATGTAAATTGCTTAGCCCCGACGTCGTTTTTTTCACCCAAGCCCATTCGCGCAAGGAAAAAAACAAAACTTATGTTTACTAATTTTTCATGCAAAAGCCTGTCTCTTAAACTCTTAAAACTGTAGTGTACTTCTGAAAATTCATCAACAATACTGTTTTCTGATGAATCTAATTCAACATGCATGGATCGGATGGAAGGCAACATGTCAGAAGACCAAGAGGTGAGATATCATAAATCCAAAGTATACTAGGGGAACAGTTAAACATGGCGGAGGCTCTGTTATGGTCTAGGGATTCTTCTCTGCTAGTGCTTACTTTTCCGATTGGGAAATGCAACTTGCCTGGACCTTTCAACATGACAACAACCCCAAGCATACGACGAGGTAGGCTACAAATTTGACTTTCAGAGAAAAACCCATGGTTTTGCAATGGCCAGCGCAGTCTCCAGACCTTAGTCCTTTAGAGAACTTGTGGGAGCCAGTTAAAAGAAGAACTGGATGCCAAGCTTTTAAGCGGAAGGGCGATCCTTATGCTTGAATAATAGGCAGTGGAATGACATACCAGGAAATAATATTAATAACCTCATTGCTTCTATGCCTGGAAGATGTGCAGCTGTGATAAACTGTTCTAATAAGGTTTTCAAAAATGTATAAAGAAGTTTGATGTTTGCTAGTTTAGGGAATTTGTATGACATGATACCATCTGCTGGTTTAAGTTGCAACTGTTTTGCACAGCACTGTAGGTAGTAGCTAAATGTCACAAGCTCTTTAGAATTATAAAAAAAAATTACAAAGGAACTATTAAAAGTATTTTTGGTTATATGGGAAATTTCCTCAAAATCTTCTCAATTTCTTTCAGAGAAAAAAACCTAATTTAGATTAGCTTTCTGAAAATTTCACGTTACCAATTTATAATATCAAGCAGTATTATGAATATGGGGGTCGCCAGAATGTTTTTACTAGCAAAGGGGTTGCATTTGAAAAACACTGCTCTAGGGAGTATAATTAAACGAAATACACAAATCCGATCCAAATTGGCCTGATAGTTTTTGCATGGCAATGTAAGCTTAGTGCAGCGCGAAATGTTTGCGTCAGTTCTGTGGTCAAAAAATTTGTTAAATTTGTTAAGTTAATTAGAAAAATATCAAAAAGGAGGGGTTTAAGTCTCAAATAAATTTATTTTCATTTTATTCTTTTTTGCACCTTTTAATTACTGGCGTGAATATAATACAAAAGTTTTTAATTATATTTTTTTCCACAGTATTTCACTGGCAAGCAACAATAATAATGTACACATTACTTATTCCTTTTTTTGTTTTAATCAGCCAGATAGTCCATATCAAGGTGGGTGTTTTCTTAATAATCCATTTTCCAACAGATTATCTATTCAAACCACCAAAAGTTGCTTTCACAACTCGCATATATCATCCGAACATTAATAGTAATGGTTCGATTTGCCTCGACATTTTCCCAATGGTCACCAGCACTGACTATTTCTAAAGGTTCTTATTTGTTTTACTGTATATCATTTGCTTAGTTAAAATTCATTTCAGTTTTACTATCGATTTGCTCTCTTCTTTGTGACCCGAACCCAGACGACCCACTCGTTCCTCAAATTGCAAGAATATATAAAACTGATCGAGAAAAATATAATGAGCTAGCACGAGAATGGACAAGGAAATATGCTATGTGATGCGTTCCTGTTTATAAAACCGATTCGTCATGTAAAAGAAAGATAAACGTTAAAATAAAAACAGTTAAAAGATACAAACTAAAGCTCTCCTACACATTTATTATTTTTGAAAAAGAAACAAAATAAATTCAAATATTCATTTAATAAACTAAATTTTTATTCTTTTAAATAATACACGAAATGTTAAAACTACACTCGATTAATGTGAACAAAGTTAATCCAAATAAAGAAGAAAAAATACAAAATAATTTAACAAAAAAAATAGTTTCCGCATGGTATTTACTATACAACAATTTTATTTATTTTGTTTTTTGTTTAAAACTGCACGTTTCTGAAGACTGTTTTTTTTTTTAATTTGAATTGATGAGGCTTTTTCTTCACAAAATAAATTAAACAGTGTCGGCATGCTTATTATGATTCGTTACAAAATAAAAGTAAGAAACTTTGATAAATAAAGTCATTATTAATCTATTCAGAGCCGCGAGAGAACGAGAGCAGCCGTGGTGTATCAGCCTCCGGTTCAGTCTAAATGACTTCTAGAAACAAAAATTGATAGTTTCCAATAATAAATAAATAAATAAAACAAAACTTGTTTAGTTAATTTTTGTTAAAATTTTTTAATGTCAACATTTATTCGAAAATAATCAGTTATAAAGATTTCGACACCAAACTGATACCGATACATCTAAGAGTCGACAGCAAACTTTGCTAGTGGGATGTATAACCAATATCGTAGTATGAGGGATTATAGGTGCATGATATCGATTGAATAACAAAGTTTGGCAGGTTCTGTTTTCAGCCAGGGGTTGAAAAGTGCTAGGTTTCCTTTTTTATTTTCAGAGTTATTACCTTTTTCGATTAATTTTTAAAAATCGCATAAGATGCTCTGTCATATTTTCTAAGCATTACCACACAAATCTTGATGGTCCGATTTATAGAACTCAAAATATAACAATTTTACGCGAACCTTATAACCAATTTTTTGGAGTTTTCCAGCAAAACAAAAAATCAACAAATGAAGTCTTTACAAAAACGCGAATAAGGGTTGCCAAGAAAGCTTAAATCGTGGCTCTTGTTTATGGGATCACCAAGATAAAAGCCTTGAGACTTAGGGAAAATGATAGAGCATCATTTCCTATTTTGTAAAGTGAATTGAAATAAAGTACCATATAAATAGGAAACCAAGTTGGTCTTAAGCCAGAGGTTGAAAAAAACCTGCCACTTTTCTATGCGATATCACGATACATGAACCTATACTCACTCATACTCCTTATTTTAGTAATACATCCAATCCCAAAATCTGCTGTCGGCTCTTGGCCTATATGCATATATCTAGAAAAGGAAGAATACTAGCTGCGACAGAAGAGGACGAGATACATGATGCAATCAACCTAGAATAAAGACAAACTATTGAACGATAAATTAACATTTAAAAAAAAGTGGATTTGCTTGTACGACATAGCAATTAAAATTAAAACAAAAGAAAGAAGACGAACTAAAACCACATTCAACAAAACTAAATCAGACAACAACAAATTGGCTTCGACACTCATAACATCGATGTCAAATTGAGTTATCGACCGGGAGATACACTCCGAAACCCGTCTCTAACACTTTAGTACATTTAAATATAAAAAGTTGTGATAGTTATTTGACATTACAAAAATAAGTAAATTTATTTGTTCATTTATTATTAAAAATCATAGACTAACCCCCTGTTTCACAGTCTCGTTAAAACCTTGAACAGAGTTCAATTGTTCTGCTGATCTGAAGTTTAAACCTAAAGTTGAGTTTAAACTCCCACTGTGAAACTGGGGGAAGCAAAATGCATCGATAGTAGTCGCGTTTTACCATTGCTCATAACCCATATAGTTCACCTCGTGAAAATAAAACGATGTGGGTTAGTGCGAAAACAGTGCCTATCTCTTTTTTTCATTATAGTGTGTTTTTTACAAGCCCAGAAGAATCGTACGAAAAAACGGCATCGGGGCTTAGAGACGCCATCACAAAAAAAAAATGGGGTTTCCATACAAACTACAAACAGTTTTTATCTGGGCTTAAGTTAAGCCCCGAAAATTCTTTGGGCATAGCTAAGCCGGAAGGGGCTTAGTTGCTGTTGCATTTAAAATGTAAATTGCTTAGCCCCGACGTCGTTTTTTTCACCCAAGCCCTTTTCTTTTAAATTCATTTTTATTTTCAATTTTCTTAAAACTATCTTAAAGCTAGACAAAAATTCATAAAAAACTAGCCTACTTATCAATATCTTAATACTAACTTACTGGCCCCAATCGGACGCTCTAAGTTAAACTATAATAACTTAATGATAATGCCTTTCGGCCTAAGAACTGTCTTAATACTAAATCCAGGTCGGTTTTATTTTTTACCGAGAAGAATTTACAAAAAACTCGGTATCTCTGTCTTAATTTTTTTTGGTTTTATATAAAACTTACAAACTACATAAAACTAAATTAAAGCTAATTAAAACTAATTAAAACTACTTAAAGCTACTTAGAACTATTTACAACTATTTATAAACTAATTACAACCTACTTATAAGCTACTTACAGACTACTTACATCAAGAACAGCCACAGCAAGCATTTCGCGGTTTTATAATTTTTTTGTATTTTTGTGGATTTTATAATTTTTTTTTTTTTTTTTTTTTGTTCTTTGTGCCACCCTGACTTTCCCTACTTAAAACTAACTACCTTAACCTAAGCAAGTCGGCCATACAAAAGAAAATAGCAAGGTCAACTATTAAATATCTGAAGGAACTTCATCTTCGTTTTTCAACCACCAGAACTGGTTCTCCTGCTTTACCCTATCTCTTCGGTCCCGTTCGGACACAGTCCTACTGAACCGAAGGTGCTCAGCTCCGTCTTGTGCGAGGACGTCCCGACTGTACAGGAGCCGCCGATCTACAGTTCTCCGGCAGACGTGGTAGATTACCCAACTAACATACTCTCGAGAGCTTAGCTCTCATTTTCTCAAAAAAACGCCCATAGTACTTTTTTAGATCTCATTGCTAAACTTAAGACTGGATCTTTCATAATGAAACATAAATTTGTCTCATAGTGTTTTCATTAAATGATTTAAGCGTTTTTTTGCATCAAATCACTCTAATCTTATACCTAGAACAATTATTACTCCTGTATGTAAATTGAAAGTCTTTTTATAATTTTGTTTTCAAATTTAAACTTTAAACGTCATTTTTAAGTCTTTAAAATCTCTTAACAAGAGCTAATAAAGTAACAACTACAAAACTCTAACTATAGGATTCATATGAGATGTTGCACTGACAGCAGCTTTATTTGATTCATACAACAGTCGTTCTTTTTTTAACGTTTTGTATGTACATTGTTTTCTGGCGTTCAGTTTTCTATGGGTCTGGCTATCTGAAGGAAACATTGAATGCTGATGCCGATTACTATTTAAAATGTTTTTAATTTTGTGACCAATGTGAACTTTCGGTGATAGACTTTCTTTTTATTTTATTTCGGTGTAATATAAGGTTTTTCTGACAAAATTACGATTGAAAATTTGACTAAAATAATCATGTAACGGCGTAAGCCCATTGTAAACATTTTAATTTTTTAAACTTCTGTCACAATTTGTATGGAAAGTTAGAGAGATTTACGGAGCTTAAAATTTTACTACGTCTATAGTTTTGTTGCGGAAAGTTAATTTTTTGATATTCCTTGTTCATTTATTCCAAAAATTATGACGTTATAATGAAGATTTATTGTTCAGAAAAGGTAATGCATAAAATTTAATATTTCAAACTTTGAGATTTCATCTTTTTTTTAAACATCAACAATAATTCACATTCTTAAGAAAAAAGAGAACGCATCACCGATTTGTCTTGGTTCGTTTGATAGATGTCAAAATAAAGTCGCATAAAAGCATCAGACTTCTCATAAAAAAGTGTTTATTTACATACCAACATAAATGGACAAAACTCTCATAAAAATGTCTTTTTAAGAGTTAAAAGTGTCGATACGACAGCAGCCATATTTAAATTTGAACGAAGTGTTTTTTGTATAGTTTGAGGGTTACCGTGATATGAAATTAAATTTTGAAATAATTTATTTGGTTTTCCATTATGATGAATTTATTTAAGGTATATTTATGTATACATGCATTGATAGTGATGTTTATTTTGTTCAACATTAAATGCAAAAGAAGTATTTTTACAAGTATATTCGTAATGTGAAGTTTTGTATTTAAATACTGTGCTTAAGTTTTTTGCCTCTTAGGAGCATCATCAAATTGAAATAATGACATTTATTTACAGAGCATCAGAAATTCGCACTGTATAGTGACAAAATTGAAAGTCAGTAATCATTGACAGTTTCGTTATAAGAAACGTGAAACTAATATTTAAAAATATAAATTCTAATTTATTATTTTTTCATTAAAACGTTTCTTAACCTCTTGTAAATTCTTAGATTACAAAAAACAGGCATACAAGAATAAGACCATCAATTCGACATATTATCCGCTATTACATCTTTTTCGTCATATACCATGAATAAGTACCATAAATAATGTCAGCATTAAAAGTACTGTTCTTGATCAAAGCAAACATCAAGGTAACCCTTTTTCCAATTCAAAATAAAATTAAAATAAATTAAATATCAATTATTTTGAAAGCGCTTCCTTATTTTTCGAAGTAAAATGTGTGAGTTAGTAGAAAAAGTTTCAATCGCACTAAGATTTAACTCCACATATGTGACAAACTATAATTATATTAACGTCACCATGAAATGAAAATATAAATTCACACATCAATTTTTCAACATGAGACAATGACGATGACACATACAGACATAAATACTTCGCACCATCAGTCGATCTCGATCTGTGAAAGTGTACACACGTTTTCGGCTTTCACAGTGTTCTTTAAGTAAAATTCGGAGTGACTTGTCAAAGTACTATTTATACCAAGCTATTTTTAATATTGCAATAGCGCAAAGGTAGAGGTGGCCGACCGAGAATCCAAGGGTGTGGGTTCGAATCCCAGTCGGGCAACAATTATTATTTGGCTGCTTTTTTCCACAATCGCGAAGTCGAAAACTTCATTGAGTGGGAGGAGCAGCTAATGGCAGATAACAACACGGCGGGGACATCGAAAGGTGTCCCAGCAATAACAATAAAGCCAGATATGGCACCACCAACCAAAGCTACAGCAAATGCCGTAGCACTAGCAACAACAACAACCAAGCAAGCGATGGCACCACCAGCCATGCCATCAACCAGTGCCGTAGCAACAACGGCACAACCGCCAACGGCAACAACAGCCGATACTAAAAACAAAAGGAGGAAGAGGATTAGCTGTGCCGCAAACCTCGTCAAGCGCCGCTCCACCACCACCTCAGCCCAGCTGCCAGCCGGGGTGAAGGAGACGGCGCGCACAGCAAAGACATCAGCAGCAGCAAAAATCCAACAACAATTGGATACCTCGCCATCCGATGACGACATCGAGTACATGTCCGAAGGTGGTGAGGGTTTATATACAACGGGGGACTCCAACAGCAATCTGCTTGTGGACGTTACATCACCAGAGGCGTCCTCCGAAGAGGAAAATGAGGCGCAAGTCGCAATAGTCGCGCTTGATGAGAAAGCCATCAGCGAAAAAATTGATGCCATCCGAGGGGAGATGGAAAGGCTTAACGCTATAGTTACCCCTCTAATTCAAGCCTTAAAAATAAAGCAAGAAGCTCGACGAGAACGTGAGAGGCAGGAGTGCGAGAAGAAAAAAGCACTAAAGGCGCCACTAAAAGCACCACCACAAAAAGCAGCACCACAAGAGCTGGCACAGCCAGAGCAAAGGCTAGCACAGCAGCAACAACAGCAACTGCCACAGCAGAGCCAACAACAACACCATTCAACTGAACAACCACAGCAGCAACCGAAGGTGCAACGCACAAAAAAACAACAGCAGCAGCAACAACAAAAACCACAGGAGCAGAGTCAGCAGCAGCGGAACGAGCAGCAGCAGGGAGTACACCAGCAGCAGCCACAGCCGCCCCAAAATAAGAAAGAAAAGGTGCCACCAATAAACACCTATAAAATGGAGCTACAGGAAACCATAGACCTGTGTAAGTCGGCCATAGGCCAAAACTTTTTTATTAAAAGATTAAGCAAAGATAGACATGCTATCCACTGCTGCACAGTGGAGCAGCACAAAATAATAAAAGAATTACTTAAGAAATCCACGACTGAGTTCTTCAGTTTTACCCCCAAAGTGGATAAATACCAAACGGTCCTCTTGAAGGGCATAGATTCCTGCACGGAACCACAGGTGCTCTTAAATGAGCTCCGTCAAAAAGCGAGCAACGATCTCGACTTTATCGGGGTCAAGCCGTTCGCTACAGTCAGAGCCAGACGGGAGAAGCGGTCTTTGCCGTTCTTCCTAGTCCAGCTATCGCCCAGCAGCAAATTGGATAGGTTGAGAAGTATCTCCGTTCTCAACTACCAGGTTGTAACTTGGGATAAATTAAAGAGAGGCGGCGACATGCTTCAATGCAAGCGCTGCCAAAGGTTTGGCCACGCTGCAGCAAACTGCGAAATGCAGTCACGCTGCGTTAAGTGTGGTGAGGACCACATTAAGGGGGAGTGCAAGCTCGGTGAAGAACGGGTTGAAGACATGACCCAGCTTAAATGTGCACTTTGCAGAAAAGAGGGGCACCCTGCTAATTATCGGGGTTGCTCAGCTTTTCAGCAAATAAGAAACAACAAAGCGGCTAAGCAGACAGCGGTAGAGATACGCCCATCAACGCGTGCTCCTACAGCAACGCCCGTTAATCCCCAAATTTCCTACGCCCAAATGGCGGCAGGAAGGGGAAAAACGGTACAGCCTGCAGCTAAGGCAGCCCAACCGGCCCTAGTGCCAAAGGCGCCGGACGCTCAGGCCGAAATAAGAAGCATGTTGCTGGCAATTCAAGGCCAGTTGACAGGACTTCACAACCAGATAAAGGAGCAGGCGACTAGGGTAGACTATCTCTACTCTGTTTTGCCTAGCTTAACGCAAATTAGAGGTTAAAGGCGCGCTGTCGGAGAGGCCTCTTAGGATCCTTGCTGTGAATGTAAATTCACTGATTAGGACCGAACGTAGAGCTAATCTTTTCCAATTGTTGAAAGACCAAAGTCCAGATGTGTTTATGGCCAGCGAAACTAAGCTGAACCAGAAACATAAGTTGACTAACAACAATTACAATATCGTTAGAAGAGATCGACCCAACTCCACTCAAGGAGGGGGCGTTGCAATCTTCATACGAAAAGGCATTAATCATAAAGTTATATATAATAGTGATCTGCGCAGATTTCGGCTGTTAGAGGCGTGCATCGTATGCATTCCTCTCCAACAGGGGAAGAGAATGTATGTGATCGCGGCTTATGCACCGGAATCACCTCAGCCAACCGATTTTATGACAGAGCTTGAAAAACTTTTCGAAGGCCTACGCTTGAGCTTGGAAGAAAATTACTTTCTCATGGCCGGTGATTTGAATGCCAAACACTTAGATTGGGGAAATCAAGTACAGAATCCCAGAGGTATTCATCTTTTTAATTGGATGAGTCAGTATAACGCTGAATATCGTATAGAACTGCTGGCTACGGATCGGCCGTCGTTTCCAAGAAGCGGTGCTTATCTAGACTTATTGCTAATAGACGCAAGACTGACAATAACTGACACTGTGGGTCAAAGACCGAGAAATTGTTTACGAACGATCGAGTACGACAGTGACCACTGCGGACTCGGTGCCGTAATACAACTTCCGAACGAGCTCGTGGAGTTGGATGAGTATATACCTGTGCATACTTATAATTACAGTAAGGTGCGCTGGCCACGCTTTACCAACGCCTTATCGAGCGAAATCAGTTCGAACAACATATCCCCACCAAATGATAGGAATTTGACAAATAACGAAATAGACCAATACTTAGAACAAATGGACGAGACAATCAAACGAACAATGAACAGAACAATACCGAAATACAAGCAACGGGACGCAACCGACATGTACCGGAACGCGACCATTGACGCATTACACAGACAAAAAAGCGGACTGCTGACAAGACTCAAACTTTTGTACCGACGGTTTACTGACCCTCACAATCTGGAGATTGGGACACTGAAGTCGTCGATCAAGATCATCAACCAACTAATTAAAGAAAACTATCGGTTGTCAATTAATTTGTATTGGGACAACAAAATTCGGGCCGTTAATGCTAGCGACCCGAGCATGTTTCCGCAAATTAACAAGATATTTAGAAGGAATGATCAGAATGATCTTCCGTGTCTCAAGCTTCAAAGAACGACAGACAACAGAGACGTACTTCTGACAGCAGGAATTAATCCAGAGGACGCCGTCTTGGACGATGACCTCTTTATTGTCGAAGATCCGCAGGAGAAAGTGGAGGCCGTGGGGGCTGCTTTCCAGCAAGTGTACAAGGTGAATGCGTGCATTCGCCCGAATCACGACCTGGAAAACAGAGCCTTGCTCCATCACTTCTACCTTCGGAATGACATCACGCAATGGCGATCAGAGAACCTTGGTTTCACCGGGTTCAATGAAGATCATTTGGCAAACGCCATAATCGCCGAGCGAAATGGGCCCAGTTCCCTGTTAATTACGAAGGTGGAGCTCCAGCTCATCTTCGATTCATTAAAGAAGAAGAAGTCAGCAGGAGTCGATGGCATATCCAACGTTGTACTTCGACATTTACCTCAAGAAGCAGTAGACATTTATACCACTCTGTTTAACAACGCTCTGAATAATGCATATTATCCAGTGCGGTGGAAGACAGCTGTGGTGCATCCTCTCCCGAAAAAAGGAAAGGACAACTCCAATCCGGCGAATCTCCGGTCGATAAGTCTTCTTCCGAGCATAAGCAAGGTATTCGAAAAAGTTATCAATATAGCTCTGTCTAAGTGGGCAGAGGACAATAATATCATACCGGACAATCAGTTCGGTTTTAAGGCGGGACATGACACCATTCATGCCGCGTCGAAACTCGTTTCTGATGTCCAATGGAACAAATCTAAGAAGCAGTGTACGGGTGCCTGTCTGGTTGATTTGGAGAAGGCCTTCGACACCGTATGGTTAGAGGGTCTTTATCTAAAGCTGACCAGACTTGGCATTAGTAAACCACTGTTATATATGCTTTATGATATGCTCAATGGTAGAAAGTTTGTTGTCAAAAGTGGCAATGTAACTTCTGCCACAACCTTTAATATTAAAAATGGTCTTCAGCAGGGAGCGGTCAATTCGCCGATTCTATTCAGCATTTACACCAGCGATCTGATAAGTAGTCTAACTCAGGCAATTGCGTATGCCGACGATCTAATTGCGTACAGAACAGCTGCAAAAGTCGAGGACATCAGAATTCTTTTGCAGAGTGACTTCGATGAGATTCAACGATATTGTGATGACTGGAAGTTGAAAATCAACTTTCAGAAATCAGAAACTATCTTGTTTAGGACTCCGTTGCGTGGAGCCACAAGG
The DNA here is from genome assembly GCA_946251815.1 of Dasysyrphus albostriatus. Classification (NCBI taxonomy): domain Eukaryota; kingdom Metazoa; phylum Arthropoda; class Insecta; order Diptera; family Syrphidae; genus Dasysyrphus; species Dasysyrphus albostriatus. The sequence continues at coordinate 122,948,349 of OX276335.1, read as the reverse complement.
GATACGAGAAAGAACTGGCGCAAGCTGGTGATCGTAGGGCCAAATGGACATCCACTGGCGAGTAAAAGTGTAGTAAAGTACCTTGGCATCTGGATGGATCAGTATTTGTATTTCGACAGACATATAAATGCTGCTCTGGCCAGGGCTAGGGGAGCTTTCGCCCTGACGAAACGGTTGTTTTATAGCAGCCGGCTTGACAGCAGGGTAAAGGTGATTTGCTACATGGCCCTTATCCGGCCGATGATTGCCTTTGGGTGCCCGGTTTGGTTCAACGTTGCCCCATCTCAAATGGAAAAGATTCGGGTGTTTGAGAGGCAGTGTCTTCGACGCTGCCTTGGATTGCACAGAACACCAGAGTCGGAGTACAAACACTACTATTCCAACCTGGCTCTATACAACGGGGCCAACATAAACAGGATAGATAATTTCTTGCTGAAGCTTATTCGAGGTCACATTGCAAGAGCGATGTCCTCGTCTAACAGCTTAATTTTCGGGGCTTATTACCCCAACAACGAATACTACGAGAGTGTGCGTCTAAGCGGCTTTATTCCGCCCGATGCATTCCTCTATCTAGACAGTCGAGGGCTGATCCAGGATAGAGCGGCGGTTCCGCTAATCTACCACGTCGGCCGTAGAACTGTAGATCGGCGGCTCCTTTACAGTCGGGACGTCCTCGCACAAGACGGAGCTGAGCACCTTCGGTTCAGTAGGACTTTGTCCGAACGGGACCGAAGAGATAGGGTAAAGCAGGAGAACCAGTTCTGGTGGTTGAAAAACGAAGATGAAGTTCCTTCAGACATTTAATAGTTGACCTTGCTATTTTCTTAGGTATGGCCGTCTTACATAGGTTTAGATAGTTAGTTTTAAGTAGGGACAGTCAGGGTGGCGCCAAAAAAAAAAAAAAAAAAAAAAAAAAAAAAAAAAAAATATAAAATCCACAAAATACAAAAAAAATTATAAAACCGGAAAATGCTTGCTGTGGCTGTTCTAGTTTGTAAGTAGTCTGTAAGTAGCTTATAAGTAGGTTGTAATTAGTTTATAATTAGTTGTAAATAGTTTTAAGTAGCTTTAATTAGTTTTAGTTAGCTTTAATTTAGTTTTATGTAGTTTGTAAGTTTTATATAAAACCAAAAAATAAAGACAATGATACCGAGTTTTTTGTAAATTCTTCTCGGTAAAAAATAAAACCGACCTGGATATAGTATTAAGATAGTTCTTAGGCCGAAAGGCATTAGCATTAAGTTATTATAGTTTAACTTAGAGCGCCCGACTGGGGCCAGTAAGTTAGTTTTAAAATATTGATAAGTAGGCTAGTTTTTATGAATTTTTGTCTAGCTTTAAGATAGTTTTAAGAAAATTGAAAAATAAAAATGAATTATAAAAAAAAAAAAAAATAAAAAAAAAAAAAAAAAAAAAATACTTCGCACCAAGTTTCTGAAAGAAGTATACAAATGTGAGAGATAAGTATCTGTTTTTTTTTTAACTATGCGCATACTCCTTCTCTTTTCATCAACTCCCACAGGAAGTGACGCATTCTCCTTACAAGATATATGAAGCATTTGTCATCCCATAGGAACAATAAAAATGTTTCTATAAGAGGAAATTAACTCCTATAAGTGGGCCATTTAAGGCTTCTTAGATATTCATAAGGATGTAGAAGTACTCTCCTAGAGTTAATATAACTCCCGAAATAAAGTCTCACAAGCCTCTAGGAAACTCTTATGAGAGTAAAATTGTTACTTGGGTAGCGGAACCGCCGCTCTATCCTGGATCAACCCTCGACTGTCTAGGTGGAGGAATGCATCGGGCGGAATAAAGCCGCTTAGACGCACACTCTCGTAGTATTCGTATTTAGGGTAATAAGCCCCGAAAATTAAGCTGTTAGACGACGACATCGTTCTTGCAATGTGACCTCGAATAAGCTTCAGCATGAAATTATCTATCCTGTTTATGTTGGCCCTGTTGTATAGAACCAGGTTGGAATAGTAATGTTTGTACTCCGACTCTGGTGTTCTGTGCAATCCAAGGCAGCGTCGAAGACACTGCTTCTCAAACACCCAAATCTTTTGCATTTGAGATGGGGCAACGTTGACCCAAACCGGGCATCCGTAGGCAATCATCGGCCGGATAAGGGCCATGTAGCAAATCACCTTCACCCTGATGTCAAGCCAGCTGCTATAAAACAACCGTTTCGTCAGGGCAAAGGCTCCTCTAGCCCTGGCCAGAGCAGCATTTATATGTGTGTCGAAATACAAATACTGATCCATCCAGATGCCAAGGTGCTTTACTACACTTTTACTCGCCAGTGGATGTCCATTTGGCTCTACGATCACCAGCTTGCGCCAGTTCTTTCTCGTATCGTTTGTGGCTCCACGCAACGGAGTCCTAAACAAGATAGTTTCTGATTTCTGAAAGTTGATTTTCAACTTCCAGTCATCGCAATATTGCTGAATCTTCTCGAAGTCACGCTGCAAAAGAATCCTGATGACCTCGACTTTTGAAGCTGTTCTGTACGCAATTAGATCGTCGGCATACGCAATTGCCTGAGTTAGACTACTTATCAGATCGCTGGTGTAAATGCTGAATAGAATCGGCGAGTTGACCGCTCCCTGCTAAAGACCATTTTTAATATTAAGGGTTGTGGCAGAAGTTACATTGCCACTCTTGACAACAAACTTTCTGCCATTGAGCATATCATAAAGCATATATAATAGTGGTTTACTAATGCCTAGTCTGGTCAGCTTTAGATAAAGACCCTCTAACCATACGGTGTCGAAGGCTTTCTCCAAATCAACCAGACAGGCACCCGTACACTGCTTCTTAGATTTGCTCCATTGGACATCAGAAACGAGTTTCGACGCGGCATGAATAGTGTCATGTCCCGCCTTAAAACCGAACTGATTATCCGGTGTGATATTATTGTCCTCTGCCCACTTAGACAGAGCTCTATTGATAACTTTTTCGAATACCTTGCTGATACTCGGAAGAAGACTTATCGACCGAAGATTCACCGGATTGGAGTTGTCCTTTCCCTTTTTCGGGAGAGGATGCACCACAGCTGTCTTCCAACGCACTGGATAATATGCATTATTCAGAGCGTTGTTAAACAGAGTGGTATAAATGTCTACTGCTTCTTGAGGTAAATGTCTAAGTACAACGTTGGATATGCCATCGACTCCTGCTGACTTCTTCATGAATCGAAGATGAGCTGGAGCTCCACCTTCGTAATTAACAGGGAACTGGGCCCATTTCGCTCGGCGATTATGGCGTTTGCCAAATGATCTTCATTGAACCCGGTGAAACCAAGGTTCTCTGATCGCCATTGCGTTATGTCATTCCGAAGGTAGAAGTGATGGAGCAAGGCTCTGTTTTCCAGCTCATGATTCGGGCGAATGCGCACATTCACCTTGATCACTTGCTGGAAAGCAGCCCCCACAGCCTCCACTTTCTCCTGCCGATCTTCGACAATAAAGAAGTCATCGTCCAAGACGGCGTCCTCTGAATAAATTCCTGCTGTCAGAAGTACGTCTCTGTTGTCCGTCGTTCTCTGAAGCTTAAGACACGGAAGATCGTTCTGATCATTCCTTCTGAATATCTTATTAATTTGGGGAAACATGCTCGGGTCACTAGAGTTAACGGCCCGAATTTTGTTATCCCAATACAAATTAATTGACAACCGATAGTTTTCTTTAATTAGTTGGTTGATGTTCTTGATCGACGACTTCAGTGTCCTAATCTCCAAGTCGTGAGGGTCAGTAAACCGTCGGTACAAGAGTTTTAGTCTTGTCAGCAGTCCACTTTTTTGTCGGTGTAATGCGTCAATGGTCGCGTTCCGGTACATGTCGGTTGCGTCCCGTTGCTTGTATTGTTCTGTTCATTGTTCGTTTGATTGTCTCGTCCATTTGTTCTAAGTATTGGTTTATTTCGTTATTTGTCAAATTTCTGTCATTTGGTGGGGATATGTTGTTCGAACTGATTTCGCTAGATAAGGCGTTGGTAAAGCGTGGCCAGCGCACCTTACTGTAATTGTAAGTATGCACAGGTACATACTTATCCAACTCCACGAGCTCGTTCGGAAGCTGTACTACGGCGGCGAGTCCGCAGTGATCACTATCGTACTCGATCGTTCGTAAACAGATCAAGGATCTTTGACCCACAGTGTCAGTAATTGTCAGTCTTGCGTCTAATAGCAATAAATCCAGACAGGCACCGCTTCTTGGAAACGATGGCCGATCCGTAGCCAGCAGTTCTATACGATATTCAGCGTTATACTGACTCATCCAATTAAAAAGATGAATATCTCTCGGATTCTGTACTTGATTTACCCAATCTAAGTGTTTGGCATTCAAATCACCGGCCATGAGAAAGTAATTTTCGTCCAAGCTCAAGTGTAGACCTTCGAAAAGTTTTTCAAGCTCTGTCAAAAAATCAGTTGGCTGAGGTGATTCCGGTGCATAAGCCGCGATCACATACATTCGCTTCTCCTGTTGGAGAGGAATACATACGACACACGCCTCTAACAGCCGAAATCTACGTAGATCACTATTATATATAACTTTATGATTTATGCCTTTTCGTATGAAGATTGCGACGCCCCCCCCTTGAGTGGAGTTGGGTCAATCTCTTCTAACGATATTGTAATTGTTGTTAGTCAATTTATGTTTCTGGTTCAGTTTAGTTTCGCTGGCCATAAACACATCTGGACTTTGGTCTTTCAACAATTGGAAAAGATTAGCTCTACGTTCGGTCCTAATCAGTGAATTTACATTCACAGCAAGGATCCTAAGAGGCCTCTCCGACAGCGCGCCTTTAACCTTTAATTTTCGTAGGGCTAGGCAAAACAGAGTAGAGATAGTCTACCCTAGTCGACTGCTCCTTTATCTGGTTGTGAAGTCCTGTTAACTGGCCTTGAATGGCCAGCAACATGCTTCTTATTTCGGCCTGAGCGTCCGGCGCCTTTGGCACTAGGGCCGGTTGGGCTACCTTAGCTGCAGGCTGTACCGTTTTTCCCCTCCCTGCCGCCATTTGGGCGTAGGAAATTTGGGGATTAACGGGCGTTGCTGTAGGAGCACGCGTTGATGGGCGTATCTCTACCGCCGTCTGCTTAGCCGCTTTATTAATTCTAATTTGCTGAAAAGCTGAGCAACCCCGATAATAAGCAGGGTGCCCCTCCTTTCCACAAAGTGCACATCTTAGCTGGGTCATGTCTTCGACCCGTTCTTCTCCAAGCTTACACTCCCCCTTTATGTGGTCCTCACCACACTTAACGCAGCGTGACTGCATTTCGCAGTTTGCTGCAGCGTGGCCAAACCTTTGGCAGCGCATGCATTGAAGCATGTCACCGCGTCTCTTTAATTTATCCCAAGTTACAACCTGGTAGTTGAGGACGGAGATCCTCCTCAAACTATCCAGTTTGCTGTTGGGCGATAGCTGAACTAGGAAGAACGGCAAAGATCGCTTCTCCCGCCTGGCTCTGACTGTAGCGAACGGCTTGACCCTGATAAAGTCGAGATCGTCGCTCGCTTTTTGACGGAGCTCATTTAAGAGCACCCGTGGTTCCGTGCAGGAATCTATGCCCTTTAAGAGGACCGTCTGGAATTTATCCACTTTGGGGGTAAAACTGAAGAACTCAGTCGTGGATTTCTTTAATAATTCTTTTATAATTTTGTGCTGTGCCACTGTGGAGCAGTGGATAGCGTGTCTATCTTTACTTAATCGTTTTATAAAAAAGTTTTGGCCTATGGCCGACTTACATAGGTCAATGGTTTCCTGAAGTTCCATTTTGTATGTATTTATAGGTGGCACCTTTTCTTTTTTATTTTGTGGCTGCTGCTGGTGATCTCCCTGCTGCTGTTGTTGTTGTTGTTGCTGTTGCATTTGCTTTTTTGGACGTTGCTCCTTCGGCTTCTGCTGTTGTTGTTCAATTGGCATCTGTTGTTGTTGCTGCTGTTCTTTTGGATTTAGATCCTGCTGCTTGTTTTTCGAAGGCAGCTCTTGCTCTGGTGCTGCATTTTTTGGCGCTTGGCCCGCTTCTTTCTGCTCGCGCTCCTGTTTCTCTCTTTTGCGTCGAGCTTCTTGCTTGCTTTTGAGAGCTTCTATTAGTGGGGTCACAATAGAATTGAGACGTTCCATCTCCCCCCTAATGACATCAATTTTTTGACTGATGGCCTGCTCGTCCATTTCTTCTTGCGCCTCATTTTCCTCATCGGAGGACGCCTCTGGTGTGGTTACATCCACAAGCCAGTTGCTGTTGGAGTCACCCGTTGTATATAATCCCTCGCCACCTTCGGACATATACTCGATGTCGTCATCGGATGGCGAGGTATCCAGTTGTAGATGGATTTTGGCTGCTGCTGTAGTTTTGGCTGTGCGCGCCGTCTCCTTCACCCCGGCTGGCAGCTGGGCTGAGGTGGTGGTGGAGCGGCGCTTCACGAGGTTCGACGCACAGCTTATCCTCTTCCTCCTCTTGTTTTTGGCATCGGCTGTTGGTGCCGTTGCTTGTTTCGCCGTTGCTACGGCACTTGTTGATGGCATGGCTGGTGGTGCCATCGCTTGCTTCGTTGTTGTTGTTGTTGTTGTTGCTACGACACTGACCGTAGCCTTGGCTGGTGGTACCATAGCTAGTTTGATTGTTGTTGCTGGGGCACCTTTTGATGTCCCCACGGTTTTGTTAGTTTGCATTTGCTGCTTTTCCCACTCAATGAAGTTTTCTACTTCATGATTGTGAAAAAAAGCAGCCAAATAATTTTTGCCCGACTGGGATTAGAACCCGTGATCCTCTGGTTGTCGGTCTGCCACCTCTTCCTCTGTGCTATCAACACAATTGAGGATCGCTTGGATTAAATAAAACTAGACTAGGTCACTCCGCGATAATTAATTTGAATAAACTGGGAAGCCGAAAACGTCTACACACTTCCACAGTACGAGATTGACTGACACCCAAGCCCATTCGGGGAAGAAAAAAACAAAACTTATGTTTACTAATTTTTCATGCAAAAGCCTGTCTCTTAAAACTGTAGTGTACTTATGAAAATTCATCAACAATACTGTTTTCTGATGAATCTAATTCAACATGCACGGATCGGATGGAAGGCAACATGTCAGAAGACCAAGAGGTGAGATATTATAAATCCAAAGTATACTAGGGGAACAGTTAAACATGGCGGAGGCTCTGTTATGGTCTAGGGATGCTTCTCTGCTAGTGCTTCCTTTTCCGATTGGGAAATGTAACTTGCCTGTACTTTTAAACATGACAACAACCCCAAGCATACGATGAAGTAGGCTACAAATTTGGCTTTCAGAGAAAAACCCATGGTTTTGCAATGGCCAGCGCAGTCTCCAGACCTTAGTCCCTTAGAAAACTTGTGGGAGCTAGTTAAAAGAAGAACTGGATGCCAAGTTTTTAAGCGGAAGGGCGATCCTTATGCTTGAATAATAGGCAGTGGAATGACATACCAGGAAATATTATTAATAACCTCATTGCTTCTATGCCTGGAAGATGTGCAGCTGTGATAAACTGTTCTAATAAGGTTTTCAAAAATGTACAAAGAAGTTTGATGTTTGCTAGTTTAGGGAATTTGTATGACATGATACCATCTGCTGGTTTAAGTTGCAACTGTTTTGCACAGCACTGTAGGTAGTAGCTTAATGTCACAAGCAATTTAGAATTCTAAAAAAAAATTACAAAGGAACTATTAAAAGTATTTTTATTTATATGGGAAATTTCTTCAAAATCTTCTCAATTTCTTTCAGAGAAAAAAACCTAATTTAGATTAGCTTTCTGAAAATTTCACGTTACCAATTTATAATATCAAGCAGTATTATGAATATGGGGGTCGCCAGAATGTTTTTACTAGCAAAGGGGTTGCATTCGAAAAACACTGCTCTAGGGAGCATAATTAAAGGAAATACACAAATCCCATCCAAATTGGCCTGATAGTTTTTGCATGGTAATGTAAGCTTAGTGCAGCGCGAAATGTTTGCGTCAGTTCTGTGGTCAAAAAATTTGTTAAATTTGTTAAGTTAATTAGAAAAATATGAAAAAGGAGGGGGTTTGAGTCTCAAATAAATTTATTTTCATTTTATTCTTTTTTGCACCTTTTAATTACTGGCGTGAATATAATACAAAAGTTTTTAATTATATTTTTTTCCACAGTATTTCACTGGCAAGCAACAATAATGGGACCTGTAAGCTAAAATTAAAAGTACATAACTAATGTACACATTACTTATTCATTTTTTTTTTAAATCAGCCGGATAGTCCATATCAAGGTGGTGTGTTTTTCTTAACAATCCATTTTCCAACAGATTATCCATTCAAACCACCAAAAGTTGCTTTCACAACTCGCATATATCATCCGAACATTAATAGTAATGGTTCGATTTGCCTCGACATTTTAAGGTCCCAATGGTCACCAGCACTGACTATTTCTAAAGGTTCTTATTTGTTTTACTGTATATCATTTGCTTAGTTAAAATTCATTTCAGTTTTACTATAGATTTGCTCTCTTCTTTGTGACCCGAACTCAGACGACCCACTCGTTCCCGAAATTGCAAGAATACGAGTATATAAAACTGATCGAGAAAAATATAATGAGCTAGCACGAGAATGGACAAGGAAATATGCTATGTGATGCGTTCCTGTTTATAAAACCGATTCGTCATGTAAAAGAAAGATAAACGTTAAAATAAAAACAATTAAAAGATACAAACTAAAGCTCTCCTACACATTTATTATTTTTGAAAAAGAAACAAAATAAATTCAAATATTCATTTAATAAACTAAATTTTTATTCTTTTAAATAATACACGAAATGTTAAAACTACACTCGATTAATGTGAACAAAGTTAATCCAAATAAAGAAGAAAAAATACAAAATAATTTAACAAAAAAAAAATAGTTTCCGCATGTTATTTACAATACAACAATTTTATTTATTTTGTTTTTTGTTTAAAACTGCAAGTTTCTGAAGACTGTTTTTTTTTTTAATTTGAATTGATGAGGCTTTTTCTTCACAAAATAAATTAAACAGTGTCGGCATGCTTATTATGATTCGTTACAAAATAAAAGTAAGAAACTTTGATAAATAAAGTCATTATTAATCTATTCAGAGCCGCGAGAGAACGAGAGCAGCCGTGGTGTATCAGCCTCCGGTTCAGTCTAAATCACTTCTAGAAACAAAAATTGATAGTTTCCAATAATAAATAAATAAATAAAACAAAACTTGTTTAGTTAATTTTTGTTAAAATTTTTTAATGTCAACATTTATTCGAAAATAATCAGTTATAAAGATTTCGACACCAAACTGATACCGATAAATCTAAGAGTCGACAGCAAACTTTGCTAGCGGGATGTATAACCAATTTCGTAGTATGAGGGATTATAGGTGCATGATATCGATCGAATAACAAAGTTTGGCAGGTTTTTTTTTCAGCCAGGGGTTGAAAAGTGCTAGGTTTCCTTTTTTATTTTCAGAGTTATTACCTCTTTCGATTAATTTTTAAAAATCGCATAAGATGCTCTGTCATTTTTTCTAAGCATTAACACCCAAATCTTGATGGTCCGATTTATAGAACTCAAAATATAACAATTTTACGCGAACCTTATAACCAATTTCTTGGAGTTTTCCAGCAAAACAAAAAATCAACAAATGAAGTCCTTACAAAAACGCGAATAAGGGTTGCTAAGGAAGCTTAAATCGTGGGTCTTGTTTATGGGATCACCAAGATAAAAGCCTTGAGACTTAGGGAAAATGATAGAGCATCATTTCCTATTTTGTAAAGTGAATTGAAATAAAGTACCATATAAATAGGAAACCAAGTTGGTCTTAAGCCAGAGGTTGAAAAAAACCTGCCACTTTTCTATTCGATATCACGATACATGAACCTATACTCACTCATACTCCTTATTTTGGTTATTCATCCACTCCCAACTTCTGCTGTCGACTCTGGGCCTATATGCATATATCTAGAAAAGGAAGAATACTAGCTGCAACAGAAGAGGACAAGATACATGATGCAATCAACCTAGAATAAAGACAAACTATCGAACGATAAATTAACATTTAAAACAAAGTGGATTTGCTTGTACGACATAGCAATTAAAATTAAAACAAAAGAAAGAAGACGGACTAAAACCACATTCAACAAAACTAAATCAGACAACAACAAATTGGCTTCGACACTCATAACATCGATGTCAAATTGAGTTATCGACCGGGGATGGAGATACACTCCGAAACCCGTCTCTAACACTTTAGTAAATTTAAATATAAAAAGTTGTGATAGTTATTTGACATTACAAAAATAAGTAAATTTATTTGTTTATTTATTATTTAAAATCATAGACTAACCCCCTGTTTCACAGTCTCGTTAAAACCTTGAACAGAGTTCAATTGTTCTGCTGAACTGAAGTTTAAACCAAAAGTTTAGTTTAAACTCCCACTGTGAAACTGGGGGAAGCAAAATGCATCGATAGTAGTCGCGTTTTACCATTGCTCATAACCCATATACTCGTAGTTCACTTCGTGAAAATAAAACGATGTGGGTTAGTGCGAAAACAGTGCCTATATAACCCATCTCTTTTTTTTCATTATAGTGTGTTTTTTACAAGCCCAGAAGAATCGTACGAAAAAACGGCATCGGAGCTTAGCGACGCCATCACAGAAAGAAAGGGGATTTCCATACAAACTACAAACAGTTTTTATCTGGGCTTAAGTTAAGCCCCGAAAATTCTGTTGGCATAGCTAAGCCGGAAACATGTAAATTGCTTAGCCCCGACGTCGTTTTTTTCACCCAAGCCCATTCGGGCAAGGAAGAAAACAAAACTTATGTTTACTAATTTTTCATGCAAAAGCCTGTCTCTTAAACTCTTAAAACTGTAGTGTACTTCTGAAAATTCATCAACAATACTGTTTTCTGATGAATCTAATTCAACATGCACGGATCGGATGGAAAGCAAAATGTCAGAAGACCAAGAGGTGAGATATTATAAATCCAAAGTATACTAGGGGAACAGTTAAACATGGCGGAGGCTCTGTTATGGTCTAGGGATTCTTCTCTGCTAGTGCTTACTTTTCCGATTGGGAAATGCAACTTGCCTGGACCTTTCAACATGACAACAACCCCAAGCATAAGACGAGGTAGGCTACAAATTTGGCTTTCAGAGAAAAAACCATAGTTTTGCAATGGCCAGCGCAGTCTCCAGACCTTAGTCCTTTAGAAAACTTGTGGGAGCTAGTTAAAAGAAGAACTGGATGCCAAGTTTTTAAGCGGAAGGGCGATCCTTATGCTTGAATAATAGGCAGTGGAATGACATACCAGAAAATATTAATAACCTCATTGCTTCTATGCCTGGAAGATGTGCAGCTGTGAGAAGAAATAAAGGGTATGGCAATAAAATATTAGTGTTTTCTTGAATAAAAGTAAGAAAATTGTATGACATTGCTTGAAGTTGCAAATGTTTTGCACATCAAATATCGCTTATATTTAAGTATATCTCAATTTTTTTATGTTTAAGTGAATAATAATTTATTTTGTTTTCTACAGTGATAAACTGTTATAATAAGGTTTTCAAAAATGTCCAAAGAAGTTTGATGTTTGCTAGTTTAGGGAATTTGTATGACATGATACCATCTGCTGGTTTAAGTTGCAACTGTTTTGCACAGCACTGTAGGTAGTAGCTAAATGTCACAAGCTCTTTAGAATTCTATAAAAAAGATTACAAAGGAACTATTAAAAGTATTTTTGGTTATATGGGAAATTTCCTCAAAATCTTCTCAATTTCTTTCAGAGAAAAAAACCTAATTTAGATTAGCTTTCTGAAAATTTCACGTTACCAATTTATAATATCAAGCAGTATTATGAATATGGGGGTCGCCAGAATGTTTTTACTAGCAAAGAGGTTGCATTTGAAAAACATTGCTCTAGGGAGTATAATTAAACGAAATACACAAATCCGATTCAAATTGGCCTGATAGTTTTTGCATGGTAATGTAAGCTTAGTGCAGCGCGAAATGTTTGCGTCAGTTCTGTGGTCAAAAAATTTGTTAAATTTGTTAAGTTAATTAGAAAAATATGAAAAAGGAGGGGGTTTGAGTCTCAAATAAATTTATTTTCATTTTATTCTTTTTTGCACCTTTTAATTACTGGCGTGAATATAATACAAAAGTTTTTAATTATATTTTTTTCTACAATATTTCACTGACAAGCAACAATAATGGGACCTGTAAGCTAAAATTAAAAGTACATAACTAATGTACACATTACTTATATACTTTTTTTTTTTTATCAGCCGGATAGTCCATATCAAGGTGGTGTGTTTTTCTTAACAATCCATTTTCCAACAGATTATCCATTCAAACCACCAAAAGTTGCTTTCACAACTCGCATATATCATCCGAACATTAATAGTAATGGTTCGATTTGCCTCGACATTTTAAGGTCCCAATGGTCACCAGCACTGACTATTTCTAAAGGTTCTTATTTGTTTTACTGTATATAATTTGCTTAGTTAAAATTCATTTCAGTTTTACTATCGATTTGCTCTCATCTTTGTGACCCGAACCCAGACGACCCACTCGTTCCTCAAATTGCAAGAATATATAAAACTGATCGAGAAAAATATAATGAGCTAGCACGAGAATGGACAAGGAAATATGCTATGTGATGCGTTCCTGTTTATAAAACCGATTCGTCATGTAAAAGAAAGATAAACGTTAAAATAAAAACAGTTAAAAGATACAAACTAAAGCTCTCCCACACATTTATTATTTTTGAAAAAGAAACAAAATAAATTCAAATATTCATTTAATAAACTAAATTTTTATTCTTTTAAATAATACACGAAATGTTAAAACTACACTCGATTAATGTGAACAAAGTTAATCCAAATAAAGAAGAAAAAAAAAGAAGATAATTTAACAAAAAAAAAAATAGTTTCCGCATGGTATTTACTAAACAACAATTTTATTTATTTTGTTTTTTGTTTAAAACTGCAAGTTTCTGAAGACTGTTTTTTTTTTTTAATTTGAATTGATGAGGCTTTTTCTTCACAAAATAAATTAAACAGTGTCGGCATGCTTATTATGATTCGTTACAAAATAAAAGTAAGAAACTTTGATAAATAAAGTCATTATTAATCTATTCAGAGCCGCGAGAGAACGAGAGCAGCCGTGGTGTATCAGCCTCCGGTTCAGTCTCAATGACTTCTAGAAACAAAAATTGATAGTTTCCAATAATAAATAAATAAATAAAACAAAACTTGTTTAGTTAATTTTTGTTAAAATTTTTGAATGTCAACATTTATTCGAAAATAATCAGTTATAAAGATTTCGACACCAAACTGATACCGATAAATCTAAGAGTCGACAGCAAACTTTGCTAGTGGGATGTATGTATAACCAATATCGTAGTATGAGGGATTATAGGTGCATGATATCGATCGAAAAACAAAGTTTGGTAGGTTCTGTTTTCAGCCAGGGGTTGAAAAGTGCTAGGTTTCCTTTTTTATTTTCAGAGTTATTACCTCTTTCGATTAATTTTTAAAAATCGCATAAGATGCTCTGTCATATTTTCTAAGCATTAACACACAAATCTTGATGGTCCGATTTATAGAACTCAAAATATAACAATTTTACGCGAACCTTATAACCAATTTTTTGGAGTTTTCCAGCAAAACAAAAAATCAACAAATGAAGTCCTTACAAAAACGCGAATAAGGGTTGCTAAGAAAGCTTAAATCGTGGGTCTTGTTTATGGGATCACCAAAATAAAAGCCTTGAGACTTAGGGAAAATGATAGAGCATCATTTCCTATTTTGTAAAGTGAATTGAAATAAAGTACCATATAAATAGGAAACCAAGTTGGTCTTAAGCCAGAGGTTGGGAAAAACCTGCCACTTTTCTATTCGATATCACGATACATGAATCTATACTCACTCATACTCCTTATTTTGGTTATACATCCACTCCCAAAATCTGCTGTCGGCTCTTGGCCTATATTCATATATCTAGAAAAGGAAGAATACTAGCTGCGACAGAAGAGGACGAGATACATGATGCAATCAACCTAGAATAAAGACAAACCATCGAACGATAAATTAACATTTAAAACAAAGTGGATTTGCTTATACGACATAGCAATTAAAATTAAAACAAAAGAAAGAAGACGGACTAAAACCACATTCAACAAAACTAAATCAGACAACAACAAATTGGCTTCGACACTCATAACATCGATGTCAAATTGAGTTATCGACCGGGGATGGAGATACACTCCGAAACCCGTCTCTAACACTTTAGTAAATTTAAATATAAAAAGTTGTGATAGTTATTTGACATTACAAAAATAAGTAAATTTATTTGTTTATTTATTATTAAAAATCATAGACTAACCCCCTGTTTCACAGTCTCGTTAAAACCTTGAACAGAGTTCAATTGTTCTGCTGAACTGAAGTTTAAACCAAAAGTTGAGTTTAAACTCCCACTGTGAAACTGGGGGAAGCAAAATGCATCGATAGTAGTCGCGTTTTACCATTGCTCATAACCCATATACTCGTAGTTCACCTCGTGAAAATAAAACGATGTGGGTTAGTGCGAAAACAGTGCCTATATAACCCATCTCTTTTTTTCATTATAGTGTGTTTTTTACAAGCCGTACGAAAAAACGGCATCGGGGCTTAGCGACGCCATCACAGAAAAAAAATGGGGTTTCCATACAAACTACAAACAATTTTTATTTGGGCTTAAGTTAAGCCCCGAAAATTCTTTGGGCAAAGCTAAGCCGGAAAGGGCTTAGTTGTTGTTGCATTTAACATGTAAATTGTTTAGCCCCGACGTCCGTTTTTTTCACCCAAGCCCATTCGGGCAAGGAAAAAAACAAAACTTATGTTTACTAATTTTTCGTGCAAAAGCCTGTCTCTTAAAACTGTAGTGTACTTCTGAAAATTCATCAACAATACTGTTTTCTGATGAATCTAATTTAACATGCACGGATCGGATGGAAGGCAACATGTCAGAAGACCAAGAGGTGAGATATTATAAATCCAAAGTATACTAGGGGAACAGTTAAACATGGCGGAGGCTCTGTTATGGTCTAGGGATTCTTTTCTGCTAGTGCTTACTTTTCCGATTGGGAAATGCAACTTGCCTGGACCTTTCAACATGACAACAACCCCAAGCATACGAAGAGGTAGGCTACAAATTTGGCTTTCAGAGAAAAAACGATGGTTTTGCAATGGCCAACGCAGTCTCCAGACCTTAGTCCTTTAGAAAACTTGTGGGAGCCAGTTAAAAGAAGAACTGGATGCCAAGTTTTTAAGCGGAAGGGCGATCCTTATGCTTGAATAATAGGCAGTGGAATGACATACCAGGAAATATTATTAATAACCTCATTGCTTCTATGCCTGGAAGATGTGCAGCTGTGATAAACTGTTCTAATAAGGTTTTCAAAAATGTACAAAGAAGTTTGATGTTTGCTAGTTTAGGGAATTTGTATGACATGATACCATCTGCTGGTTTAAGTTGCAACAGTTTTGCACAGCACTGTAGGTAGTAGCTAAATGTCACTAGCTCTTTAGAATTCTAAAAAAAATTACAAAGGAACTATTAAAAGTATTTTTGGTTATATGGGAAATTTCTTCAAAATCTTCTCAATTTCTTTCAGAGAAAAAAACCTAATTAAAATTAGCTTTCTGAAAATTTCACGTTACCAATTTATAATATCAAGCAGTATTATGAATATGGGGGTCGCCAGAATGTTTTTACTAGCAAAGGGGTTGCATTTGAAAAACACTGCTCTAGGGAGTATAATTAAACGAATCCGATCCAAATTGGCCTGATAGTTTTTGCATGGTAATGTAAGCTTAGTGCAGCGCGAAATGTTTGCGTCAGTTCTGTGGTCAAAAAATTTGTTAAATTTGTTAGGTTAATTAGAAAAATATCAAAAAGGAGGGGTTTAAGTCTCAAATAAATTTATTTTCATTTTATTCTTTTTTGCACCTTTTAATTACTGGCGTCAAAATAAAAAAAGTTAAAAGATACAAACTAAAGCTCTCCTACACATTTATTATTTTTGAAAAAGAAACAAAATAAATTCAAACATTCATTTAATAAACTAGATTTTTATTCTTTTAAATAATACACGAAATGTTAAAACTACACTCGATTAATGTGAACAAAGTTAATCCAAATAAAGAAGAAAAAATACAAGATAATTTAACAAAAAAAAATAGTTTCCGCATGTTATTTACTATACAACAATTTAATTTATTTTGTTTTTTGTTTAAAACTGCAAGTTTCTGAAGACTGTTTTTTTTTTAAATTTGAATTGATGAGGCTTTTTCTTCACAAAATAAATTAAACAGTGTCGGCATGCTTATTACGATTCGTTACAAAATAAAAGTAAGAAACTTTGATAAATAAAGTCATTATTAATCTATTCAGAGCCGCGAGAGAACGAGAGCAGCCGTGGTGTATCAGCCTCCGGTTCAGTCTAAATCACTTCTAGAAACAAAAATTGATAGTTTCCAATAATAAATAAATAAATAAAACAAAACTTGTTTAGTTAATTTTTGTTAAAATTTTTTAATGTCAACATTTATTCGAAAATAATCAGTTATAAAGATTTCGACACCAAACTGATACCGATAAATCTAAGAGTCAACAGCAAACTTTGCTAGTGGGATGTATAACCAATTTCGTAGTATGAGGGATTATAGGTGCATGATATCGATCGAATAACAAAGTTTGGCAGGTTTTGTTTTCAGCCAGGGGTTAAAAAGTGCTAGGTTCCCTTTTTTATTTTCAGAGTTATTACCTCTTTCGATTAATTTTTAAAAATCGCATAAGATGCTCTGTCATTTTTTCTAAGCATTAACACCCAAATCTTGATGGTCCGATTTATAGAACTCAAAATATAACAATTTTACGCGAACCTTATAACCAATTTCTTGGAGTTTTCCAGCAAAACAAAAAATCAACAAATGAAGTCCTTACAAAAACGCGAATAAGGGTTGCTAAGGAAGCTTAAATCGTGGGTCTTGTTTATGGGATCACCAAGATAAAAGCCTTGAGACTTAGGGAAAATGATAGAGCATCATTTCCTATTTTGTAAAGTGAATTGAAATAAAGTACCATATAAATAGGAAACCAAGTTGGTCTTAAGCCAGAGGTTGAAAAAAAACCTGCCACTTTTCTACTCACTCATACTCCTTATTTTGGTTATACATCCACTCCCAAAATCTGCTGTCGGCTCTTGGCCTATATGCATATATCTAGAAAAGGAAGAATACTAGCTGCGACAGAAGAGGACGAAATATATGATGCAAGCAACCTAGAATATAGACAAACTATTGAATGATAAATTAACATTTAAAACAAAGTGGATTTGCTTGTACGACATAGCAATTAAAATTAAAACAAAAGAAAGAAGACGGACTAAAACCACATTCAACAAAACTAAATCAGACAACAACAAATTGGCTTCGACACTCATAACATCAATGTCAAATTGAGTTATCGACCGGGGATGGAGATACACTCCGAAACCCGTCTCTAACACTTTAGTAAATTTAAATATAAAAAGTTGTGATAGTTATTTGACATTACAAAAATAAGTAAATTTATTTGTTTATTTATTATTAAAAATCATAGACTAACCCCCTGTGTCACAGTCTCGTTAAAACCTTGAACAGAGTTCAATTGTTCTGCTGAGCTGAAGTTTAAACCAAAAGTTGAGTTTAAACTCCCACTGTGAAACTGGGGGAAGCAAAATGCATCGATAGTAGTCGCGTTTTGCCATTGCTCATAACCCATATACTCGTAGTTCACCTCGTGAAAATAAAACGATGTGGGTTAGTGCGAAAACAGTGCCTATATAACCCATCTCTTCTTTTCATTATAGTGTGTTTTTTACAAGCCCAGAAGAATCGTACGAAAAAACGGCATCGGGGCTTAGCGACGCCATCACAGAAAAAAAATGGGGCTTCCATACAAACTACAAACAGTTTTTACCTGGGCTTAAGCTAAGCCCCGAAAATTCTTTGGGCATAACTAAGCCGGAAGGGGCTTAGTTGTTGTTGCATTTAACATGTAAATTGCTTAGCCCCGACGTCGTTTTTTTCACCCAAGCCCATTCGGGCAAGGAAAAGACAAAACTTATGTTTACTAATTTTTCATGCAAAAGCCTGTCTCTTAAACTCTTAAAACTGTAGTGTACTTCTGAAAATTCATCAACAATACTGTTTTCTGATGAATCTAATTCAACATGCATGGATCGGATGGAAGGCAACATGTCAGAAGACCAAGAGGTGAGATATTATAAATCCAAAGTATACTAGGGAACAGTTAAACATGGCGGAGGCTCTGTTATGGTCTAGGGATGCTTCTCTGCTAGTGCTTCCTTTTCCGATTGGGAAATGTAACTTGCCTGGACCTTTCAACATGACAACAACCCCAAGCATACGATGAGGTAGGCTACAAATTTGGCTCTCAGAGAAAAACCCATGGTTTTGCAATGGCCAGCGCAGTCTCCAGACCTTAGTCCCTTAGAAAACTTGTGGGAGCCAGTTAAAAGAAGAACTGGATGCCAAGTTTTTAAGCGGAAGGGCGATCCTTATGCTTGAATAATAGGCAGTGGAATGACATACCAGGAAATATTATTAATAACCTCATTGCTTCTATGCCTGGAAGATGTGCAGCTGTGATAAACTGTTCTAATAAGGTTTTCAAAAATGTACAAAGAAGTTTGATGTTTGCTAGTTTAGGGAATTTGTATGACATGATACCATCTGCTGGTTTAAGTTGCAACTGTTTTGCACAGCACTGTAGGTAGTAGCTAAATGTCACAAGCTCTTTAGAATTCTAAAAAAAGATTACAAAGGAACTATTAAAAGTATTTTTGGTTATATGGGAAATTTCCTCAAAATCTTCTCAATTTCTTTCAGAGAAAAAAACCTAATTTAGATTAGCTTTCTGAAAATTACACGTTACCAATTTATAATATCAAGCAGTATTATGAATATGGGGGTCGCCAGAATGTTCTTTCTAGCAAAGGGGTTGCATTTGAAAAACACTGCTCTGGGGAGCATAATTAAACGAAATACACAAATCCGATCCAAATTGGCCTGATAGTTTTTGCATGGTAATGTAAGCTTAGTGCAGCGCGAAATGTTTGCGTCAGTTCTGTGGTCAAAAAATTTGTTAAGTTAATTAGAAAAATATCAAAAAGGAGGAGGTTTAAGTCTCAAATAAATTTATTTTCATTTTATTCTTTTTTGCACCTTTTAATTACTGGCGTGAATATAATACATAAGTTTTTAATTATATTTTTTTCCACAGAATTTCACTGCCAAGCAACAATAATGGGACATGTAAGCTTAAATTAAAAGTACATAACTAATGTACACATTACTTATTCATTTTTTTTTTAATCAGCCGGATAGTCCATATCAAGGTGGTGTGTTTTTCTTAACAATCCATTTTCCAACAGATTATCCATTCAAACCACCAAAAGTTGCTTTCACAACTCGCATATATCATCCGAACATTAATAGTAATGGTTCGATTTGCCTCGACATTTTAAGGTCCCAATAATCACCAGCACTGACTATTTCTAAAGGTTCTTATTTGTTTTACTGTATATCATTTGCTTAGTTAAAATTCATTTCAGTTTTACTATCGATTTGCTCTCTTCTTTGTGACCCGAACCCAGACGACCCACTCGTTCCTCAAATTGCAAGAATATATAAAACTGATCGAGAAAAATATAATGAGCAAGCACGAGAATGGACAAGGATATATGCTATGTGATGCGTTCCTGTTTATAAAACCGATTCGTCATGTAAAAGAAAGATAAACGTTAAAATAAAAACTGTTAAAAGATACAAACTAAAGCTCTCCTTCACATTTATTATTTTTGAAAAAGAAACAAAATAAGTTCAAATATTCGTTTAATAAACTAGATTTTTATTCTTTTAAATAATACACGAAATGTTAAAACTACACTCGATTAATGTGAACAAAATTAATCCAAATAAAGAAGAAAAACTACAAAATAATTTAACAAAAAAAATAGTTTCCGCATGTTATTTACTATACAACAATTTTATTTATTTTGTTTTTTGTTTAAAACTGCAAGTTTCTGAAGACTGTTTTTTTTTTAATTTGAATTGATGAGGCTTTTTCTTCACAAAATAAATTAAACAGTGTCGGCATGCTTATTATGATTCGTTACAAAATAAAAGTAAGAAACTTTGATAAATAAAGTCATTATTAATCTATTCAGAGCCGCGAGAGAACGAGAGCAGCCGTGGTGTATCAGCCTCCGGTTCAGTCTCAATGACTTCTAGAAACAAAAATTGATAGTTTCCAATAATAAATAAATAAAACAAAACTTGTTTAGTTAATTTTTGTTAAAATTTTTGAATGTCAACATTTATTCGAAAATAATCAGTTATAAGGATTTCGACACCAAACTGATACCGATAAATCTAAGAGTTGACAGCAAACTTTGCTAGTGGGATGTATAACCAATTTCGTAGTATGAGGGATTATAGGTGCATGATATCGATCGAATAACAAAGTTTGGCAGGTTTTGTTTTCAGCCAGGGGTTAAAAAGTGCTAGGTTCCCTTTTTTATTTTCAGAGTTATTACCTCTTTCGATTAATTTTTAAAAATCGCATAAGATGTTCTCTCATTTTTTCTAAGCATAAACACACAAATCTTGATGGTTCGATTTATAGAACTCAAAATATAACCAATTTTTTGGAGCTTTCCAGGAAATGAAGTCTTTACAAAAACGCGAATAAGGGTTGCCAAGAAAGCTTAAATCGTGGGTTTCGTTTATCGGATCACCAAAATAAAAGCCTAGAGACTTAGGGAAAATAATAGAGCATCATTTCCTATTTTGTAAAGTGAATTAAAATAAAATACAATATTAATAGGAAACCAAGTTGGTCTTAAGCCAGAGGTTGGAAAAAACCTGCCACTTTTGTATTCGATATCACGATACATGTACCTATACTCAGTCATACTCCTTATTTTGGTTATACATCCACTCCCAAAATCTGCTGTCGGCTCTTGGCCTATATTCATATATCTAGAAAAGGAAGAATACTAGACAGAAGAGGACGGGATACATGATGCAAGCAACCTAGAATAGAGATAAACTATCGAACGATAAATTAACATTTAAAACAAAGTGGATTTGCTTATACGACATAGCAATTAAAATTAAAACAAAAGAAAGAAGACGGACTAAAACCACATTCAACAAAACTAAATCAGACAACAACAAATTGGCTTCGACACTCATAACATCGATGTCAAATTGAGTTATCGACCGGGGATGGAGATACACTCCGAAACCCGTCTCTAACACTTTAGTAAATTTAAATATAAAAAGTTGTGATAGTTATTTGACATTACAAAAATAAGTAAATTTATTTGTTTATTTATTATTAAAAATCATAGACTAACCCCCTGTTTCACAGTCTCGTTAAAACCTTGAACAGAGTTCAATTGTTCTGCTGAACTGAAGTTTAAACCAAAAGTTGAGTTTAAACTCCCACTGTGAAACTGGGGGAAGCAAAATGCATCGATAGTAGTCGCGTTTTACCATTGCTCATAACCCATATACTCGTAGTTCACCTCGTGAAAATAAAACGATGTGGGTTAGTGCGAAAACATTGCCTATATAACCCATCTCTTCTTTTCATTATAGTTTGTTTTTTACAAGCTCAGAAGAATCGTACGAAAAAACGGCATCGGGGCTTAGCGACGCCATCACAGAAAAAAAAACTACAAACAGTTTGTTTTTTTTTAAATTTTTTTTTTATTATTTCGTCTTCAAGCATTTGCTAAACAGATAAGGCATAAATAACAATGATTTGTTAATAAAATATAAGAATAAGAAGTATTTAGAATACAGTTCTTAATAGTAATTCGTTTTTAAACTTATCACGAGATAAATGCAAATCAAAAATGGCACAAACTTCATTGAACGAGGAAATAGCTCGTGATATTGGTTCATTTTATCCATAATTTGTCCTATGTACTTGCTCAAAAAGGAGATATCTTGCTCTTAACTGTCTAGTTGGTACATAAAAAGAAATAGCAGAAAGCAATAACGGACTTTTTATATAGTTGCATATTATATCTCTCACAAACATTACATCATGAGTACTTCTTCTAGATGCTAGTGATTTTATACCAAGCAATTGGCACCTAGCTTTGTAGTCAGGCACAAAATTCCAACGCATTGTATAAAACACAAATTTAGTAAATCGCCTTTAAATTTGTTCAATTCTATCAGAATGAACTCTATAGCATGGATTCCAAATTACTTCTGCATACTCAATTGTTGACCTAACAAGTGAGGTGTAAAGGTTTAGTAAAACATAAGGATCCGTAAAATCTTTACTATTTCTCTTAATGAACCCAACTAAGGTGTTCGACTTAGCAACAATGTAGTCGATATGTTTTTTTGGGGAAAATGTGCTATCAAAAATAACACCTAGATCTTTAATGTCATTAACTTTAAGCAGGGGATTGGAATTTATATTATATGGAAAGTAAAGAGCTAATGCTGATTTAGAAAATGTTATTGTTTTACATTTTCCAATATTTAGTCTTAAACTATTAAGAGAACACCAATTTGAAATACGGTCCAAATCATATTGAACTCTTACACAATCCTCAAAGCATTTGATTTTAAGAAACAATATTAAATCATCTGCATACAGCAGATAACAACAATTTTGGATTACGTACACTATATCATTAACATATAATACGAGTATAAATAGAAATGGACCAAGGTGACACCCTTGAGGAACTCCAGAAGTACAATTTATACATTTAGAAACTTTATTGTCAATTAAAACTCGTTGAGTTCTTTTCTTTAAATACGAAGAAATCCACTTGAGTATTTCAGAATGGAAGCCGAAGAATTCAAGTTTTTTTTACAAAATACTGTGATCAACCGAATCAAATGCCTTACTTAAGTCAGTGTTAACCGCATCCACTTGACATTTATCCTCCAGTGCGTTCAAAACATATGATGAGAATACCGCCAAATTAGACACAGTAGACCGACCAGGTACAAAGCCATGTTGTGACTCCGACAAGCATTCCTTTTTAAAAAACTCAATTTTGGTTTTAACCAAACTTTCAAAGAGCTTGGGAATGGCTGAGAGTTTGCAAATTCCTCTATAATTTTCAACTTAGTTTTTAGAACCAGCCTTGAAAACAGGAACAAGAAATGATTCCTTCCACTCAGGTAAAAATAAACCCTCCGACAATGATTTATTGAAAATTTTCAACAGCGGCCAAGAAAGTGAGTCACTGCAATTTTTTAAAATGATTGATGGTATGCCATCAACACCACATTTATAATTAACTTTTAAACCCTGAAGCCCCATTGTAACTTCTTCCAATTTTAGTTGAATTAAACCAATTTCAACTTTTTCTTCTAAACTAGGTACGGAAGTAATAATCGGACAGGAATAAACAGACTCAAAAAAACTAGCAAAGAGTTCCAAATGAGTATCTATATCTGACGAATTAATTCCATTAAAACTTATTTTCTGAGGAATGCCAGATGACTTACGCTTAGAATTTATGAAAGACCAAAACGATTTACTATTATTTTTAATGTTGTTTTCAATATTCAAGATGTAATTTTTGTACAAGAATTTACTTAAAACGGAAAAATCTTTTCTTAAGTTGTTAAATAACACATAATCCGTATGGCTACCAGTTTTTTTTTTTCTATTTTACGAAAGCTTTATTTTTAATGTTTTTGAGATGTAAGAGCCTTCTATTGTACCATAAGGGTTTCGAAGATTTCCTTTTTTGAACACTAGGAACAAATTGATTTAAGCCCGTGAACATTATTTCAATAAAACGTTTATAAGCATTCTGTAAATCAAAGTTATTAAATTCATTATTCCAATCAATACCAGAAAAGTAACTTTCTAGTTCATTAAAGTTTGTTTTTGTAAAATCAAAAGTATTTTCAAAAGAATTGGCTTGGAATTTATGATAATCGTACAAAGCAATTTCAATAAGTAATTCTTTATGGTGAAGAGAATTATTTAGCAAAGAAAAAGGAGCTTCTATAACATTTACATTAAATTCATCATAGCAAATAAAGGCAAGATCTAACATTTTCATTAAACAATTTGGCACAGTATTAATTTGGCAAAGGCCTTAAGAGTAAATATAATCAATGAATATTATTTCAAAATTTTTGTTCAAATTACAGGCAATAAGAATTTTGTCATTTTCGGACCATGTCCAAATAATATCTGATAAATTAAAATCACCTAATACACTTAAATTGTCAAAAACTGAGCTTTTACAATATATAAATTCAATATTTTTAATGTGCTTTTCATATACATCTAAACTACTTTTTGGAGGTACATAACTTGCTATAAAATATAGATGATGTTTCGGACGAGTTTTGACTCGAACGCAGATCTGTTCAATGTCTTTTACAGCTAGAGTAATTTCGTCACAGCAAGTATTTGAGCGAACAGCTATTATTATGCCGCCACCACGTTCCAAAGAGGTTTTACACCGGTCAATACGAAAAACGTTATAAAAACAACAGTCGAATATTTCTGTGGACCAAATTCCACCATATAACCAGGATTCCGTAATAATAATAATGTCAAAATCTGTATGGCAAGAGAGATTAAACAATTGAGAAGTCTTAGTACGATACTAGCGTTATGGTAATATATATTTAAAGCAGGCTTATTTTTAGATGTTAAGGTACTCTTTGAACCATATCCGCAGGCAGGTTTTTTGGTTTATACACAAAAGGACGTATTTTTATCCCAATAGGCCAAAAAGAGGCGTCAAAGACCTTTTTTGCATTCACATAAGGAATTCCGACCTTGAAATTAACGGTGTTACGTAGAGGAAGAGAGCGATTCTCAAGCTTATGGCAGAAGATTGATGATGGATGAATGCTCAAATTTGTAGAAATAAAGTCAATTATTTCATCAGTTGTAGTAGATGCCAAAAAACTTCCTAAATGATACCATTTCAGTTTTCTGGCAATTTTAAAATTGTGTCGTACTATGGAGTTCGTTCCTCCAATATGCGTTGGCCTTGTTTGAATTTGGTTAGTCATTGACCCTTCACGGATGGGAACAACCAAATCTTCTGCAACATGCAACATCGCAGCTAAATTATCATCGTTCACCAAAGCGGTCATACCCACACCTTTGTCAACGATTGAACCATAAGGTAGGACGGTCGATAAGTTATCACTAGCATCAGTCGCCTGTACAACAATACTAGATTGACCCTTATCAATGTTATCTACACAGGCAGATAATGAAAGAGATCCAGCAACAGCATCAGCACATCAACTTCAGAAGCAAAATCATTTAAAATCCCGGAATTATCTTGTGGTAAAATAACAAGATTCTTATCAGAATTTACCCATGAAAGATTCGGGACTGAAGATGAAAGTTTATTCACACATTTAGTTTTTTTTTTAAGACACCACTTTCGCGAGAACTATATGCAGGCGAACAATCAGTAGGTTTCGTAGAGAGACGATTCATAGCCATAGGAGATGACGTGCGCACAGGGAGTTCACCGACCTTTGGTTTTCTTTGCACACGAGTCGTATCGCGAATGTTTCTACTGGTGTTTAATGCACATGGCTTTGAGCTTGCAATAGATAACTTTGTTTTTGCATTAGCATCGAGAGAATAACCGAATTTACTCGTATGTAGATCTTTAATGATTTCTTGTAGGTACACAAAGAGATCGTTGGTTTTCTGTATGTAAGCAGGCAAAGGGCTTTTGCTTGTGCACTTTTCACATTTAAAGAGAACATTTTCGTTAGATTTAATAATTTTAAGTTCATTCTTTTGAAACTTGGTGCATTCATTATGAATATTTATACCACATACACAACATAATATAAAATTATCGTTAGTAGTTACTTTATTGCATTTACCGCACTTCAAATTCATTTCAGAAATAAGCTAAGTAAAATAAGCGTCTGACTTGAACTTACAATCAGATGATATCTGGGCTTAAGTTAAGCCCCGAAAATTCTTTGGGCATAGCTAAGCCGGAAGGGGCTTAGTTGTTGTTGCATTTAACATGCGAATTGCTTAGCCCCGACGTCGTTTTTTTCACCCAAGCCCATTCGGGCAAGGAAAAAAACAAAACTTATGTTTACTAATTTTTCATGCAAAAGCCTGTCTCTTAAAACTGTAGTGTACTTCTGAAAATTCATCAACAATACTGTTTCCTGATGAATCTAATTCAACATGCACGGATCGGATGGAAGGCAACATCCAAAGTATACTAGGGGAACAGTTAAACATGGCGGAGGCTCTGTTATGGTCTAGGGATTCTTCTCTGCTAGTGCTTACTTTTCCGATTGGGAAATGCAACTTGCCTGGACCTTTCAACATGACAACAACCCCAAGCATAAGACGAGGTAGGCTACAAATTTGGCTTTCAGAGAAAAAACCATGGTTTTGCAATGGCCAGCGCAGTCTCCAGACCTTAGTCCTTTAGAAAACTTGTGGGAGCCAGTTAAAAGAAGAACTGGATGCCAAGTTTTTAAGCGGAAGGGCGATCCTTATGCTTGAATAATAGGCAGTGGAATGACATACCAGAAAATATTATTAATAACCTCATTGCTTCTATGCCTGGAAGATGTGCAGCTGTGAGAAGAAATAAAGGGTACGGCAGTAAAATATTAGCGTTTTCTTGAATAAAAGCAAGGAAATTGTATGACATTGGTTGAAGTTGCAAATCTTTTCCACATTAAATATCGCTTATTTTTATCTCAATTTTTTTATGTTTAAGTGAATAATAATTTATTTTGTTTTCTACAGTGATAAACTGTTATAATAAGGTTTTCAAAATATGTACAAAGAAGTTAGATGTTTGCTAGTTTAGGGAATTTGTATGACATGACATGCTGGCTTAAGTTGCAACTGTTTTGCACAGCACTGTAGGTAGCAGCTAAATTTCACAAGCTCTTTAGAATTCTAAAAAAAAATTACAAAGGAACTATTAAAAGTATTTTTGGTTATATGGGAAATTTCCTCAAAATCTTCTCAATTTCTTTCAGAGAAAAAAACCTGATTTAGATTAGCTTTCTGAAAATTTCACGTTACCAATTTATAATATCAAGTAGTATTATGAATATGGGGGTCGGCATAATGTTTTTACTAGCAAAGGGGTTGCCTTGGAAAAAACACTGCTCTAGAGAGTATAATTAAACGAAATACACAAATCCGATCCAAATTGGCCTAATAGTTTTTGCATGGTTATGTAAGCTTAGTGCAGCGCGAAATGTTTGCGTCAGTTCTGTGGTCAAAAAATTTGTTAAATTTCCCAATTAACATACTCTCGAGAGCTTAGCTCTCATTTTCTCAAAAAAAACGCCCATAGTACTTTTTTAGTTCTTATTGCTAAACTTAAGACTGGATCTCTTATAATGAAACATACATTTGTCTCATAGTGTTTTCATGAAATTATTTAAGCATTTTTTTGCATCAAATCATTCTAATCTTATACCTAGAACAATTATTACTCCTGTATGTAAATTGAAAGTCTTATAATAATTTTGTTTTCAAATTCAAACTTTAAACGTCATTTTTAAGTCTTTAAAATCTCTTAACAAGAGCTAATAAAGTAACAACTAAAAAACTCTAACTATAGGATTCATATGAGATGTTGCACTGACGGCAGCTTCATTTGATTCATACAACAGTCGTTCTTTTCTTCACAGTTTTGTATGTACATTGTTTTCTGGCGTTCAGTTTTCTTTGGCTACCTGAAGGAAACATTGAATGCTGATGCCAATTACTATTTAAAATGCTTTTAATTTTGTGACGAATGTGAACTTTCAATGATAGACTTTCTTTTTATTTTATTTCGGTGTAATATAAAGTTTTTCTGACAAATTACGCTTGAAAATTTGACTAAAGTATTCATTCAACGGCGTAAGCCCATTGTAAACATTTTAATGTTTTAAACTTCGTAAGTCTGTCACAATTTGTATGGAAAATTAGAGAGATTTACGAAGCTTAAAATCTTACAACGTCTATAGTTTTGTTGCGGAATGTTAATTTTTTGATATTCTTTGTTCATTTATTCCAAAAATTAAGACGTTATAATGAAGATTTATTGTTCAGAAAAGGTAATGCATAAAATTTAATATTTCAAACTTTGAGATTTCATCTTTTTTTTAAACATCAACAATAATTCACATTCTTAAGAAAAAAGGGAATGCATCACCGATTTGTTCTTGGTTCGTTTGATAGATGTCAAAATAAAGTCGCATTAAAGCATCAGACTTCTCATAAAAAAGTGTTTATTTATATACCAACATAAATTCAATAATTTGCAAGTGTTGTTCATTTGTAAGATGATCCATGGTTAAATTGCAAACCAAACTGAATCTCTTTGACAGTGACACAAGGTACTAAACACACGTCAGCTGTCAAAACCAGTGTTGCCAAAACCAAACCAGCTAAAAAATCACCCGTTATAATAACTTAATGCTAATGCCCTTCGGCCTAAGAACTATCTTAATACTAAATCCAGGTCGGTTTTATTTTTTACCGAGAAGAATTTACAAAAAAAACTCGGTATCATTGTCTTTATTTTTTTTTTTGGTTTTATATAAGACTTACAAACTACATAAAACTAAATTAAAGATAATTAAATCTAATTAAAACTAATTAAAACTACTTAAAGCTACTTAAAACTATTTACAACTAATTATAAACTAATTACAACCTACTTATAAGCTACTTACAGACTACTTACAAACTAGACCAGCCACAGCAAGCATTTTCCGGTTTTATAATTTTTTTTTTTTTTTTTGTGCCACCCTGACTGTCTTTTCTTCAAACTAACTACCTAAACCTCTGTAAGTCGGCCATACAAAATAAAATAGCAAGGTCAACTATTATATGTCTGAAGAAACTTCATCTTCGTTTTTCAACCACCAGAACTGGTTCTCCTGCTTTACCCTATCTCTTCGGTCCCGTTCGGACACAGTCCTACTGAACCGAAGGTGCTCAGCTCCGTCTTGTGCGAGGACGTCTCGACTGTAAAGGAGCCGCCGATCTACAGTTCTACGGCCGACGTGGTAGATTAGCGGAACCGCCGCTCGATCCTGGATCAGCCCTCGACTGTCTAGGTGGAGGAATGCATCGGGCGTAATAAAGCCGCTTAGACGCACACTCTCGTAGTATTCGTTGTTAGGGTAATAAGCCCCGAAAATTAAGTTGTTAGTCGAGGACATCGCTCTTGCAATGTGACCTCGAATAAGCTTCAGCAAGAAATTATCTATCCTGTTTATGTTGGCGCCGTTGTATAAAACCAGGTTGGAATAGTAATGTTTGTACTCCGACTCTAGTGTTCTGTGCAATCCAAGGCAGCGTCGAGGACACTGCCTCTCAAACATCCGAATCGTTTCCATTTGAGATGGGGCAACGTTGAACCAAACCGGGCATCCATAGGCAATCATCGGCCGGATAAGGGCCATGTAGCAAATCACCTTCACCCTGCTGTCAAGCCGGCTGCTGTATAACAACCGTTTCGCAGGGCAAAAGCTCCCCTAGCCCTGGCCAGAGCAGCATTTATATGTCTGTCGAAATACAAATGCTGATCCATCCAGATGCCAAGGTACTTTACTACACTTTTACTCGCCAGTGGATGTCCATTTGGCCCTACGATCACCAGCTTGCGCCAGTTCTTTCTCGTATCCCTTGTGGCTCTAAGCAATGGAGTCCTAAACAAGATAGTTTCTGATTTCTGAAAGTTGATTTTCAACTTCCAGTCATCGCAATATCGCTGAATCTTCTCGAAGTCACGCTCCTGATCCTGATGACCTCGACTTTTGAAGCTGTTCTGTACGCAATTAGATCGTCGGCATACGCAATTGCCTGAGTTAGACTACTTATCAGATCGCTGGTGTAAATGCTGAATAGAATCGGCGAGTTGACCGCTCCCTGCTGAAAACCATTTTTAATATTAAAGGTTGTGGCAGAAGTTACATTGCCACTCTTGACAACAAACTTTCTGCCATTGAGCATATCATAAAGCATATATAATAGTGGTTTATTAAAGCCAAGTCTGCTCAGCTTTAGATAAAGACCCTCTAACCATACGGTGTCGAAGGCCTTCTCCAAATCAACCAGACAGGCACCCGTACACAGCTTCTTAGATTTGTTCCATTGAACATCAGAAACGAGTTTAGACGCGGCATGAATGGTGTCATGTCCCGCCTTAAAACCGAACTGGTTGTCCGGTATGATTTTATTGTCCTCTGCCCACTTAGACAGAGCTCTATTGATAACTTTTTCGAATACCTTGCTGATACTCGGAAGAAGACTTATCGACCGGAGATTCGCCCGTAGGCGAATTAGCTCCCATAAGTGGGCCATTTAAGGCTTCTAACATTTTCATAAGGATGTAGGAGTACTCTCCTAGAGTTAATATAACTCCCGAAATAAAGTCCCACAAGCCTCTAGAAAACTCTTATGAGACGAAAATTGTTACTTTGGGGGATATCAGATATCAATGGTTTCCAGTAACGAACAATTTTCATACACGAAGTTCGTTGGATAACCATCTGCGTTTTTTTTAGAATTAACAAACCTCCAAAATGCCTTTGGGTCATGTTTTAGTGAACTACCTATTTCGTTTACATGGTTAGTGTATAGATTTTTTGAAAGAGTCTTCAAAAAGGGTTATGTAGGAGTTGTGGTCTACTAGCGAAAGAGTTCTTAAGTACACTTTCCATGCTCTGTTGCTTTTATTTCGGAGTGTTCTTAGCTCTTTCGTATACCATGAAGTTCATATTCTTTGATATTTTTAAAGGGATAGTATTATTAATGCAGTTGTTAAGGACGGAATAAAAACTAAAAACTGCTTCGTCAATATCGCTAGACACAGATATATTCTCAATACTAGACCTAGCTATTTTTTCTGAAAGCAACTGAAAGTCTGCTTTTCTGAAGTCAAAAGCATATGAACAATCATAAGTGTTACTGTTTTCAGTAAGGTGATTGCTTAAGTCAAAAAAAATATCCAAAGGAGGATGATAGTTATCTAAATTAGTGACCCCAGAACTAGATTCCTGAACCAAGGTACTACTAGCGTCCGAAGAAAATACCAAACCGAGAATTCGATTTTTAGAATTTTTAATACAGCTTACTTGCTGTAAGTCAGTAGAAATTATTCTATCGAGTAGCAGAAGATCATTTTTAGAAGAAGTTAAAAAAGCTTCTTGATAGGATTCGTCATCAGAAGGAACCCACTCAATGTGAGGTAAATTAAAATCACCCAGAAGTAATATGTTGCTGTTGGAGCAAGACAAGTCAAGAACAATACTATCTTACTATTGTATCAAATATTGGTCAAATATTTTTCTTAACTTTTCTTAAATGTCACTTTCACTTTCTCATTTTTTTTTTTTTGATGTTTTATTAAAAAAAAATTACTTTCGCTTTCAGCACCTTTCTGGAATATTTCCTGATTCCCAGGGACACTATTTATTGGCGCTTGTGCCACTCAACGATGAGACGATCTTGATGGAATTCTTGAATTGGATCCAATATTCTATTTTGATTGGTGGTGGGAAGCTAAGGATTTCAATGAAAATCAAAATTGGATTAGATCTTGCGTCTTTTAGATTTTAACAAAAAAAAAACTTAACACTTTACCTGGTCGATTTATTGAATCTCGATGAGACTGACGGTGTTGGATTTGGGTTCTCGCCCCGAGGGAAAATGTTGTTGTTGAAAGTTACTACTTTTTGACTCTCGTAGACAGTTCGCCCACGCCCTGTAACTTCTTGTCGAAGTAGATAACTTCAAGATTTGCTTCTCTATCAAAGAGTCGCACAAGCAAAAAATTTTGGTTGTCTAGTCAAGGGCCATTTGGCCATAAAAATTTATGTTCTCGGAAGAATAAAGCCCTATGATGTTTCCCACCACAGTATCCTCAACATGGATTCCACCCGATGGGATCGATGCTATCGATCAAGCTCTACCAACCAGAGAAATCTGTCGGTATGACGTTTTTTTGTTTTTTATTATCCCTGGCCGATACAAATGATTTTCGGCAATGGGACTGCCAATACCGATGACAGAAGTTGTTTTTTTTTTGTTGGAGAAATGCTACCTCGTGAGCCTGCCCCACCTATGTAAGAATACTGGACTCGAATCAATGTTGAGGGGACTTTCGTTGCCAACTTAAACAGTGGGCGTCCCGGAAAGTTCGTCTGGACTGACTCTTTTTCTAAAGAAAGAAAATTCTATTTAGAAAGGAAACAAAATTTGTACTCGTATATACAACTACGTAAGTAGGTTCGTCCTTACTAGGTCTTTTGTTTCTATTTCTTATAGATTCTTTTATGGCTTTCACGTTGTTAAAAAAAACTCTCGATGAAGGAATCCTTGTAGGCTAGTACAAAAAAGGAAAACTTCTTGTGCTTTCCTTCGATTAACACGTCCACTTCCTTTTTTTATAGGCATTTCCTTATTATGTAGGCACTGATCGCGGAAATTATTTTTAGGTGAACTGCTTCGGCTGGTGACTCGATCAAAAAGAATTTAACATCTCGATTAAAAGCACGAGGATGCCGAGCAGAAGAACCACGGAGATTTTGCCGAAGTAAAATATGGAAGGCGAAACGGATATGGTTGATTTGGAACGGGACGGCTTGGATCAATGAGGTGTTAAATTCCAGCCATACCGACCAAAGAAATGTATGTGTCAACCCAATAGTTTTAAGTCACGTCAAGTCAAGCTCATGTGCTCGAGTGGGAGCAACTATTTTTGTTATGCTGGTTAAGTTGAAAGTTTTAATTGTGTATAATGAGAAAAATAAGCTTTTACAGAAATATAGCTGCTTTTTTCTTGTGGAACTTATTGACTTTTTATTTAAAGATGGATGGAATAGAAGTTAAATAGATTATACTCTTCTTTTGGGAATTTTTTTTTTTGTTTTGGTTCCAAGGAATAAGATTAATTTTATTTATTTTTTGTCAGGTAGCAGAATTTAAAGGGCCGTTTCCTGCAAAACATATCCTTTTTTGTTGCCTTCCACAGGTAAAAAAAAAGGATATGAAAAGAAACCATTGTTTTGTAGTTCGAAAGAGTCTCATGCACAGCTGCAAGAGCCGGGCAACCTCTATGAAGTCTCGATAACCGATTCTTTTTTTTTTAACATAATTACTTTTGTAGGTCTTTCGAATGAGTGACGGTTTTGTGACCTTTGGCATTCACGACTTCGTATAAGTTATTACCTACGATTTTTGAGACTGTGACTTTATTGAACTTCGCATTGAGATGTTTAGCCGCATCGCTTAACATAAAATTACGTTTGTAAAGAATGTCTCCCACCTGGTATGACACCACCCTGCTTCGCAAATTATAAGTCTTTTCATAAGCTTCATGCGTCCTCTCTAATGCTGACTTCAAATAGGTATGTAGAACGTTCATTCCAGCTGTTTTTGGAAGAAAATCAATCTCGGAGTGATTCAACCCACTTAACTGACGCAATAGCTTATAATCAGCCCCGTGCTCAATGATACGCTGCCCGAAGAGATTTTCATAGGGGGACATGCCAATTGCGGAGTGCACTGTTGAGCGTGAGGTGCTTCCTATCGAGAACAAGTTTATGTCCCAATTTGTCTGTCTAGGGTCTATGTATGCTCGAATTGCTGCAAGTATTGAGTGATTTACTCTCTCACTCGCGTTTGCCGAAGGCGAATAAACTGCGGTTTTATAATGAGTTATTCCAAACATTTTTATCATTTTTTTAACTTCGTGGCCAACGAATTGGCTACCGTTATCGGAAAGGATACTTTCCGGGACCCCAAAAATGAAAAAGATATCTTCCTGCTAAAATTTTATTACTGACTGAGCGTTAGCTTTCCGGAGTGGTTTGATCAGGACGAATTTCGTCAGTTGGTCTAGAGCTATAACTATTTGAGTATTACTATTTTTGGTTAAAATGGACGGTCCACTGAAAATGATTTTCCCATTTCTGCTCTTAAAACGGTATTAGAGGCTTTGGTTGTTTTACAGATTTCGCAATTCTCTAGAAATAGCTTAACATGAGATGCCATATTTGGCCAAAAGAATTGCTGGCGTAATTTATAGAGTGTCTTTGTAATACCTCCATGAGAAGCTCTCGGTGGGCAATGAGCCAACGAGACCAAATGGTTAGTCAGCGCTGCTGGAATCCACAATTTCCAGACTAAATCGTCCTGGAGTGGGTTTTCTGTGCAATGTCTGACCTTCTTGTATACGAAACCGAAACTTGAAGGTCAGGAAGCTGTTCTTTGTTTTGTCCGATGTGTTCGATAATTTGAAGATACTCGTCTGATCACTCGACATTGACTCCGGTGGACATACTGTTGAATGCAGTGCCTCTACCTCATAAACTCGGGATAGAGCATCTGGCACTACATTCAAGGTACCCTTCCGGTGTTCGATGCCAAAATCGAATCCTAGTAGCTTGAGACTCCAGCGCGCTAACCTCCCCATTGGATCTCGCAGGCTCATCAGCCACTTCAAACTAGAGTGGTCTGTGACCACAGTGAACCTATACCTATAAAGGAGAAGTAAAAACTATCTTCATTCATAGTGTGAGTAGGTGATACTATTAACATTTATGTCACAGCTTCGGGGGCTATTCTAGCTCTTGGCTTAATGTTCTTCAACACTGATAAAAAAGCAGTCGCTCAATGGATAGATCCATCTGATAGAAACAGTTTACTTGATCTGATACAAACAGTTTACCAGATCTGTTTCTCCTACCAATAATTGCCAAAGGTTTAATTATTTGAAAGGACGTTGAACCAAGCTGAGAATTGCTGTTCAATCAATTTCCAGCAATTCATATAAAGAAGAAAGATCGAAAAGATCATGGAGCGATTACGTAAGTATTTCTTATGTTGATGTGAAAAATATTTCCTTAAATATCGCTCAAACCATTTCAGGCAAGCCTTCTGTAAGCTGTGTGCATAGGTCCCAAATATGCAGGCACCGAGTATGGAGAATATGCTGGACGAGCAACTGTAGAGAGAAGCCTGATGCTGATTTGTATTGTAACGGTTAAAAGAAAAAACTTTTAATATAATAACACGTATTATTATGGCATGCGAACTCACATACCTACAACTGTTCACTTGAGAAAAGAAAGGTTTGAAAACTCATCGGTTCATAACCCCAAAAAAAAAATCAAACCGACCATCACACCGATTGAGTATCATAAAAGACCTCTTTATCAAATTAAACCAAAGGTCAACAACCTCTACTTTCTCTCAAAGTTTTCCCCTAACGAATTTTCCCACCCTTAGGACCGATGTCTACAGACCCATCGGCCCGTCCGGGCAGTAGTCGAAAGGGGGTGTCCCAAAGTGTTAGAAACCGGAGGCCTGCTAGTTGCCGTGCTTAGCTCGTCGATGGGGGGATCTTGTTTCCCACTTAGGGACAGTGTTACATATTTCAGGCCAAAAATCTTAGTTGGAGATCGATTGTATTGGTATCCATCTTTTTAAAGACGTAGGGCCCGAATTTAGTTCCCGGTATTAAAAAGTTTTACTTTTCTGACTTTTCTTAGAGGAGGACATAGACGTTTGTGTCCTCGGAGCTTTCTTCACCCACCCTTAATAGTGCTTCAAAAACAATTAATATTCATGAAACACTCCGACGCCATCACTGTTGCTCCATAATTATGTAATGGCCCCAAACGAAAAAGGGAAATTAAAACAAATTTCCCTTACATCTTCATCAGGAACCCGCCTTGACCCTCACCATCTTCACATCCACTTACCAAATTTTTTTCTGTTTAAAGATTCCATATTTAACCTTTTTACCTCAGTTGGAACCTTCGTAATTGTACCTATTTCACTACGAAACATCAACCAATCCAAATGGAAATAAACTTCCCACGAAAAGAAAATCGTCTCTGGATACTAACGGATACGAAAAACGAAAAAAAAGAAATTATTTCTTTCATTCCTTTTATTTAAAGCACCATTAATTTGCTTATTCTTGAAATTCTCAATATAAATGTAAATTGTTATTCCTTATCGTCCCCATACTCTGTTAAAAACCTTAATAATACTTTTTACTTTAAACGTTTCTTCATTCTTAACTCTTAAAAAAAACTACTTTGCTCATTATCAAAAAAAAAGCTCAAAAGTAGGTAGGATCTATTCTCTGAAATCTCAGAATAATCCCTTTAACCGATTGTTATTTATCATTTAATTTTTCGTTTTATAGATACATACATACAGGTTATATCAGAGCCTGCTTGTGCGCCCCCACGACTTGACTTTAAATTCAATAAATTGTAAACAAAGATGATGCGATGCATACAAATACCTTAAAATTGAATGTCAGCACCTCTTTGCCATCAGCAACTTGTGCAAGAGATTTCACAATAAGAATTATGATATCATCCATCGCATCATCCGCAGTCAAACCAAGATTTGCTGCATAGACATTTAAATATTATAAAAAGGGATCATTCGATCCCATACAGTTCAGTTCTTAAAGTATCATCTTCGTATAGCCTAAGATTTACCCCCACCAGTGGTAAGGAATCTGAAGCTTTAATAAATCAATAAATATTCTTTATTCAAAAATTAAAAAGTGTTTTATTTTTGTTGAAGTTCTCTAACGAGAACAGTAGAATCTATTTTTTTTTGACTAAAGGTGAACTTTATAATAAAAATGGCGCAGTCGGTAGGATACCAGTCAGAAATATAAGTGAAAATCATAAGAGACATGGTAATCCAGTGATCGAATCTCGTTTTTCGCGAAACATCATAACAACTCGTAACTCGTGATTGTGTGAAAAAATTTATATTTGTGAAAATCAATTCTAAGCTCAAAAGTTTGATGGACAAAATAAAGACAAACAAAAAATAAATAATTTTAAGCAACTCGTAACTCGTGATTGTGGACAATTTTTTTTTGTGTGAAAAGCGAAAAATTTAAGATCGATTTAAACGAATATTGAATCTCTTCCGAAAGAATTATTTTAGTAGCTCAGGTCAGTGAATATGCCCTTTACTACGAAATCCATAGAGGAAAAATAATTCGAAAAAATTAAAAAGTAGAAAATAAAAATAAAAATTCAAGAAGCGAAAAATTAAATTAAAAAAAAAAAATAATAAAACAAAAGTGAGGTAAAAAACAAAATCAAAGAAAAAATATATAAAGAAATAAAATAAACCTGAAGGAAGAACATCTTTACGAGGCAAATATCCATGTCGAAAGCCCCAACGTGTTCTGAATGAAGGAAGTTTTTAATCGATCGAAACTTAGAAGACATAAAATCCACAACCAACAAGGAAACATCAACATGGAGCCCGCAGCAGCAGCACAACAGCAACAACAACAACATCAACAACAGCAACATCAACAACAACAACAACAAGCAGGTACCTAATAGAGTTTTAGAAATAAACCCTATAAATTATATAGAAAAATTACAAAATTTTGATGGAAGAACAGAAGATCTTCCGATTTTCATTCAAAATGTAGATGATATAATACCTACATTGCAAACATATAATGATCAGGGCCAAAGAATATGTGTAAATTTATTAAAAAGTAAATTCAAAGGTAGTGCAAGACAGGCTATAGAGATACACACTCATCTCTCACACTGGACAGAAATCAAAGAAATGCTAATAGAAAATTTTGGGGGATTTAAGAATGCAGGCCAATTATAAGAAGAATTACGCAGTAATAAAATTTTATAATTATATCCAAAAATCATTGTCATTATTGAACCGAAAGTGTGTTCAAGAAAATAATTTTATAGATATACCTAGAAATACGAGTACCAAGTACAAATTTTCAAAGAAAAACTTCCCGTTCACATGAGAACAATTCTTTATGCTTTAAAACCTACCACAATGGAACAAGCTCTCTATGAACTTAGTAGCGCAGGATTTCTTACTTTCCAATCAGGAAATACTGATGGAAAATTAAAAGAAAAATATAATAAACACAATGTTCAAAAAGAACGTTATAATCCACATAATCCTTTTAGGGAAACTGGCAACCAAAACCATATTTTTCAAAGCCAAATTTTAGCAATAATAACTATTATAATTATCAACAAAATAACAGAAATTATAATCCAAATAATAATCAAAACTACAATAAAAATCATAATCCAAATCAAAATCAAAATTATAATAGAAACTATAATCCGAATAATTATCGACAACTATATAAAAGATTTGAACCTATAGAAGAAGATCCTAGATCATCTCAAATTAAAAGACTAGCAAAAACTACAAACTATGTAGAAGAAGCGGATAGCAAAAATGTAAATTTTCGTGTCTCAGCCTCGGATCAAAAACAGGATTACCCTTTATTGAATTAAGTAAAGGTCAAACAACAATTCGTTTACTTATTGATACTAGAGCTACAAAAAGCCCTCTCAGAGAAGAAGATACTCCCAAAGACTATATTAAATTAAGAAAAATCCCTTTAAATATAAAAACCGTCGGAAATAACATTATAATTAATAAAGACGTCATCATTAAAGATAAATTTATTTTTCCCGTAATCGAAGACTGTGAATTTCAGGTATAGAACTTTAACGAAGAATAATAGGAAATAATATACTTATCCAGAATAATGGAGAAATATATTATGCGAATAGGATACTTAAGTTAAATGGAACACATATACCTCTGTTTCTCAACGCAAATGAGGAACCTGAGTATGAAGAATCTATTAACTGTTTTACTAAAATTATTCCACAAATTTCAATTCTGGATTCAATAATTGAAAAAGACTTAAGGACTACTCATTTAAATAAGGAAGAAAAAATTAAATTGTTTCAAATAATAAAGGATTATAAAAAAGGAGATGATTTGACGTTCACAAATCATGTTAAACATAAAATTCCCACAGAAGATAACTCTCCACTTTATACAAGAATCTATCGTTACCCAGAAGTACATAAGTCTGAGGTTAATAGACAGATCAAAGAAATGTTAGAATCCAAAGTGATTCAACATTCCACATCGCCATACAATGCACCAATCTGGGTGGTGCCGAAAAAGGAAAACAATACGGGTAACTAGGAATGGCGTATTGTAATTGATTACAGAAAACTTAATTTAAAAACAAAAGAGGATAAATATCCTATGTCAAACATAGAGTCAATTCTAGATAAACTAGGGCATTGTAACTACTTTACAACTCTAGATTTAACCAAAGGTTTTCATCAAATCGAAGTTGATGAAAATGATAGAGAGAAAACCCCATTTTCTACTCTTTCAAGACATTACGAGTTCATTCGAATGCCCTTCGGGTTGAAAAACGCCACCAGTGGTAAGGAATCTGAAGCTTTAATAAATCAATAAATATTCTTTATTCAAAAATTAAAAAGTGTTTTATTTTTGTTGAAGTTCTCTAACGAGAACAGTAGAATCTATTTTTTTTTGATTAAAGGTGAACTTTATAATAAAAATGGCGCAGTCGGTAGGATACCAGTCAGAAATATAAGTGAAAATCATAAGAGACATGGTAATCCAGTGATCGAATCTCGTTTTTCGCGAAACATCATAACAACTCGTAACTCGTGATTGTGTGAAAAAATTTATATTTGTGAAAATCAATTCTAAGCTCAAAAGTTTGATGGACAAAATAAAGACAAACAAAAAATAAATAATTTTAAGCAACTCGTAACTCGTGATTGTGGACAATTTTTTTTTGTGTGAAAAGCGAAAAATTTAAGATCGATTTAAACGAATATTGAATCTCTTCCGAAAGAATTA
This sequence comes from Dasysyrphus albostriatus, assembly GCA_946251815.1. Classification (NCBI taxonomy): domain Eukaryota; kingdom Metazoa; phylum Arthropoda; class Insecta; order Diptera; family Syrphidae; genus Dasysyrphus; species Dasysyrphus albostriatus. Next base: position 122,908,516 of record OX276335.1, on the reverse strand, counting down.
TTTTAGTAGCTCAGGTCAGTGAATATGCCCTATACTACGAAATCCATAGAGGAAAAATAATTCGAAAAAATTAAAAAGTAGAAAATAAAAATAAAAATTCAAGAAGCGAAAAATTAAATTGAAAAAAAAAAAATAATAAAACAAAAGTGAGGTAAAAAACAAAATCAAAGAAAAAATATATAAAGAAATAAAATAAACCTGAAGGAAGAACATCTTTACGAGGCAAATATCCATGTCGAAAGCCCCAACGTGTTCTGAATGAAGGAAGTTTTTAATCGATCGAAACTTAGAAGACATAAAATCCACAACCAACAAGGAAACATCAACATGGAGCCCGCAGCAGCAGCACAACAGCAACAACAACAACATGAACAACAGCAACATCAACAACAACAACAACAAGCAGGTACCTAATAGAGTTTTAGAAATAAACCCTATAAATTATATAGAAAAATTACAAAATTTTGATGGAAGAACAGAAGATCTTCCGATTTTCATTCAAAATGTAGATGATATAATACCTACATTGCAAACATATAATGATCAGGGCCAAAGAATATGTGTAAATTTATTAAAAAGTAAATTCAAAGGTAGTGCAAGACAGGCTATAGAGATACACACTCATCTCTCACACTGGACAGAAATCAAAGAAATGCTAATAGAAAATTTTGGGGGATTTAAGAATGCAGGCCAATTATAAGAAGAATTACGCAGTAATAAAATTTTATAATTATATCCAAAAATCATTGTCATTATTGAACCGAAAGTGTGTTCAAGAAAATAATTTTATAGATATACCTAGAAATACGAGTACCAAGTACAAATTTTCAAAGAAAAACTTCCCGTTCACATGAGAACAATTCTTTATGCTTTAAAACCTACCACAATGGAACAAGCTCTCTATGAACTTAGTAGCGCAGGAATTCTTACTTTCCAATCAGGAAATACTGATGGAAAATTAAAAGAAAAATATAATAAACACAATGTTCAAAAAGAACGTTATAATCCACATAATCCTTTTAGGGAAACTGGCAACCAAAACCATATTTTTCAAAGCCAAATTTTAGCAATAATAACTATTATAATTATCAACAAAATAACAGAAATTATAATCCAAATAATAATCAAAACTACAATAAAAATCATAATCCAAATCAAAATCAAAATTATAATAGAAACTATAATCCGAATAATTATCGACAACTATATAAAAGATTTGAACCTATAGAAGAAGATCCTAGATCATCTCAAATTAAAAGACTAGCAAAAACTACAAACTATGTAGAAGAAGCGGATAGCAAAAATGTAAATTTTCGTGTCTCAGTCTCGGATCAAAAACAGGATTACCCTTTATTGAATTAAGTAAAGGTCAAACAACAATTCGTTTACTTATTGATACTAGAGCTACAAAAAGCCCTCTCAGAGAAGAAGATACTCCCAAAGACTATATTAAATTAAGAAAAATCCCTTTAAATATAAAAACCGTCGGAAATAACATTATAATTAATAAAGACGTCATCATACCTAAAGATAAATTTATTTTTCCCGTAATCGAAGACTGTGAATTTCAGGTATAGAACTTTAACGAAGAATAATAGGAAATAATATACTTATCCAGAATAATGGAGAAATATATTATGCGAATAGGATACTTAAGTTAAATGGAACACATATACCTCTGTTTCTCAACGCAAATGAGGAACCTGAGTATGAAGAATCTATTAACTGTTTTACTAAAATTATTCCACAAATTTCAATTCTGGATTCAATAATTGAAAAAGACTTAAGGACTACTCATTTAAATAAGGAAGAAAAAATTAAATTGTTTCAAATAATAAAGGATTATAAAAAAGGAGATGATTTGACGTTCACAAATCATGTTAAACATAAAATTCCCACAGAAGATAACTCTCCACTTTATACAAGAATCTATCGTTACCCAGAAGTACATAAGTCTGAGGTTAATAGACAGATCAAAGAAATGTTAGAATCCAAAGTGATTCAACATTCCACATCGCCATACAATGCACCAATCTGGGTGGTGCCGAAAAAGGAAAACAATACGGGTAACTAGGAATGGCGTATTGTAATTGATTACAGAAAACTTAATTTAAAAACAAAAGAGGATAAATATCCTATGTCAAACATAGAGTCAATTCTAGATAAACTAGGGCATTGTAACTACTTTACAACTCTAGATTTAACCAAAGGTTTTCATCAAATCGAAGTTGATGGAAATGATAGAGAGAAAACCCCATTTTCTACTCTTTCAAGACATTACGAGTTCATTCGAATGCCCTTCGGGTTGAAAAACGCCACCAGTGGTAAGGAATCTGAAGCTTTAATAAATCAATAAATATTCTTTATTCAAAAATTAAAAAGTGTTTTATTTTTGTTGAAGTTCTCTAACGAGAACAGTAGAATCTATTTTTTTTTGATTAAAGGTGAACTTTATAATAAAAATGGCGCAGTCGGTAGGATACCAGTCAGAAATATAAGTGAAAATCATAAGAGACATGGTAATCCAGTGATCGAATCTCGTTTTTCGCGAAACATCATAACAACTCGTAACTCGTGATTGTGTGAAAAAATTTATATTTGTGAAAATCAATTCTAAGCTCAAAAGTTTGATGGACAAAATAAAGACAAACAAAAAATAAATAATTTTAAGCAACTCGTAACTCGTGATTGTGGACAATTTTTTTTTGTGTGAAAAGCGAAAAATTTAAGATCGATTTAAACGAATATTGAATCTCTTCCGAAAGAATTATTTTAGTAGCTCAGGTCAGTGAATATGCCCTATACTACGAAATCCATAGAGGAAAAATAATTCGAAAAAATTAAAAAGTAGAAAATAAAAATAAAAATTCAAGAAGCGAAAAATTAAATTGAAAAAAAAAAAATAATAAAACAAAAGTGAGGTAAAAAACAAAATCAAAGAAAAAATATATAAAGAAATAAAATAAACCTGAAGGAAGAACATCTTTACGAGGCAAATATCCATGTCGAAAGCCCCAACGTGTTCTGAATGAAGGAAGTTTTTAATCGATCGAAACTTAGAAGACATAAAATCCACAACCAACAAGGAAACATCAACATGGAGCCCGCAGCAGCAGCACAACAGCAACAACAACAACATGAACAACAGCAACATCAACAACAACAACAACAAGCAGGTACCTAATAGAGTTTTAGAAATAAACCCTATAAATTATATAGAAAAATTACAAAATTTTGATGGAAGAACAGAAGATCTTCCGATTTTCATTCAAAATGTAGATGATATAATACCTACATTGCAAACATATAATGATCAGGGCCAAAGAATATGTGTAAATTTATTAAAAAGTAAATTCAAAGGTAGTGCAAGACAGGCTATAGAGATACACACTCATCTCTCACACTGGACAGAAATCAAAGAAATGCTAATAGAAAATTTTGGGGGATTTAAGAATGCAGGCCAATTATAAGAAGAATTACGCAGTAATAAAATTTTATAATTATATCCAAAAATCATTGTCATTATTGAACCGAAAGTGTGTTCAAGAAAATAATTTTATAGATATACCTAGAAATACGAGTACCAAGTACAAATTTTCAAAGAAAAACTTCCCGTTCACATGAGAACAATTCTTTATGCTTTAAAACCTACCACAATGGAACAAGCTCTCTATGAACTTAGTAGCGCAGGAATTCTTACTTTCCAATCAGGAAATACTGATGGAAAATTAAAAGAAAAATATAATAAACACAATGTTCAAAAAGAACGTTATAATCCACATAATCCTTTTAGGGAAACTGGCAACCAAAACCATATTTTTCAAAGCCAAATTTTAGCAATAATAACTATTATAATTATCAACAAAATAACAGAAATTATAATCCAAATAATAATCAAAACTACAATAAAAATCATAATCCAAATCAAAATCAAAATTATAATAGAAACTATAATCCGAATAATTATCGACAACTATATAAAAGATTTGAACCTATAGAAGAAGATCCTAGATCATCTCAAATTAAAAGACTAGCAAAAACTACAAACTATGTAGAAGAAGCGGATAGCAAAAATGTAAATTTTCGTGTCTCAGTCTCGGATCAAAAACAGGATTACCCTTTATTGAATTAAGTAAAGGTCAAACAACAATTCGTTTACTTATTGATACTAGAGCTACAAAAAGCCCTCTCAGAGAAGAAGATACTCCCAAAGACTATATTAAATTAAGAAAAATCCCTTTAAATATAAAAACCGTCGGAAATAACATTATAATTAATAAAGACGTCATCATACCTAAAGATAAATTTATTTTTCCCGTAATCGAAGACTGTGAATTTCAGGTATAGAACTTTAACGAAGAATAATAGGAAATAATATACTTATCCAGAATAATGGAGAAATATATTATGCGAATAGGATACTTAAGTTAAATGGAACACATATACCTCTGTTTCTCAACGCAAATGAGGAACCTGAGTATGAAGAATCTATTAACTGTTTTACTAAAATTATTCCACAAATTTCAATTCTGGATTCAATAATTGAAAAAGACTTAAGGACTACTCATTTAAATAAGGAAGAAAAAATTAAATTGTTTCAAATAATAAAGGATTATAAAAAAGGAGATGATTTGACGTTCACAAATCATGTTAAACATAAAATTCCCACAGAAGATAACTCTCCACTTTATACAAGAATCTATCGTTACCCAGAAGTACATAAGTCTGAGGTTAATAGACAGATCAAAGAAATGTTAGAATCCAAAGTGATTCAACATTCCACATCGCCATACAATGCACCAATCTGGGTGGTGCCGAAAAAGGAAAACAATACGGGTAACTAGGAATGGCGTATTGTAATTGATTACAGAAAACTTAATTTAAAAACAAAAGAGGATAAATATCCTATGTCAAACATAGAGTCAATTCTAGATAAACTAGGGCATTGTAACTACTTTACAACTCTAGATTTAACCAAAGGTTTTCATCAAATCGAAGTTGATGAAAATGATAGAGAGAAAACCCCATTTTCTACTCTTTCAAGACATTACGAGTTCATTCGAATGCCCTTCGGGTTGAAAAACGCCCCATTAACGTTTCAGCGTTTGATGAATGAAATTTTAAAAGAATATATAGACAAAATCTGTCACGTTTATCTTGACGACATAATAATTTTTAGAACTTTTCTTGAAGAACATGTCTGTTCAATTAGGAAAATTTTAGGAGCTTTACGAAACGCAAATTTGAAAGTCTCACTGAATAAATCAGAATTTATGAGAAAGGAAACGGAATTTTTAGGTCATGTAATAACGCCTGAAGGGGTTAAACCAAACCCGAAAAAGATTGAAGCTATTCAAAAATTTCCCATTCCTAGTACAATAAAGGAAATTCAATCCTTTCTAGGACTTACCGGTTACTACCGCAAATTTATTTATGACTATGCTGGAATAATAAAACCCATGACCCAAGCATAATGCTTAAAAAAAGACGTTAAAATTAATATCAAAGATAAAAATTATATGGAATCATTTAAAAAACTTAAAAATTTAATGGTAAATGACCTAATAAATAGGCATCCTGATTTCCAAAAAGATTTCATACTTACTACCGATGCTTCAAACTTCGCAATTGGAGCAGTATTGATTCAATCTCATGGCTTAGCAATTTAAAGGAACCAAACAGCAAATTACAACGCTGGAAAACTAAACTTGAAGAACACGATTTCGAGATACAATATATTCAAGGAAAAGAGAATAAAGTGGCTGACGCCTTATCTCGAGTTAAAATAAATATGCTACAACAGAATGACTTAGCAACCATCCATAGTTCTGAATCAGATAATTCAAACCTTATTCCTATTAGTGAAAAACCGGTTAATTTATTTAATCGACAAATAATACTTGAAGTCAATGAAAATGATCATCAAGAAATTTTGTACCCACATGTTGGAAAAAGAAGAATAATATTCAGTAGGAGAGAATACAAAGAAGAAGATTTTATAAATATAATTAAAGAAGTAGATACTACAATGCTTAATTGCATATATATCAAAGAAGATGAAATATTTAAAAAATTCCAAGATATATGGAAAAATGAAAATTCATTAAGTACTAAAATTTTACAAAGAAGCACGATTTTATTAAAAGATATAAAAGAATTAGAAGCAAGAGAAATAATATTGATAAATCATAAGAATCACAATCATACTGGTATTGAAAAAACATACTTAGAAATAAAACGTGAATATTATACCTAACCTCAAAAATTCAATTAATAAAATAATGAATAATTGCTCAACTTTCATGGCAAAGTCAGAAAGAAATCCAATTAAGTTGCCATATGAGAAAACTGAAACTCCAAAAAGCCTAAATGATCATTATCATATCGATATATGGTTTGTAAGTAAAAAAGAAAAATATTTATCATGTATTGACAAATTTTCTAAATTTGCAGCAATTGAACCGATTAAATCAAAAACTTATATAGACGTAATAAACGCTCTTACTAAAATATTCTCATACATGAAAAAACCAAATAAAATAACTCTTGACAACGAAAACGCATTTGTTTCAGAAACACTAAGGAACTTTTTAGAAAATAACAAAATAACCACACATTATTGTACAGCAAATAGACACACCGGAAACTCCGATGTAGAAAGACTTCATGATAGTTTAAATGAACATATGAGAATCTTACAACAACTGCAAATATCCAATGAAGAAGATTTACCAATCAAACATGCTACTAAAGCCGTTGAATCATATAATAACGTGATTCATCTTAATACTAAAGAAAAATCAATTGATGTGCATTTCAATAAAATAGACAGCAAAATAATATACGAACGAATAGATAAAAATAATCTAAATAAAATAAATATAGGTCGAAAAGACAAAGAAATAGATGAAAATTATATCAAAATAACTCAGCCTGAGCAAATCAAAAATAAGGTTGTACCTAATCATAAAAAGGTAAAAGTAACTAATAAAATTAATAAGAAATATAAGTTAGACATAGGTAATAAATTTAAAAATATAAAAATAGAATAGCTCATAAAGATCAATTTCCCGTAAGAAAGAAATTTACACAAAATATCATTGATTCTAGATCCAATGAAAACAATGACATCAAGACTAGGAATACTAAGTAGAGACATTTTAACTACAGAAGAAATAAATAAATTTGGCATTAATATAAATAGCTTAGAAGAACTAAATCTCAGTTTAGCGCTATGCATAACCAATATTATATTTATTATTAAAGTCCCCAAATTTATGGACGAATTATATAAATAAATAAACAAAGAGGAAGGATTTCAATTAAAAATTGATAAAAATTTATATTTAATGAAAGACAAGCAAATTTTCAATTATACTAAACATACAAAATATTTTAATAAGATCGAAGATGAATGTATAGAAAACCTCTTCAGGGAAAAAATGCAATGTAAATTAACAAAATATTTAAATGAAGGAGTAGTTGAAACAGGAAATAATAATGTAATCCTAATAAACGTAAAACTACAAAATTTGAAACAAAATTGTAACAAACAAAAAATTGTAAAATTGAAGTTGATCAAAAAATATATTCAAGAAATCAATATTTGCATGAAATAATTTTGCCAAATACTATTATGAATATTAATTACACAAAAATTGAAAACCTAACCTTCACTGACTTGCATTATCAAAATATAAGAAATTTGAAAGAAATCCAAGAATTAAAGTACAACCATAAAAATACCAAATTAACTATGTATATTATAATCATTGTAATCTTTATAGCTATTTCAGTTTATGTAATTCTGAAATATAAAAACAGAAAAATGGAAGTCATAAATGTAAATCTTCCAACGGTTGCTTTCCAACCATTAGAAGAATCTAAGGGGGGAGGGGTTATATCAGAGCCAGCTTGTGCGCCACCACGACTTGACTTTAAATTCAATAAATTGTAAACAAAGATGATGCGATGCATACAAATACCTTAAAATTGAATGTCAGCACCTCTTTGCCATCAGCAACTTGTGCAAGAGATTTCACAATAAGAATTATGATATCATCCATCGCATCATCCGCAGTCAAACCAAGATTTGCTGCATAGACATTTAAATATTATAAAAAGGGATCATTCGATCCCATACAGTTCAGTTCTTAAAGTATCATCTTCGTATAGCCTAAGATTTACCCCCACCAGTGGTAAGGAATCTGAAGCTTTAATAAATCAATAAATATTCTTTATTCAAAAATTAAAAAGTGTTTTATTTTTGTTGAAGTTCTCTAACGAGAACAGTAGAATCTATTTTTTTTTGATTAAAGGTGAACTTTATAATAAAAATGGCGCAGTCGGTAGGATACCAGTCAGAAATATAAGTGAAAATCATAAGAGACATGGTAATCCAGTGATCGAATCTCGTTTTTCGCGAAACATCATAACAACTCGTAACTCGTGATTGTGTGAAAAAATTTATATTTGTGAAAATCAATTCTAAGCTCAAAAGTTTGATGGACAAAATAAAGACAAACAAAAAATAAATAATTTTAAGCAACTCGTAACTCGTGATTGTGGACAATTTTTTTTTGTGTGAAAAGCGAAAAATTTAAGATCGATTTAAACGAATATTGAATCTCTTCCGAAAGAATTATTTTAGTAGCTCAGGTCAGTGAATATGCCCTTTACTACGAAATCCATAGAGGAAAAATAATTCGAAAAAATTAAAAAGTAGAAAATAAAAATAAAAATTCAAGAAGCGAAAAATTAAATTAAAAAAAAAAAAAATAATAAAACAAAAGTGAGGTAAAAAACAAAATCAAAGAAAAAATATATAAAGAAATAAAATAAACCTGAAGGAAGAACATCTTTACGAGGCAAATATCCATGTCGAAAGCCCCAACGTGTTCTGAATGAAGGAAGTTTTTAATCGATCGAAACTTAGAAGACATAAAATCCACAACCAACAAGGAAACATCAACATGGAGCCCGCAGCAGCAGCACAACAGCAACAACAACAACATCAACAACAGCAACATCAACAACAACAACAACAAGCAGGTACCTAATAGAGTTTTAGAAATAAACCCTATAAATTATATAGAAAAATTACAAAATTTTGATGGAAGAACAGAAGATCTTCCGATTTTCATTCAAAATGTAGATGATATAATACCTACATTGCAAACATATAATGATCAGGGCCAAAGAATATGTGTAAATTTATTAAAAAGTAAATTCAAAGGTAGTGCAAGACAGGCTATAGAGATACACACTCATCTCTCACACTGGACAGAAATCAAAGAAATGCTAATAGAAAATTTTGGGGGATTTAAGAATGCAGGCCAATTATAAGAAGAATTACGCAGTAATAAAATTTTATAATTATATCCAAAAATCATTGTCATTATTGAACCGAAAGTGTGTTCAAGAAAATAATTTTATAGATATACCTAGAAATACGAGTACCAAGTACAAATTTTCAAAGAAAAACTTCCCGTTCACATGAGAACAATTCTTTATGCTTTAAAACCTACCACAATGGAACAAGCTCTCTATGAACTTAGTAGCGCAGGATTTCTTACTTTCCAATCAGGAAATACTGATGGAAAATTAAAAGAAAAATATAATAAACACAATGTTCAAAAAGAACGTTATAATCCACATAATCCTTTTAGGGAAACTGGCAACCAAAACCATATTTTTCAAAGCCAAATTTTAGCAATAATAACTATTATAATTATCAACAAAATAACAGAAATTATAATCCAAATAATAATCAAAACTACAATAAAAATCATAATCCAAATCAAAATCAAAATTATAATAGAAACTATAATCCGAATAATTATCGACAACTATATAAAAGATTTGAACCTATAGAAGAAGATCCTAGATCATCTCAAATTAAAAGACTAGCAAAAACTACAAACTATGTAGAAGAAGCGGATAGCAAAAATGTAAATTTTCGTGTCTCAGCCTCGGATCAAAAACAGGATTACCCTTTATTGAATTAAGTAAAGGTCAAACAACAATTCGTTTACTTATTGATACTAGAGCTACAAAAAGCCCTCTCAGAGAAGAAGATACTCCCAAAGACTATATTAAATTAAGAAAAATCCCTTTAAATATAAAAACCGTCGGAAATAACATTATAATTAATAAAGACGTCATCATACCTAAAGATAAATTTATTTTTCCCGTAATCGAAGACTGTGAATTTCAGGTATAGAACTTTAACGAAGAATAATAGGAAATAATATACTTATCCAGATTTAAATAAGGAAGAAAAAATTAAATTGTTTCAAATAATAAAGGATTATAAAAAAGGAGATGATTTGACGTTCACAAATCATGTTAAACATAAAATTCCCACAGAAGATAACTCTCCACTTTATACAAGAATCTATCGTTACCCAGAAGTACATAAGTCTGAGGTTAATAGACAGATCAAAGAAATGTTAGAATCCAAAGTGATTCAACATTCCACATCGCCATACAATGCACCAATCTGGGTGGTGCCGAAAAAGGAAAACAATACGGGTAACTAGGAATGGCGTATTGTAATTGATTACAGAAAACTTAATTTAAAAACAAAAGAGGATAAATATCCTATGTCAAACATAGAGTCAATTCTAGATAAACTAGGGCATTGTAACTACTTTACAACTATAGATTTAACCAAAGGTTTTCATCAAATCGAAGTTGATGAAAATGATAGAGAGAAAACCCCATTTTCTACTCTTTCAAGACATTACGAGTTCATTCGAATGCCCTTCGGGTTGAAAAACGCCCCATTAACGTTTCAGCGTTTGATGAATGAAATTTTAAAAGAATATATAGACAAAATCTGTCACGTTTATCTTGACGACATAATAATTTTTAGAACTTTTCTTGAAGAACATGTCTGTTCAATTAGGAAAATTTTAGGAGCTTTACGAAACGCAAATTTGAAAGTCTCACTGAATAAATCAGAATTTATGAGAAAGGAAACGGAATTTTTAGGTCATGTAATAACGCCTGAAGGGGTTAAACCAAACCCGAAAAAGATTGAAGCTATTCAAAAATTTCCCATTCCTAGTACAATAAAGGAAATTCAATCCTTTCTAGGACTTACCGGTTACTACCGCAAATTTATTTATGACTATGCTGGAATAATAAAACCCATGACCCAAGCATAATGCTTAAAAAAAGACGTTAAAATTAATATCAAAGATAAAAATTATATGGAATCATTTAAAAAACTTAAAAATTTAATGGTAAATGACCTAATAAATAGGCATCCTGATTTCCAAAAAGATTTCATACTTACTACCGATGCTTCAAACTTCGCAATTGGAGCAGTATTGATTCAATCTCATGGCTTAGCAATTTAAAGGAACCAAACAGCAAATTACAACGCTGGAAAACTAAACTTGAAGAACACGATTTCGAGATACAATATATTCAAGGAAAAGAGAATAAAGTGGCTGACGCCTTATCTCGAGTTAAAATAAATATGCTACAACAGAATGACTTAGCAACCATCCATAGTTCTGAATCAGATAATTCAAACCTTATTCCTATTAGTGAAAAACCGGTTAATTTATTTAATCGACAAATAATACTTGAAGTCAATGAAAATGATCATCAAGAAATTTTGTACCCACATGTTGGAAAAAGAAGAATAATATTCAGTAGGAGAGAATACAAAGAAGAAGATTTTATAAATATAATTAAAGAAGTAGATACTACAATGCTTAATTGCATATATATCAAAGAAGATGAAATATTTAAAAAATTCCAAGATATATGGAAAAATGAAAATTCATTAAGTACTAAAATTTTACAAAGAAGCACGATTTTATTAAAAGATATAAAAGAATTAGAAGCAAGAGAAATAATATTGATAAATCATAAGAATCACAATCATACTGGTATTGAAAAAACTTACTTAGAAATAAAACGTGAATATTATACCTAACCTCAAAAATTCAATTAATAAAATAATGAATAATTGCTCAACTTTCATGGCAAAGTCAGAAAGAAATCCAATTAAGTTGCCATATGAGAAAACTGAAACTCCAAAAAGCCCAAATGATCATTATCATATCGATATATGGTTTGTAAGTAAAAAAGAAAAATATTTATCATGTATTGACAAATTTTCTAAATTTGCAGCAATTGAACCGATAAAATCAAAAACTTATATAGACGTAATAAACGCTCTTACTAAAATATTCTCATACATGAAAAAACCAAATAAAATAACTCTTGACAACGAAAACGCATTTGTTTCAGAAACACTAAGGAACTTTTTAGAAAATAACAAAATAACCACACATTATTGTACAGCAAATAGACACACCGGAAACTCCGATGTAGAAAGACTTCATGATAGTTTAAATGAACATATGAGAATCTTACAACAACTGCAAATATCCAATGAAGAAGATTTACCAATCAAACATGCTACTAAAGCCGTTGAATCATATAATAACGTGATTCATCTTAATACTAAAGAAAAATCAATTGATGTGCATTTCAATAAAATAGACAGCAAAATAATATACGAACGAATAGATAAAAATAATCTAAATAAAATAAATATAGGTCGAAAAGACAAAGAAATAGATGAAAATTATATCAAAATAACTCAGCCTGAGCAAATCAAAAATAAGGTTGTACCTAATCATAAAAAGGTAAAAGTAACTAATAAAATTAATAAGAAATATAAGTTAGACATAGGTAATAAATTTAAAAATATAAAAATAGAATAGCTTATAAAGATCAATTTCCCGTAAGAAAGAAATTTACACAAAATATCATTGATTCTAGATCCAATGAAAACAATGACATCAAGACTAGGAATACTAAGTAGAGACATTTTAACTACAGAAGAAATAAATAAATTTGGCATTAATATAAATAGCTTAGAAGAACTAAATCTCAGTTTAGCGCTATGCAAAACCAATATTATATTTATTATTAAAGTCCCCAAATTTATGGACGAATTATATAAATAAATAAACAAAGAGGAAGGATTTCAATTAAAAATTGATAAAAATTTATATTTAATGAAAGACAAGCAAATTTTCAATTATACTAAACATACAAAATATTTTAATAAGATCGAAGATGAATGTATAGAAAACCTCTTCAGGGAAAAAATGCAATGTAAATTAACAAAATATTTAAATGAAGGAGTAGTTGAAACAGGAAATAATAATGTAATCCTAATAAACGTAAAACTACAAAATTTGAAACAAAATTGTAACAAACAAAAAATTGTAAAATTGAAGTTGATCAAAAAATATATTCAAGAAATCAATATTTGCATGAAATAATTTTGCCAAATACTATTATGAATATTAATTACACAAAAATTGAAAACCTAACCTTCACTGACTTGCATTATCAAAATATAAGAAATTTGAAAGAAATCCAAGAATTAAAGTACAACCATAAAAATACCAAATTAACTATGTATATTATAATCATTGTAATCTTTATAGCTATTTCAGTTTATGTAATTCTGAAATATAAAAACAGAAAAATGGAAGTCATAAATGTAAATCTTCCAACGGTTGCTTTCCAACCATTAGAAGAATCTAAGGGGGGAGGGGTTATATCAGAGCCAGCTTGTGCGCCACCACGACTTGACTTTAAATTCAATAAATTGTAAACAAAGATGATGCGATGCATACAAATACCTTAAAATTGAATGTCAGCACCTCTTTGCCATCAGCAACTTGTGCAAGAGATTTCACAATAAGAATTATGATATCATCCATCGCATCATCCGCAGTCAAACCAAGATTTGCTGCATAGACATTTAAATATTATAAAAAGGGATCATTCGATCCCATACAGTTCAGTTCTTAAAGTATCATCTTCGTATAGCCTAAGATTTACCCCCACCAGTGGTAAGGAATCTGAAGCTTTAATAAATCAATAAATATTCTTTATTCAAAAATTAAAAAGTGTTTTATTTTTGTTGAAGTTCTCTAACGAGAACAGTAGAATCTATTTTTTTTTGATTTAAGGTGAACTTTATAATAAAAATGGCGCAGTCGGTAGGATACCAGTCAGAAATATAAGTGAAAATCATAAGAGACATGGTAATCCAGTGATCGAATCTCGTTTTTCGCGAAACATCATAACAACTCGTAACTCGTGATTGTGTGAAAAAATTTATATTTGTGAAAATCAATTCTAAGCTCAAAAGTTTGATGGACAAAATAAAGACAAACAAAAAATAAATAATTTTAAGCAACTCGTAACTCGTGATTGTGGACAATTTTTTTTTGTGTGAAAAGCGAAAAATTTAAGATCGATTTAAACGAATATTGAATCTCTTCCGAAAGAATTATTTTAGTAGCTCAGGTCAGTGAATATGCCCTATACTACGAAATCCATAGAGGAAAAATAATTCGAAAAAATTAAAAAGTAGAAAATAAAAATAAAAATTCAAGAAGCGAAAAATTAAATTAAAAAAAAAAAAATAATAAAACAAAAGTGAGGTAAAAAACAAAATCAAAGAAAAAATATATAAAGAAATAAAATAAACCTGAAGGAAGAACATCTTTACGAGGCAAATATCCATGTCGAAAGCCCCAACGTGTTCTGAATGAAGGAAGTTTTTAATCGATCGAAACTTAGAAGACATAAAATCCACAACCAACAAGGAAACATCAACATGGAGCCCGCAGCAGCAGCACAACAGCAACAACAACAACATCAACAACAGCAACATCAACAACAACAACAACAAGCAGGTACCTAATAGAGTTTTAGAAATAAACCCTATAAATTATATAGAAAAATTACAAAATTTTGATGGAAGAACAGAAGATCTTCCGATTTTCATTCAAAATGTAGATGATATAATACCTACATTGCAAACATATAATGATCAGGGCCAAAGAATATGTGTAAATTTATTAAAAAGTAAATTCAAAGGTAGTGCAAGACAGGCTATAGAGATACACACTCATCTCTCACACTGGACAGAAATCAAAGAAATGCTAATAGAAAATTTTGGGGGATTTAAGAATACAGGCCAATTATAAGAAGAATTACGCAGTAATAAAATTTTATAATTATATCCAAAAATCATTGTCATTATTGAACCGAAAGTGTGTTCAAGAAAATAATTTTATAGATATACCTAGAAATACGAGTACCAAGTACAAATTTTCAAAGAAAAACTTCCCGTTCACATGAGAACAATTCTTTATGCTTTAAAACCTACCACAATGGAACAAGCTCTCTATGAACTTAGTAGCGCAGGAATTCTTACTTTCCAATCAGGAAATACTGATGGAAAATTAAAAGAAAAATATAATAAACACAATGTTCAAAAAGAACGTTATAATCCACATAATCCTTTTAGGGAAACTGGCAACCAAAACCATATTTTTCAAAGCCAAATTTTAGCAATAATAACTATTATAATTATCAACAAAATAACAGAAATTATAATCCAAATAATAATCAAAACTACAATAAAAATCATAATCCAAATCAAAATCAAAATTATAATAGAAACTATAATCCGAATAATTATCGACAACTATATAAAAGATTTGAACCTATAGAAGAAGATCCTAGATCATCTCAAATTAAAAGACTTACAAAAACTACAAACTATGTAGAAGAAGCGGATAGCAAAAATGTAAATTTTCGTGTCTTAGCCTCGGATCAAAAACAGGATTACCCTTTATTGAATTAAGTAAAGGTCAAACAACAATTCGTTTACTTATTGATACTAGAGCTACAAAAAGCCCTCTCAGAGAAGAAGATACTCCCAAAGACTATATTAAATTAAGAAAAATCCCTTTAAATATAAAAACCGTCGGAAATAACATTATAATTAATAAAGACGTCATCATACCTAAAGATAAATTTATTTTTCCCGTAATCGAAGACTGTGAATTTCAGGTATAGAACTTTAACGAAGAATAATAGGAAATAATATACTTATCCAGAATAATGGAGAAATATATTATGCGAATAGGATACTTAAGTTAAATGGAACACATATACCTCTGTTTCTCAACGCAAATGAGGAACCTGAGTATGAAGAATCTATTAACTGTTTTACTAAAATTATTCCACAAATTTCAATTCTGGATTCAATAATTGAAAAAGACTTAAGGACTACTCATTTAAATAAGGAAGAAAAAATTAAATTGTTTCAAATAATAAAGGATTATAAAAAAGGAGATGATTTGACGCTCACAAATCATGTTAAACATAAAATTCCCACAGAAGATAACTCTCCACTTTATACAAGAATCTATCGTTACCCAGAAGTACATAAGTCTGAGGTTAATAGACAGATCAAAGAAATGTTAGAATCCAAAGTGATTCAACATTCCACATCGCCATACAATGCACCAATCTGGGTGGTGCCGAAAAAGGAAAACAATACGAGTAACTAGGAATGGCGTATTGTAATTGATTACAGAAAACTTAATTTAAAAACAAAAGAGGATAAATATCCTATGTCAAACATAGAGTCAATTCTAGATAAACTAGGGCATTGTAACTACTTTACAACTCTAGATTTAACCAAAGGTTTTCATCAAATCGAAGTTGATGAAAATGATAGAGAGAAAACCCCATTTTCTACTCTTTCAAGACATTACGAGTTCATTCGAATGCCCTTCGGGTTGAAAAACGCCCCATTAACGTTTCAGCGTTTGATGAATGAAATTTTAAAAGAATATATAGACAAAATCTGTCACGTTTATCTTGACGACATAATAATTTTTAGAACTTTTCTTGAAGAACATGTCTGTTCAATTAGGAAAATTTTAGGAGCTTTACGAAACGCAAATTTGAAAGTCTCACTGAATAAATCAGAATTTATGAGAAAGGAAACGGAATTTTTAGGTCATGTAATAACGCCTGAAGGGGTTAAACCAAACCCGAAAAAGATTGAAGCTATTCAAAAATTTCCCATTCCTAGTACAATAAAGGAAATTCAATCCTTTCTAGGACTTACCGGTTACTACCGCAAATTTATTTATGACTATGCTGGAATAATAAAACCCATGACCCAAGCATAATGCTTAAAAAAAGACGTTAAAATTAATATCAAAGATAAAAATTATATGGAATCATTTAAAAAACTTAAAAATTTATATGAAAATAAAATAAAAAGAATTTTTGTTATATTTTATAGTTTTGTTTGTTTATTTACTAATTTATATCACAACTTAATTTTGATTTTTTGCTACGCGTTTCGGAAAGTAAATTTCCATCATCAGGCGAATTTTTAGTAGATTGAATTTGTTGTTAGATTAGTTGTCATCTGTGATTAATGTGGATTTATGTTTTTGTCTTCTTTTATCTCGTGTAGTATGTTACTGCGGTGTCGAATAGTGCGTTTGCTTTAAATGTTAATTTGTCGTTAAGTAGTTTGTCTTGTTCTGTTTTGTTTGCTTTGTAAATCTCGTACTCTTCTAGTGCGTCTAGTAGTCTTCCCTTTTTACAAAAGTGTAATGGGCTGAAGTTTTGGTCAAAGTCTGAATAGTTATGTTTGTTGTCAATTAAGTGTAAAGCGTAGTTTGATTTTGTGTTAGGTTTTGGTAAATGTTCTGTGAATCGTTCGTAAAAAGTTCTACCTGTTTGTCCTATATAATATTTGTTGCAATCGTTGCATTTTATTTTGTATGCTCCTGTGCATGTTTTTATGTCGAGATTTCGTTTGGGTTTCATTAGTTTTTGTAAATTATTATTTGTTTTGAAAGAAACGTTTATGTTTAGTTTTTTGAATTCGTTTTTTATTTTTTGTGGCAAGATGTTCGTGTACTCCATCGAAATGAATTTTTCGTTTGCGTTGTAATTGTCATTATTACTATTATTATATTTGTTCATGATTTTCCTTTTTTGTTTTGTTAGTATTTTGTCGATTGTTTCATTATTGTATCCATTTGAAATTGCGATTTGTTTTATGGTGTTCAGTTCGTTGTTGAAATCTTCCTTATCCATTGGTATTGTTAATAATCTGTTGATGAGTGAGTTGTATGCGGCCATTTTTTGCGTTTGTGGGTGGTGTGAATCTTTATGGATTGTGATGTCTGTGGTTGTCGGTTTTCTGTAAATTTTGTATTTAAGTTTGTTGTTGCTTTTTTGGATGTTTAAGTCGAGGAAATTTAAACTATTTTCGTTCTCCACTTCGATTGTAAATTTAATGTTGTTATTTATTTTGTTAATGTAATTCTTTAATAAATCTATCTGTCTATATGTTCCGTCAAAAATGATGAATGTGTCATCAACGTATCTTGAGTACGAAATTATTTTATGTTGTTGTTTATTGTTCGTTGATAGAATATGTTTGTTTTCAAAGAAGTTCAAATATATATCAGCCATTAAACCGCTGAGTGGTGATCCCATTGCTAAGCCTTCTTTTTGTTTATAAAATTTGTCGTTGAATGTGAAGTAATTTTGTTTTAATACTACTTTTAATAGTAGTATTAATTCGTCGATTTGTTGTTGATTTATTTTAATTTAAATTTAATGGTAAATGACCTAATAAATAGGCATCCTGATTTCCAAAAAGATTTCATACTTACTACCGATGCTTCAAACTTCGCAATTGGAGCAGTATTGATTCAATCTCATGGCTTAGCAATTTAAAGGAACCAAACAGCAAATTACAACGCTGGAAAACTAAACTTGAAGAACACGATTTCGAGATACAATATATTCAAGGAAAAGAGAATAAAGTGGCTGACGCCTTATCTCGAGTTAAAATAAATATGCTACAACAGAATGACTTAGCAACCATCCATAGTTCTGAATCAGATAATTCAAACCTTATTCCTATTAGTGAAAAACCGGTTAATTTATTTAATCGACAAATAATACTTGAAGTCAATGAAAATGATCATCAAGAAATTTTGTACCCACATGTTGGAAAAAGAAGAATAATATTCAGTAGGAGAGAATACAAAGAAGAAGATTTTATAAATATAATTAAAGAAGTAGATACTACAATGCTTAATTGCATATATATCAAAGAAGATGAAATATTTAAAAAATTCCAAGATATATGGAAAAATGAAATTCATTAAGTACTAAAATTTTACAAAGAAGCACGATTTTATTAAAAGATATAAAAGAATTAGAAGCAAGAGAAATAATATTGATAAATCATAAGAATCACAATCATACTGGTATTGAAAAAACATACTTAGAAATAAAACGTGAATATTATACCTAACCTCAAAAATTCAATTAATAAAATAATGAATAATTGCTCAACTTTCATGGCAAAGTCAGAAAGAAATCCAATTAAGTTGCCATATGAGAAAACTGAAACTCCAAAAAGCCCAAATGATCATTATCATATCGATATATGGTTTGTAAGTAAAAAAGAAAAATATTTATCATGTATTGACAAATTCTCTAAATTTGCAGCAATTGAACCGATAAAATCAAAAACTTATATAGACGTAATAAACGCTCTTACTAAAATATTCTCATACATGAAAAAACCAAATAAAATAACTCTTGACAACGAAAACGCATTTGTTTCAGAAACACTAAGGAACTTTTTAGAAAATAACAAAATAACCACACATTATTGTACAGCAAATAGACACACCGGAAACTCCGATGTAGAAAGACTTCATGATAGTTTAAATGAACATATGAGAATCTTACAACAACTGCAAATATCCAATGAAGAAGATTTACCAATCAAACATGCTACTAAAGCCGTTGAATCATATAATAACGTGATTCATCTTAATACTAAAGAAAAATCAATTGATGTGCATTTCAATAAAATAGACAGCAAAATAATATACGAACGAATAGATAAAAATAATCTAAATAAAATAAATATAGGTCGAAAAGACAAAGAAATAGATGAAAATTATATCAAAATAACTCAGCCTGAGCAAATCAAAAATAAGGTTGTACCTAATCATAAAAAGGTAAAAGTAACTAATAAAATTAATAAGAAATATAAGTTAGACATAGGTAATAAATTTAAAAATATAAAAATAGAATAGCTCATAAAGATCAATTTCCCGTAAGAAAGAAATTTACACAAAATATCATTGATTCTAGATCCAATGAAAACAATGACATCAAGACTAGGAATACTAAGTAGAGACATTTTAACTACAGAAGAAATAAATAAATTTGGCATTAATATAAATAGCTTAGAAGAACTAAATCTCAGTTTAGCGCTATGCAAAACCAATATTATATTTATTATTAAAGTCCCCAAATTTATAGACGAATTATATAAATAAATAAACAAAGAGGAAGGATTTCAATTAAAAATTGATAAAAATTTATATTTAATGAAAGACAAGCAAATTTTCAATTATACTAAACATACAAAATATTTTAATAAGATCGAAGATGAATGTATAGAAAACCTCTTCAGGGAAAAAATGCAATGTAAATTAACAAAATATTTAAATGAAGGAGTAGTTGAAACAGGAAATAATAATGTAATCCTAATAAACGTAAAACTACAAAATTTGAAACAAAACTGTAACAAACAAAAAATTGTAAAATTGAAGTTGATCAAAAAATATATTCAAGAAATCAATATTTGCATGAAATAATTTTGCCAAATACTATTATGAATATTAATTACACAAAAATTGAAAACCTAACCTTCACTGACTTGCATTATCAAAATATAAGAAATTTGAAAGAAATCCAAGAATTAAAGTACAACCATAAAAATACCAAATTAACTATGTATATTATAATCATTGTAATCTTTATAGCTATTTCAGTTTATTTAATTCTGAAATATAAAAACAGAAAAATGGAAGTCATAAATGTAAATCTTCCAACGGTTGCTTTCCAACCATTAGAAGAATCTAAGGGGGAAGGGGTTATATCAGAGCCAGCTTGTGCGCCACCACGACTTGACTTTAAATTCAATAAATTGTAAACAAAGATGATGCGATGTATACAAATACCTTAAAATTGCATGTCAGCACCTCTTTGTCTTCAGCAACTTGTGCAAGAGATTTCACAATAAGAATTATGATATCATAGCATCATCCGCAGTCAAACCAAGATTTGCTGCATAGACATTTAAATATTATAAAAAGTGATCATTCGATCCCATACAGTTCAGTTCTTAAAGTATCATCTTCGTATAGCCTAAGATTTACCCCCACCAGTGGTAAGGAATCTGAAGCTTTAATAAATCAATAAATATTCTTTATTCAAAAATTAAAAAGTGTTTTATTTTTGTTGAAGTTCTCTAACGAGAACAGTAGAATCTATTTTTTTTTGATTAAAGGTGAACTTTATAATAAAAATGGCGCAGTCGGTAGGATACCAGTCAGAAATATAAGTGAAAATCATAAGAGACATGGTAATCCAGTGATCGAATCTCGTTTTTCGCGAAACATCATAACAACTCGTAACTCGTGATTGTGTGAAAAAATTTATATTTGTGAAAATCAATTCTAAGCTCAAAAGTTTGATGGACAAAATAAAGACAAACAAAAAATAAATAATTTTAAGCAACTCGTAACTCGTGATTGTGGACAATTTTTTTTGTGTGAAAAGCGAAAAATTTAAGATCGATTTAAACGAATATTGAATCTTTTCCGAAAGAATTATTTTAGTAGCTCAGGTCAGTGAATATGCCCTTTACTACGAAATCCATAGAGGAAAAATAATTCGAAAAAATTAAAAAGTAGAAAATAAAAATAAAAATTCAAGAAGCGAAAAATTAAATTAAAAAAAAAAAAATAATAAAACAAAAGTGAGGTAAAAAACAAAATCAAAGAAAAAATATATAAAGAAATAAAATAAACCTGAAGGAAGAACATCTTTACGAGGCAAATATCCATGTCGAAAGCCCCAACGTGTTCTGAATGAAGGAAGTTTTTAATCGATCGAAACTTAGAAGACATAAAATCCACAACCAACAAGGAAACATCAACATGGAGCCCGCAGCAGCAGCACAACAGCAACAACAACAACATCAACAACAGTAACATCAACAACAACAACAACAAGCAGGTACCTAATAGAGTTTTAGAAATAAACCCTATAAATTATATAGAAAAATTACAAAATTTTGATGGAAGAACAGAAGATCTTCCGATTTTCATTCAAAATGTAGATGATATAATACCTACATTGCAAACATATAATGATCAGGGCCAAAGAATATGTGTAAATTTATTAAAAAGTAAATTCAAAGGTAGTGCAAGACAGGCTATAGAGATACACACTCATCTCTCACACTGGACAGAAATCAAAGAAATGCTAATAGAAAATTTTGGGGGATTTAAGAATGCAGGCCAATTATAAGAAGAATTACGCAGTAATAAAATTTTATAATTATATCCAAAAATCATTGTCATTATTGAACCGAAAGTGTGTTCAAGAAAATAATTTTATAGATATACCTAGAAATACGAGTACCAAGTACAAATTTTCAAAGAAAAACTTCCCGTTCACATGAGAACAATTCTTTATGCTTTAAAACCTACCACAATGGAACAAGCTCTCTATGAACTTAGTAGCGCAGGATTTCTTACTTTCCAATCAGGAAATACTGATGGAAAATTAAAAGAAAAATATAATAAACACAATGTTCAAAAAGAACGTTATAATCCACATAATCCTTTTAGGGAAACTGGCAACCAAAACCATATTTTTCAAAGCCAAATTTTAGCAATAATAACTATTATAATTATCAACAAAATAACAGAAATTATAATCCAAATAATAATCAAAACTACAATAAAAATCAAAATCCAAATCAAAATCAAAATTATAATAGAAACTATAATCCGAATAATTATCGACAACTATATAAAAGATTTGAACCTATAGAAGAAGATCCTAGATCATCTCAAATTAAAAGACTAGCAAAAACTACAAACTATGTAGAAGAAGCGGATAGCAAAAATGTAAATTTTCGTGTCTCAGCCTCGGATCAAAAACAGGATTACCCTTTATTGAATTAAGTAAAGGTCAAACAACAATTCGTTTACTTATTGATACTAGAGCTACAAAAAGCCCTCTCAGAGAAGAAGATACTCCCAAAGACTATATTAAATTAAGAAAAATCCCTTTAAATATAAAAACCGTCGGAAATAACATTATAATTAATAAAGACGTCATCATACCTAAAGATAAATTTATTTTTCCCGTAATCGAAGACTGTGAATTTCAGGTATAGAACTTTAACGAAGAATAATAAGAAATAATATACTTATCCAGATTTAAATAAGGAAGAAAAAATTAAATTGTTTCAAATAATAAAGGATTATAAAAAAGGAGATGATTTGACGTTCACAAATCATGTTAAACATAAAATTCCCACAGAAGATAACTCTCCACTTTATACAAGAATCTATCGTTACCCAGAAGTACATAAGTCTGAGGTTAATAGACAGATCAAAGAAATGTTAGAATCCAAAGTGATTCAACATTCCACATCGCCATACAATGCACCAATCTGGGTGGTGCCGAAAAAGGAAAACAATACGGGTAACTAGGAATGGCGTATTGTAATTGATTACAGAAAACTTAATTTAAAAACAAAAGAGGATAAATATCCTATGTCAAACATAGAGTCAATTCTAGATAAACTAGGGCATTGTAACTACTTTACAACTCTAGATTTAACCAAAGGTTTTCATCAAATCGAAGTTGATGAAAATGATAGAGAGAAAACCCCATTTTCTACTCTTTCAAGACATTACGAGTTCATTCGAATGCCCTTCGGGTTGAAAAACGCCCCATTAACGTTTCAGCGTTTGATGAATGAAATTTTAAAAGAATATATAGACAAAATCTGTCACGTTTATCTTGACGACATAATAATTTTTAGAACTTTTCTTGAAGAACATGTCTGTTCAATTAGGAAAATTTTAGGAGCTTTACGAAACGCAAATTTGAAAGTCTCACTGAATAAATCAGAATTTATGAGAAAGGAAACGGAATTTTTAGGTCATGTAATAACGCCTGAAGGGGTTAAACCAAACCCGAAAAAGATTGAAGCTATTCAAAAATTTCCCATTCCTAGTACAATAAAGGAAATTCAATCCTTTCTAGGACTTACCGGTTACTACCGCAAATTTATTTATGACTATGCTGGAATAATAAAACCCATGACCCAAGCATAATGCTTAAAAAAAGACGTTAAAATTAATATCAAAGATAAAAATTATATGGAATCATTTAAAAAACTTAAAAATTTAATGGTAAATGACCTAATAAATAGGCATCCTGATTTCCAAAAAGATTTCATACTTACTACCGATGCTTCAAACTTCGCAATTGGAGCAGTATTGATTCAATCTCATGGCTTAGCAATTTAAAGGAACCAAACAGCAAATTACAACGCTGGAAAACTAAACTTGAAGAACACGATTTCGAGATACAATATATTCAAGGAAAAGAGAATAAAGTGGCTGACGCCTTATCTCGAGTTAAAATAAATATGCTACAACAGAATGACTTAGCAACCATCCATAGTTCTGAATCAGATAATTCAAACCTTATTCCTATTAGTGAAAAACCGGTTAATTTATTTAATCGACAAATAATACTTGAAGTCAATGAAAATGATCATCAAGAAATTTTGTACCCACATGTTGGAAAAAGAAGAATAATATTCAGTAGGAGAGAATACAAAGAAGAAGATTTTATAAATATAATTAAAGAAGTAGATACTACAATGCTTAATTGCATATATATCAAAGAAGATGAAATATTTAAAAAATTCCAAGATATATGGAAAAATGAAATTCATTAAGTACTAAAATTTTACAAAGAAGCACGATTTTATTAAAAGATATAAAAGAATTAGAAGCAAGAGAAATAATATTGATAAATCATAAGAATCACAATCATACTGGTATTGAAAAAACATACTTAGAAATAAAACGTGAATATTATACCTAACCTCAAAAATTCAATTAATAAAATAATGAATAATTGCTCAACTTTCATGGCAAAGTCAGAAAGAAATCCAATTAAGTTGCCATATGAGAAAACTGAAACTCCAAAAAGCCCAAATGATCATTATCATATCGATATATGGTTTGTAAGTAAAAAAGAAAAATATTTATCATGTATTGACAAATTCTCTAAATTTGCAGCAATTGAACCGATAAAATCAAAAACTTATATAGACGTAATAAACGCTCTTACTAAAATATTCTCATACATGAAAAAACCAAATAAAATAACTCTTGACAACGAAAACGCATTTGTTTCAGAAACACTAAGGAACTTTTTAGAAAATAACAAAATAACCACACATTATTGTACAGCAAATAGACACACCGGAAACTCCGATGTAGAAAGACTTCATGATAGTTTAAATGAACATATGAGAATCTTACAACAACTGCAAATATCCAATGAAGAAGATTTACCAATCAAACATGCTACTAAAGCCGTTGAATCATATAATAACGTGATTCATCTTAATACTAAAGAAAAATCAATTGATGTGCATTTCAATAAAATAGACAGCAAAATAATATACGAACGAATAGATAAAAATAATCTAAATAAAATAAATATAGGTCGAAAAGACAAAGAAATAGATGAAAATTATATCAAAATAACTCAGCCTGAGCAAATCAAAAATAAGGTTGTACCTAATCATAAAAAGGTAAAAGTAACTAATAAAATTAATAAGAAATATAAGTTAGACATAGGTAATAAATTTAAAAATATAAAAATAGAATAGCTCATAAAGATCAATTTCCCGTAAGAAAGAAATTTACACAAAATATCATTGATTCTAGATCCAATGAAAACAATGACATCAAGACTAGGAATACTAAGTAGAGACATTTTAACTACAGAAGAAATAAATAAATTTGGCATTAATATAAATAGCTTAGAAGAACTAAATCTCAGTTTAGCGCTATGCAAAACCAATATTATATTTATTATTAAAGTCCCCAAATTTATAGACGAATTATATAAATAAATAAACAAAGAGGAAGGATTTCAATTAAAAATTGATAAAAATTTATATTTAATGAAAGACAAGCAAATTTTCAATTATACTAAACATACAAAATATTTTAATAAGATCGAAGATGAATGTATAGAAAACCTCTTCAGGGAAAAAATGCAATGTAAATTAACAAAATATTTAAATGAAGGAGTAGTTGAAACAGGAAATAATAATGTAATCCTAATAAACGTAAGACTACAAAATTTGAAACAAAACTGTAACAAACAAAAAATTGTAAAATTGAAGTTGATCAAAAAATATATTCAAGAAATCAATATTTGCATGAAATAATTTTGCCAAATACTATTATGAATATTAATTACACAAAAATTGAAAACCTAACCTTCACTGACTTGCATTATCAAAATATAAGAAATTTGAAAGAAATCCAAGAATTAAAGTACAACCATAAAAATACCAAATTAACTATGTATATTATAATCATTGTAATCTTTATAGCTATTTCAGTTTATTTAATTCTGAAATATAAAAACAGAAAAATGGAAGTCATAAATGTAAATCTTCCAACGGTTGCTTTCCAACCATTAGAAGAATCTAAGGGGGAAGGGGTTATATCAGAGCCAGCTTGTGCGCCACCACGACTTGACTTTAAATTCAATAAATTGTAAACAAAGATGATGCGATGTATACAAATACCTTAAAATTGCATGTCAGCACCTCTTTGTCTTCAGCAACTTGTGCAAGAGATTTCACAATAAGAATTATGATATCATCCATCGCATCATCCGCAGTCAAACCAAGATTTGCTGCATAGACATTTAAATATTATAAAAAGGGATCATTCGATCCCATACAGTTCAGTTCTTAAAGTATCATCTTCGTATAGCCTAAGATTTACCCCCACCAGTGGTAAGGAATCTGAAGCTTTAATAAATCAATAAATATTCTTTATTCAAAAATTAAAAAGTGTTTTATTTTTGTTGAAGTTCTCTAACGAGAACAGTAGAATCTATTTTTTTTTGATTAAAGGTGAACTTTATAATAAAAATGGCGCAGTCGGTAGGATACCAGTCAGAAATATAAGTGAAAATCATAAGAGACATGGTAATCCAGTGATCGAAT
The DNA here is from genome assembly GCA_946251815.1 of Dasysyrphus albostriatus. Classification (NCBI taxonomy): domain Eukaryota; kingdom Metazoa; phylum Arthropoda; class Insecta; order Diptera; family Syrphidae; genus Dasysyrphus; species Dasysyrphus albostriatus. The sequence goes on along the minus strand of OX276335.1, from coordinate 122,881,467 downwards.
CTCGTTTTTCGCGAAACATCATAACAACTCGTAACTCGTGATTGTGTGAAAAAATTTATATTTGTGAAAATCAATTCTAAGCTCAAAAGTTTGATGGACAAAATAAAGACAAACAAAAAATAAATAGTTTTAAGCAACTCGTAACTCGTGATTGTGGACAATTTTTTTTGTGTGAAAAGCGAAAAATTTAAGATCGATTTAAACGAATATTGAATCTTTTCCGAAAGAATTATTTTAGTAGCTCAGGTCAGTGAATATGCCCTTTACTACGAAATCCATAGAGGAAAAATAATTCGAAAAAATTAAAAAGTAGAAAATAAAAATAAAAATTCAAGAAGCGAAAAATTAAATTAAAAAAAAAAAAATAATAAAACAAAAGTGAGGTAAAAAACAAAATCAAAGAAAAAATATATAAAGAAATAAAATAAACCTGAAGGAAGAACATCTTTACGAGGCAAATATCCATGTCGAAATCCCCAACGTGTTCTGAATGAAGGAAGTTTTTAATCGATCGAAACTTAGAAGACATAAAATCCACAACCAACAAGGAAACATCAACATGGAGCCCGCAGCAGCAGCACAACAGCAACAACAACAACATCAACAACAGTAACATCAACAACAACAACAACAAGCAGGTACCTAATAGAGTTTTAGAAATAAACCCTATAAATTATATAGAAAAATTACAAAATTTTGATGGAAGAACAGAAGATCTTCCGATTTTCATTCAAAATGTAGATGATATAATACCTACATTGCAAACATATAATGATCAGGGCCAAAGAATATGTGTAAATTTATTAAAAAGTAAATTCAAAGGTAGTGCAAGACAGGCTATAGAGATACACACTCATCTCTCACACTGGACAGAAATCAAAGAAATGCTAATAGAAAATTTTGGGGGATTTAAGAATGCAGGCCAATTATAAGAAGAATTACGCAGTAATAAAATTTTATAATTATATCCAAAAATCATTGTCATTATTGAACCGAAAGTGTGTTCAAGAAAATAATTTTATAGATATACCTAGAAATACGAGTACCAAGTACAAATTTTCAAAGAAAAACTTCCCGTTCACATGAGAACAATTCTTTATGCTTTAAAACCTACCACAATGGAACAAGCTCTCTATGAACTTAGTAGCGCAGGATTTCTTACTTTCCAATCAGGAAATACTGATGGAAAATTAAAAGAAAAATATAATAAACACAATGTTCAAAAAGAACGTTATAATCCACATAATCCTTTTAGGGAAACTGGCAACCAAAACCAGCGGCGTATACAGCTCTATTTCTTGGGGGGGGTCATACCAAAACAAAAACCCAATTCAGTTCTTATAAAACTTTTCTTTCGAAATTTTGTTTCTCAATATTCTCCAAATTCCGTTTACATAATTTTGACAAAATAAAGAGAAGTTTGGAAATTCGAAAAAGGGTGTAATTTTTCTTTCATTTTTTAATTACCTTTTAATCATCTTAAAATAAAATACAGTAGACGCTCGATATAGTGAGGTAATAAAACCAGCCTGTTCACTCTTTCGAGATTGTTTACTTTTTCGCAAGCTTTCAATGAGGTTTAAAAAAAGAAACACTTGTTTAGTGTCCTTAAGCAATGTTTAATTCTTTCGGGACATTTTTGTAAAAAAAAATATGTTTTATATATATTTGTGTGTTCAATGTAGTTAATTTTTTTAGATTTACTAAATCGAGCGTCTACTGTATTATTATTTGCTGACAAAGCTTAATCATTTTTATATTAAGGTTATTCATGCAACTTCGTAAAACCGTAGATAAGTTTACAAATTTGTTAAATTTATCTTTTGGTTAATGAACTGTCAAATTTTGTATGGGAAATGATTCACACAATTTTGTTAAAGTTATCAAGGGATTTTGTTGCGTAAAATAAACCAAACTGGTTAAACGTCATTGTGACTCTATCTCTGATTGAATTACCTAGCATTTAATCAAATGTATAACAAAGGTCGTTCAAGCAAACTTTTAACACAATTTGTAAACTTACGACGTTGCATGAATTACCTTATTATTTTCTGTGTAAAACACAAATTTTGTAGAGCTGAGTTTTGGAAACAAAATTTTGATCCACTCCCGAATTTTAATATGATCTTGAGGTTGTGTACCAAAAAATATTTCGTATGGATTTTTTGTGCACGCCAAAAAATATCTAGGTTTTGGAGATGTTAATCTTAATATTTTACTTAATATTAATAAATAAATATAAAAATAATATAAAAATAATATAAAAATAAATATAATATTTGAAGACAGTTTGCATTATTTTTTTTTTTTTATCTGATAAGAGGATAATAATGAGGGGATAATTTTCTCATTTATCAATCAAAAATTGTGGTAGTTAGAACCACTCTTTTATTGAAGACAAAAATTCTTAGCTTCCACAATTTGTTTTTATTGAAGCCTGAAAATGAACATGTGAAGTACTGGCCGCAGATCAAAAAATTGAATGCAGACCCAATATGGTCTTATTTATTTGAAGAAAATTGATGCATTGATTGACTATTTTTAGAAATCTGCATACAAATAAATTGATAATATTTTTGGAATCCCTAAAAGTTAATTCGTAGATAAGCCAAAAATCCTTTAATAAATTCAGATCTCAATCAAAAAATGCTTTTAGAGTGTATGACAGGGCTGTGTCTAAGGGTGGGGCACTGGAGCAAATGCTCCAGGTGCCTTCCTATGAAGGGAGCCATGCCGTACTGCGAATGGCTCGCCACGTTCCATGAATGGTGCCATGAAATGTGTTTGCGGAATATTCGTTAACGCAAACTGCAAAAGTCTTCTCTTAAAAAATGCAAATACAAATTTTACTGCGTTAGTATTGTGTTCAATAGTCAAGTTCGCTAAAGTCACGAATTTGAATACATCATCTACGGTGCAACTGAGCAGTACAAAAATCGAGTTGATGATTATTGAAAAGGCAGAGAGCATGTTAGTAAACGTCAAAAGCTTTAGCAAGTAAATTGACTGGCGTTGATGAAAACAAATTTTCAACAAACAGGACGGTTATATGTATATTATTTGTCTTGATGCTTTCTGCGTCAGAAAAACGACGATCATTTCACGAAGAAATTGACGTTGACTGACCGATATTGTGATCAATTCATAGTTTAGGGAATAATGTTTAAAAGCACGCTCAACTTGCGTTTGACTGTCATCAATCGAATATACGATCAAAAGAAAATGTATTTTAAACATAATCCAAAATTAATATTAACTGTTAAATTAGTGTTTAAAAGTCAGACAAGAATGTATGATTAGAGTTTTTGTTGATTTCATTCAAACATTCCAAGCAGAGCGATGTATTTTAAGTTACGTTGCGTTAAGTTAAGTTGTCGAACTAAAAATAAAAATGTCGACAGGTTAAAAAATCAATTTATATCAACTTTTTTTCTATGTACTAAATATTGGGAAGAAATATCAAAAATTCGATAAAAGTCGATCCTTTTTTCGACTTTCTTTTTAGGCTGCTGACTTTTTGTCTAAGTTCGAAGCTAAACATTTTATGAACTAGTTACCAAAATAGGTATTCTTACATGCAAAAAAGTCGATATAAACCGACATTTCAATTAGTAAAATCGCCTTTTTTGCTGTAATATTCGTATAATATCGTCTGTTAGTTTTTTTATCCATTCATTCATTTATTTTTTTTTTATCGAAGATGATTACCTTGATATTTTGAACAAAATTCTCACAAAATAAGTAAGTTAAACCGATCAAAAACAATATTGAAAATACTTTGAGAATTAAAGAGTGTATATCTGCCAAAAACGTAGATCTACCAAATTGATTTTGAATCAAAAAATACATCAATGCTAAAATGTTCTGAATGCAAGTGGTAAAAATCGTCTATTTGATTTACCAATCATGAGTAGGTAGCCTATTCCAAAGCTATAAAAAAATATTTTTTTGAAATTAATATTTTAAGATTGCAAATATTTTTGCTTTTCTTATTATTTTTTTGCGTATATCTTTTGAGTTCTCGGGGGGGGTCATGACCCCGTGACCCCCCCCTTGTATACGCCGTTGACCAAAACCATATTTTTCAAAGCCAAATTTTAGCAATAATAACTATTATAATTATCAACAAAATAACAGAAATTATAATCCAAATAATAATCAAAACTACAATAAAAATCAAAATCCAAATCAAAATCAAAATTATAATAGAAACTATAATCCGAATAATTATCGACAACTATATAAAAGATTTGAACCTATAGAAGAAGATCCTAGATCATCTCAAATTAAAAGACTAGCAAAAACTACAAACTATGTAGAAGAAGCGGATAGCAAAAATGTAAATTTTCGTGTCTCAGCCTCGGATCAAAAACAGGATTACCCTTTATTGAATTAAGTAAAGGTCAAACAACAATTCGTTTACTTATTGATACTAGAGCTACAAAAAGCCCTCTCAGAGAAGAAGATACTCCCAAAGACTATATTAAATTAAGAAAAATCCCTTTAAATATAAAAACCGTCGGAAATAACATTATAATTAATAAAGACGTCATCATACCTAAAGATAAATTTATTTTTCCCGTAATCGAAGACTGTGAATTTCAGGTATAGAACTTTAACGAAGAATAATAAGAAATAATATACTTATCCAGATTTAAATAAGGAAGAAAAAATTAAATTGTTTCAAATAATAAAGGATTATAAAAAAGGAGATGATTTGACGTTCACAAATCATGTTAAACATAAAATTCCCACAGAAGATAACTCTCCACTTTATACAAGAATCTATCGTTACCCAGAAGTACATAAGTCTGAGGTTAATAGACAGATCAAAGAAATGTTAGAATCCAAAGTGATTCAACATTCCACATCGCCATACAATGCACCAATCTGGGTGGTGCCGAAAAAGGAAAACAATACGGGTAACTAGGAATGGCGTATTGTAATTGATTACAGAAAACTTAATTTAAAAACAAAAGAGGATAAATATCCTATGTCAAACATAGAGTCAATTCTAGATAAACTAGGGCATTGTAACTACTTTACAACTCTAGATTTAACCAAAGGTTTTCATCAAATCGAAGTTGATGAAAATGATAGAGAGAAAACCCCATTTTCTACTCTTTCAAGACATTACGAGTTCATTCGAATGCCCTTCGGGTTGAAAAACGCCCCATTAACGTTTCAGCGTTTGATGAATGAAATTTTAAAAGAATATATAGACAAAATCTGTCACGTTTATCTTGACGACATAATAATTTTTAGAACTTTTCTTGAAGAACATGTCTGTTCAATTAGGAAAATTTTAGGAGCTTTACGAAACGCAAATTTGAAAGTCTCACTGAATAAATCAGAATTTATGAGAAAGGAAACGGAATTTTTAGGTCATGTAATAACGCCTGAAGGGGTTAAACCAAACCCGAAAAAGATTGAAGCTATTCAAAAATTTCCCATTCCTAGTACAATAAAGGAAATTCAATCCTTTCTAGGACTTACCGGTTACTACCGCAAATTTATTTATGACTATGCTGGAATAATAAAACCCATGACCCAAGCATAATGCTTAAAAAAAGACGTTAAAATTAATATCAAAGATAAAAATTATATGGAATCATTTAAAAAACTTAAAAATTTAATGGTAAATGACCTAATAAATAGGCATCCTGATTTCCAAAAAGATTTCATACTTACTACCGATGCTTCAAACTTCGCAATTGGAGCAGTATTGATTCAATCTCATGGCTTAGCAATTTAAAGGAACCAAACAGCAAATTACAACGCTGGAAAACTAAACTTGAAGAACACGATTTCGAGATACAATATATTCAAGGAAAAGAGAATAAAGTGGCTGACGCCTTATCTCGAGTTAAAATAAATATGCTACAACAGAATGACTTAGCAACCATCCATAGTTCTGAATCAGATAATTCAAACCTTATTCCTATTAGTGAAAAACCGGTTAATTTATTTAATCGACAAATAATACTTGAAGTCAATGAAAATGATCATCAAGAAATTTTGTACCCACATGTTGGAAAAAGAAGAATAATATTCAGTAGGAGAGAATACAAAGAAGAAGATTTTATAAATATAATTAAAGAAGTAGATACTACAATGCTTAATTGCATATATATCAAAGAAGATGAAATATTTAAAAAATTCCAAGATATATGGAAAAATGAAAATTCATTAAGTACTAAAATTTTACAAAGAAGCACGATTTTATTAAAAGATATAAAAGAATTAGAAGCAAGAGAAATAATATTGATAAATCATAAGAATCACAATCATACTGGTATTGAAAAAACATACTTAGAAATAAAACGTGAATATTATACCTAACCTCAAAAATTCAATTAATAAAATAATGAATAATTGCTCAACTTTCATGGCAAAGTCAGAAAGAAATCCAATTAAGTTGCCATATGAGAAAACTGAAACTCCAAAAAGCCCAAATGATCATTATCATATCGATATATGGTTTGTAAGTAAAAAAGAAAAATATTTATCATGTATTGACAAATTTTCTAAATTTGCAGCAATTGAACCGATAAAATCAAAAACTTATATAGACGTAATAAACGCTCTTACTAAAATATTCTCATACATGAAAAAACCAAATAAAATAACTCTTGACAACGAAAACGCATTTGTTTCAGAAACACTAAGGAACTTTTTAGAAAATAACAAAATAACCACACATTATTGTACAGCAAATAGACACACCGGAAACTCCGATGTAGAAAGACTTCATGATAGTTTAAATGAACATATGAGAATCTTACAACAACTGCAAATATCCAATGAAGAAGATTTACCAATCAAACATGCTACTAAAGCCGTTGAATCATATAATAACGTGATTCATCTTAATACTAAAGAAAAATCAATTGATGTGCATTTCAATAAAATAGACAGCAAAATAATATACGAACGAATAGATAAAAATAATCTAAATAAAATAAATATAGGTCGAAAAGACAAAGAAATAGATGAAAATTATATCAAAATAACTCAGCCTGAGCAAATCAAAAATAAGGTTGTACCTAATCATAAAAAGGTAAAAGTAACTAATAAAATTAATAAGAAATATAAGTTAGACATAGGTAATAAATTTAAAAATATAAAAATAGAATAGCTTATAAAGATCAATTTCCCGTAAGAAAGAAATTTACACAAAATATCATTGATTCTAGATCCAATGAAAACAATGACATCAAGACTAGGAATACTAAGTAGAGACATTTTAACTACAGAAGAAATAAATAAATTTGGCATTAATATAAATAGCTTAGAAGAACTAAATCTCAGTTTAGCGCTATGCAAAACCAATATTATATTTATTATTAAAGTCCCCAAATTTATAGACGAATTATATAAATAAATAAACAAAGAGGAAGGATTTCAATTAAAAATTGATAAAAATTTATATTTAATGAAAGACAAGCAAATTTTCAATTATACTAAACATACAAAATATTTTAATAAGATCGAAGATGAATGTATAGAAAACCTCTTCAGGGAAAAAATGCAATGTAAATTAACAAAATATTTAAATGAAGGAGTAGTTGAAACAGGAAATAATAATGTAATCCTAATAAACGTAAAACTACAAAATTTGAAACAAAATTGTAACAAACAAAAAATTGTAAAATTGAAGTTGATCAAAAAATATATTCAAGAAATCAATATTTGCATGAAATAATTTTGCCAAATACTATTATGAATATTAATTACACAAAAATTGAAAACCTAACCTTCACTGACTTGCATTATCAAAATATAAGAAATTTGAAAGAAATCCAAGAATTAAAGTACAACCATAAAAATACCAAATTAACTATGTATATTATAATCATTGTAATCTTTATAGCTATTTCAGTTTATTTAATTCTGAAATATAAAAACAGAAAAATGGAAGTCATAAATGTAAATCTTCCAACGGTTGCTTTCCAACCATTAGAAGAATCTAAGGGGGAAGGGGTTATATCAGAGCCAGCTTGTGCGCCACCACGACTTGACTTTAAATTCAATAAATTGTAAACAAAGATGATGCGATGTATACAAATACCTTAAAATTGCATGTCAGCACCTCTTTGTCTTCAGCAACTTGTGCAAGAGATTTCACAATAAGAATTATGATATCATAGCATCATCCGCAGTCAAACCAAGATTTGCTGCATAGACATTTAAATATTATAAAAAGGGATCATTCGATCCCATACAGTTCAGTTCTTAAAGTATCATCTTCGTATAGCCTAAGATTTACCCCCACCAGTGGTAAGGAATCTGAAGCTTTAATAAATCAATAAATATTCTTTATTCAAAAATTAAAAAGTGTTTTATTTTTGTTGAAGTTCTCTAACGAGAACAGTAGAATCTATTTTTTTTTGATTAAAGGTGAACTTTATAATAAAAATGGCGCAGTCGGTAGGATACCAGTCAGAAATATAAGTGAAAATCATAAGAGACATGGTAATCCAGTGATCGAATCTCGTTTTTCGCGAAACATCATAACAACTCGTAACTCGTGATTGTGTGAAAAAATTTATATTTGTGAAAATCAATTCTAAGCTCAAAAGTTTGATGGACAAAATAAAGACAAACAAAAAATAAATAATTTTAAGCAACTCGTAACTCGTGATTGTGGACAATTTTTTTTGTGTGAAAAGCGAAAAATTTAAGATCGATTTAAACGAATATTGAATCTTTTCCGAAAGAATTATTTTAGTAGCTCAGGTCAGTGAATATGCCCTTTACTACGAAATCCATAGAGGAAAAATAATTCGAAAAAATTAAAAAGTAGAAAATAAAAATAAAAATTCAAGAAGCGAAAAATTAAATTAAAAAAAAAAAATAATAAAACAAAAGTGAGGTAAAAAACAAAATCAAAGAAAAAATATATAAAGAAATAAAATAAACCTGAAGGAAGAACATCTTTACGAGGCAAATATCCATGTCGAAAGCCCCAACGTGTTCTGAATGAAGGAAGTTTTTAATCGATCGAAACTTAGAAGACATAAAATCCACAACCAACAAGGAAACATCAACATGGAGCCCGCAGCAGCAGCACAACAGCAACAACAACAACATCAACAACAGTAACATCAACAACAACAACAACAAGCAGGTACCTAATAGAGTTTTAGAAATAAACCCTATAAATTATATAGAAAAATTACAAAATTTTGATGGAAGAACAGAAGATCTTCCGATTTTCATTCAAAATGTAGATGATATAATACCTACATTGCAAACATATAATGATCAGGGCCAAAGAATATGTGTAAATTTATTAAAAAGTAAATTCAAAGGTAGTGCAAGACAGGCTATAGAGATACACACTCATCTCTCACACTGGACAGAAATCAAAGAAATGCTAATAGAAAATTTTGGGGGATTTAAGAATGCAGGCCAATTATAAGAAGAATTACGCAGTAATAAAATTTTATAATTATATCCAAAAATCATTGTCATTATTGAACCGAAAGTGTGTTCAAGAAAATAATTTTATAGATATACCTAGAAATACGAGTACCAAGTACAAATTTTCAAAGAAAAACTTCCCGTTCACATGAGAACAATTCTTTATGCTTTAAAACCTACCACAATGGAACAAGCTCTCTATGAACTTAGTAGCGCAGGATTTCTTACTTTCCAATCAGGAAATACTGATGGAAAATTAAAAGAAAAATATAATAAACACAATGTTCAAAAAGAACGTTATAATCCACATAATCCTTTTAGGGAAACTGGCAACCAAAACCATATTTTTCAAAGCCAAATTTTAGCAATAATAACTATTATAATTATCAACAAAATAACAGAAATTATAATCCAAATAATAATCAAAACTACAATAAAAATCAAAATCCAAATCAAAATCAAAATTATAATAGAAACTATAATCCGAATAATTATCGACAACTATATAAAAGATTTGAACCTATAGAAGAAGATCCTAGATCATCTCAAATTAAAAGACTAGCAAAAACTACAAACTATGTAGAAGAAGCGGATAGCAAAAATGTAAATTTTCGTGTCTCAGCCTCGGATCAAAAACAGGATTACCCTTTATTGAATTAAGTAAAGGTCAAACAACAATTCGTTTACTTATTGATACTAGAGCTACAAAAAGCCCTCTCAGAGAAGAAGATACTCCCAAAGACTATATTAAATTAAGAAAAATCCCTTTAAATATAAAAACCGTCGGAAATAACATTATAATTAATAAAGACGTCATCATACCTAAAGATAAATTTATTTTTCCCGTAATCGAAGACTGTGAATTTCAGGTATAGAACTTTAACGAAGAATAATAAGAAATAATATACTTATCCAGATTTAAATAAGGAAGAAAAAATTAAATTGTTTCAAATAATAAAGGATTATAAAAAAGGAGATGATTTGACGTTCACAAATCATGTTAAACATAAAATTCCCACAGAAGATAACTCTCCACTTTATACAAGAATCTATCGTTACCCAGAAGTACATAAGTCTGAGGTTAATAGACAGATCAAAGAAATGTTAGAATCCAAAGTGATTCAACATTCCACATCGCCATACAATGCACCAATCTGGGTGGTGCCGAAAAAGGAAAACAATACGGGTAACTAGGAATGGCGTATTGTAATTGATTACAGAAAACTTAATTTAAAAACAAAAGAGGATAAATATCCTATGTCAAACATAGAGTCAATTCTAGATAAACTAGGGCATTGTAACTACTTTACAACTCTAGATTTAACCAAAGGTTTTCATCAAATCGAAGTTGATGAAAATGATAGAGAGAAAACCCCATTTTCTACTCTTTCAAGACATTACGAGTTCATTCGAATGCCCTTCGGGTTGAAAAACGCCCCATTAACGTTTCAGCGTTTGATGAATGAAATTTTAAAAGAATATATAGACAAAATCTGTCACGTTTATCTTGACGACATAATAATTTTTAGAACTTTTCTTGAAGAACATGTCTGTTCAATTAGGAAAATTTTAGGAGCTTTACGAAACGCAAATTTGAAAGTCTCACTGAATAAATCAGAATTTATGAGAAAGGAAACGGAATTTTTAGGTCATGTAATAACGCCTGAAGGGGTTAAACCAAACCCGAAAAAGATTGAAGCTATTCAAAAATTTCCCATTCCTAGTACAATAAAGGAAATTCAATCCTTTCTAGGACTTACCGGTTACTACCGCAAATTTATTTATGACTATGCTGGAATAATAAAACCCATGACCCAAGCATAATGCTTAAAAAAAGACGTTAAAATTAATATCAAAGATAAAAATTATATGGAATCATTTAAAAAACTTAAAAATTTAATGGTAAATGACCTAATAAATAGGCATCCTGATTTCCAAAAAGATTTCATACTTACTACCGATGCTTCAAACTTCGCAATTGGAGCAGTATTGATTCAATCTCATGGCTTAGCAATTTAAAGGAACCAAACAGCAAATTACAACGCTGGAAAACTAAACTTGAAGAACACGATTTCGAGATACAATATATTCAAGGAAAAGAGAATAAAGTGGCTGACGCCTTATCTCGAGTTAAAATAAATATGCTACAACAGAATGACTTAGCAACCATCCATAGTTCTGAATCAGATAATTCAAACCTTATTCCTATTAGTGAAAAACCGGTTAATTTATTTAATCGACAAATAATACTTGAAGTCAATGAAAATGATCATCAAGAAATTTTGTACCCACATGTTGGAAAAAGAAGAATAATATTCAGTAGGAGAGAATACAAAGAAGAAGATTTTATAAATATAATTAAAGAAGTAGATACTACAATGCTTAATTGCATATATATCAAAGAAGATGAAATATTTAAAAAATTCCAAGATATATGGAAAAATGAAAATTCATTAAGTACTAAAATTTTACAAAGAAGCACGATTTTATTAAAAGATATAAAAGAATTAGAAGCAAGAGAAATAATATTGATAAATCATAAGAATCACAATCATACTGGTATTGAAAAAACATACTTAGAAATAAAACGTGAATATTATACCTAACCTCAAAAATTCAATTAATAAAATAATGAATAATTGCTCAACTTTCATGGCAAAGTCAGAAAGAAATCCAATTAAGTTGCCATATGAGAAAACTGAAACTCCAAAAAGCCCAAATGATCATTATCATATCGATATATGGTTTGTAAGTAAAAAAGAAAAATATTTATCATGTATTGACAAATTTTCTAAATTTGCAGCAATTGAACCGATAAAATCAAAAACTTATATAGACGTAATAAACGCTCTTACTAAAATATTCTCATACATGAAAAAACCAAATAAAATAACTCTTGACAACGAAAACGCATTTGTTTCAGAAACACTAAGGAACTTTTTAGAAAATAACAAAATAACCACACATTATTGTACAGCAAATAGACACACCGGAAACTCCGATGTAGAAAGACTTCATGATAGTTTAAATGAACATATGAGAATCTTACAACAACTGCAAATATCCAATGAAGAAGATTTACCAATCAAACATGCTACTAAAGCCGTTGAATCATATAATAACGTGATTCATCTTAATACTAAAGAAAAATCAATTGATGTGCATTTCAATAAAATAGACAGCAAAATAATATACGAACGAATAGATAAAAATAATCTAAATGAAATAAATATAGGTCGAAAAGACAAAGAAATAGATGAAAATTATATCAAAATAACTCAGCCTGAGCAAATCAAAAATAAGGTTGTACCTAATCATAAAAAGGTAAAAGTAACTAATAAAATTAATAAGAAATATAAGTTAGACATAGGTAATAAATTTAAAAATATAAAAATAGAATAGCTTATAAAGATCAATTTCCCGTAAGAAAGAAATTTACACAAAATATCATTGATTCTAGATCCAATGAAAACAATGACATCAAGACTAGGAATACTAAGTAGAGACATTTTAACTACAGAAGAAATAAATAAATTTGGCATTAATATAAATAGCTTAGAAGAACTAAATCTCAGTTTAGCGCTATGCAAAACCAATATTATATTTATTATTAAAGTCCCCAAATTTATAGACGAATTATATAAATAAATAAACAAAGAGGAAGGATTTCAATTAAAAATTGATAAAAATTTATATTTAATGAAAGACAAGCAAATTTTCAATTATACTAAACATACAAAATATTTTAATAAGATCGAAGATGAATGTATAGAAAACCTCTTCAGGGAAAAAATGCAATGTAAATTAACAAAATATTTAAATGAAGGAGTAGTTGAAACAGGAAATAATAATGTAATCCTAATAAACGTAAAACTACAAAATTTGAAACAAAATTGTAACAAACAAAAAATTGTAAAATTGAAGTTGATCAAAAAATATATTCAAGAAATCAATATTTGCATGAAATAATTTTGCCAAATACTATTATGAATATTAATTACACAAAAATTGAAAACCTAACCTTCACTGACTTGCATTATCAAAATATAAGAAATTTGAAAGAAATCCAAGAATTAAAGTACAACCATAAAAATACCAAATTAACTATGTATATTATAATCATTGTAATCTTTATAGCTATTTCAGTTTATGTAATTCTGAAATATAAAAACAGAAAAATGGAAGTCATAAATGTAAATCTTCCAACGGTTGCTTTCCAACCATTAGAAGAATCTAAGGGGGGAGGGGTTATATCAGAGCCAGCTTGTGCGCCACCACGACTTGACTTTAAATTCAATAAATTGTAAACAAAGATGATGCGATGCATACAAATACCTTAAAATTGAATGTCAGCACCTCTTTGCCATCAGCAACTTGTGCAAGAGATTTCACAATAAGAATTATGATATCATCCATCGCATCATCCGCAGTCAAACCAAGATTTGCTGCATAGACATTTAAATATTATAAAAAGGGATCATTCGATCCCATACAGTTCAGTTCTTAAAGTATCATCTTCGTATAGCCTAAGATTTACCCCCACCAGTGGTAAGGAATCTGAAGCTTTAATAAATCAATAAATATTCTTTATTCAAAAATTAAAAAGTGTTTTATTTTTGTTGAAGTTCTCTAACGAGAACAGTAGAATCTATTTTTTTTTGATTAAAGGTGAACTTTATAATAAAAATGGCGCAGTCGGTAGGATACCAGTCAGAAATATAAGTGAAAATCATAAGAGACATGGTAATCCAGTGATCGAATCTCGTTTTTCGCGAAACATCATAACAACTCGTAACTCGTGATTGTGTGAAAAAATTTATATTTGTGAAAATCAATTCTAAGCTCAAAAGTTTGATGGACATTTTAAGCAACTCGTAACTCGTGATTGTGGACAATTTTTTTTTTGTGTGAAAAGCGAAAAATTTAAGATCGATTTAAACGAATATTGAATCTCTTCCGAAAGAATTATTTTAGTAGCTCAGGTCAGTGAATATGCCCTATACTACGAAATCCATAGAGGAAAAATAATTCGAAAAAATTAAAAAGTAGAAAATTAAAATAAAAATTCAAGAAGCGAAAAATTAAATTAAAAAAAAAAAAAATAATAAAACAAAAGTGAGGTAAAAAACAAAATCAAAGAAAAAATATATAAAGAAATAAAATAAACCTGAAGGAAGAACATCTTTACGAGGCAAATATCCATGTCGAAAGCCCCAACGTGTTCTGAATGAAGGAAGTTTTTAATCGATCGAAACTTAGAAGACATAAAATCCACAAACAACAAGGAAACATCAACATGGAGCCCGCAGCAGCAGCACAACAGCAACAACAACAACATCAACAACAGCAACATCAACAACAACAACAACAAGCAGGTACCTAATAGAGTTTTAGAAATAAACCCTATAAATTATATAGAAAAATTACAAAATTTTGATGGAAGAACAGAAGATCTTCCGATTTTCATTCAAAATGTAGATGATATAATACCTACATTGCAAACATATAATGATCAGGGCCAAAGAATATGTGTAAATTTATTAAAAAGTAAATTCAAAGGTAGTGCAAGACAGGCTATAGAGATACACACTCATCTCTCACACTGGACAGAAATCAAAGAAATGCTAATAGAAAATTTTGGGGGATTTAAGAATGCAGGCCAATTATAAGAAGAATTACGCAGTAATAAAATTTTATAATTATATCCAAAAATCATTGTCATTATTGAACCGAAAGTGTGTTCAAGAAAATAATTTTATAGATATACCTAGAAATACGAGTACCAAGTACAAATTTTCAGAGAAAAACTTCCCGTTCACATGAGAACAATTCTTTATGCTTTAAAACCTACCACAATGGAACAAGCTCTCTATGAACTTAGTAGCGCAGGATTTCTTACTTTCCAATCAGGAAATACTGATGGAAAATTAAAAGAAAAATATAATATACACAATGTTCAAAAAGAACGTTATAATCCACATAATCCTTTTAGGGAAACTGGCAACCAAAACCATATTTTTCAAAGCCAAATTTTAGCAATAATAACTATTATAATTATCAACAAAATAACAGAAATTATAATCCAAATAATAATCAAAACTACAATAAAAATCATAATCCAAATCAAAATCAAAATTATAATAGAAACTATAATCCGAATAATTATCGACAACTATATAAAAGATTTGAACCTATAGAAGAAGATCCTAGATCATCTCAAATTAAAAGACTAGCAAAAACTACAAACTATGTAGAAGAAGCGGATAGCAAAAATGTAAATTTTCGTGTCTCAGCCTCGGATCAAAAACAGGATTACCCTTTATTGAATTAAGTAAAGGTCAAACAACAATTCGTTTACTTATTGATACTAGAGCTACAAAAAGCCCTCTCAGAGAAGAAGATACTCCCAAAGACTATATTAAATTAAGAAAAATCCCTTTAAATATAAAAACCGTCGGAAATAACATTATAATTAATAAAGACGTCATCATACCTAAAGATAAATTTATTTTTCCCGTAATCGAAGACTGTGAATTTCAGGTATAGAACTTTAACGAAGAATAATAGGAAATAATATACTTATCCAGAATAATGGAGAAATATATTATGCGAATAGGATACTTAAGTTAAATGGAACACATATACCTCTGTTTCTCAACGCAAATGAGGAACCTGAGTATGAAGAATCTATTAACTGTTTTACTAAAATTATTCCACAAATTTCAATTCTGGATTCAATAATTGAAAAAGACTTAAGGACTACTCATTTAAATAAGGAAGAAAAAATTAAATTGTTTCAAATAATAAAGGATTATAAAAAAGGAGATGATTTGACGCTCACAAATCATGTTAAACATAAAATTCCCACAGAAGATAACTCTCCACTTTATACAAGAATCTATCGTTACCCAGAAGTACATAAGTCTGAGGTTAATAGACAGATCAAAGAAATGTTAGAATCCAAAGTGATTCAACATTCCACATCGCCATACAATGCACCAATCTGGGTGGTGCCGAAAAAGGAAAACAATACGAGTAACTAGGAATGGCGTATTGTAATTGATTACAGAAAACTTAATTTAAAAACAAAAGAGGATAAATATCCTATGTCAAACATAGAGTCAATTCTAGATAAACTAGGGCATTGTAACTACTTTACAACTCTAGATTTAACCAAAGGTTTTCATCAAATCGAAGTTGATGAAAATGATAGAGAGAAAACCCCATTTTCTACTCTTTCAAGACATTACGAGTTCATTCGAATGCCCTTCGGGTTGAAAAACGCCCCATTAACGTTTCAGCGTTTGATGAATGAAATTTTAAAAGAATATATAGACAAAATCTGTCACGTTTATCTTGACGACATAATAATTTTTAGAACTTCTCTTGAAGAACATGTCTGTTCAATTAGGAAAATTTTAGGAGCTTTACGAAACGCAAATTTGAAAGTCTCACTGAATAAATCAGAATTTATGAGAAAGGAAACGGAATTTTAGGTCATGTAATAACGCCTGAAGGGGTTAAACCAAACCCGAAAAAGATTGAAGCTATTCAAAAATTTCCCATTCCTAGCACAATAAAGGAAATTCAATCCTTTCTAGGACTTACCGGTTACTACCGCAAATTTATTTATGACTATGCTGGAATAATAAAACCCATGACCCAAGCATAATGCTTAAAAAAAGACGTTAAAATTAATATCAAAGATAAAAATTATATGGAATCATTCAAAAAACTTAAAAATTTAATAGTAAATGACCTAATAAATAGGCATCCTGATTTCCAAAAAGATTTCATACTTACTACCGATGCTTCAAACTTCGCAATTGGAGCAGTATTGATTCAATCTCATGGCTTAGCAATTTAAAGGAACCAAACAGCAAATTACAACGCTGGAAAACTAAACTTGAAGAACACGATTTCGAGATTCAATATATTCAAGGAAAAGAGAATAAAGTGGCTGACGCCTTATCTCGAGTTAAAATAAATATGCTACAACAGAATGACTTAGCAACCATCCATAGTTCTGAATCAGATAATTCAAACCTTATTCCTATTAGTGAAAAACCGGTTAATTTATTTAATCGACAAATAATACTTGAAGTCAATGAAAATGATCATCAAGAAATTTTGTACCCACATGTTGGAAAAAGAAGAATAATATTCAGTAGGAGAGAATACAAAGAAGAAGATTTTATAAATATAATTAAAGAAGTAGATACTACAATGCTTAATTGCATATATATCAAAGAAGATGAAATATTTAAAAAATTCCAAGATATATGGAAAAATGAAAATTCATTAAGTACTAAAATTTTACAAAGAAGCACGATTTTATTAAAAGATATAAAAGAATTAGAAGCAAGAGAAATAATATTGATAAATCATAAGAATCACAATAATACTGGTATTGAAAAAACATACTTAGAAATAAAACGTGAATATTATACCTAACCTCAAAAATTCAATTAATAAAATAATGAATAATTGCTCAACTTTCATGGCAAAGTCAGAAAGAAATCCAATTAAGTTGCCATATGAGAAAACTGAAACTCCAAAAAGCCCAAATGATCATTATCATATCGATATATGGTTTGTAAGTAAAAAAGAAAAATATTTATCATGTATTGACAAATTTTCTAAATTTGCAGCAATTGAACCGATAAAATCAAAAACTTATATAGACGTAATAAACGCTCTTACTAAAATATTCTCATACATGAAAAAACCAAATAAAATAACTCTTGACAACGAAAACGCATTTGTTTCAGAAACACTAAGGAACTTTTTAGAAAATAACAAAATAACCACACATTATTGTACAGCAAATAGACACACCGGAAACTCCGATGTAGAAAGACTTCATGATAGTTTAAATGAACATATGAGAATCTTACAACAACTGCAAATATCCAATGAAGAAGATTTACCAATCAAACATGCTACTAAAGCCGTTGAATCATATAATAACGTGATTCATCTTACTACTAAAGAAAAATCAATTGATGTGCATTTCAATAAAATAGACAGCAAAATAATATACGAACGAATAGATAAAAATAATCTAAATGAAATAAATATAGGTCGAAAAGACAAAGAAATAGATGAAAATTATATCAAAATAACTCAGCCTGAGCAAATCAAAAATAAGGTTGTACCTAATCATAAAAAGGTAAAAGTAACTAATAAAATTAATAAGAAATATAAGTTAGACATAGGTAATAAATTTAAAAATATAAAAATAGAATAGCTCATAAAGATCAATTTCCCGTAAGAAAGAAATTTACACAAAATATCATTGATTCTAGATCCAATGAAAACAATGACATCAAGACTAGGAATACTAAGTAGAGACATTTTAACTACAGAAGAAATAAATAAATTTGGCATTAATATAAATAGCTTAGAAGAACTAAATCTCAGTTTAGCGCTATGCATAACCAATATTATATTTATTATTAAAGTCCCCAAATTTATGGACGAATTATATAAATAAATAAACAAAGAGGAAGGATTTCAATTAAAAATTGATAAAAATTTATATTTAATGAAAGACAAGCAAATTTTCAATTATACTAAACATACAAAATATTTTAATAAGATCGAAGATGAATGTATAGAAAACCTCTTCAGGGAAAAAATGCAATGTAAATTAACAAAATATTTAAATGAAGGAGTAGTTGAAACAGGAAATAATAATGTAATCCTTATAAACGTAAAACTACAAAATTTGAAACAAAATTGTAACAAACAAAAAATTGTAAAATTGAAGTTGATCAAAAAATATATTCAAGAAATCAATATTTGCATGAAATAATTTTGCCAAATACTATTATGAATATTAATTACACAAAAATTGAAAACCTAACCTTCACTGACTTGCATTATCAAAATATAAGAAATTTGAAAGAAATCCAAGAATTAAAGTACAACCATAAAAATACCAAATTAACTATGTATATTATAATCATTGTAATCTTTATAGCTATTTCAGTTTATTTAATTCTGAAATATAAAAACAGAAAAATGGAAGTCATAAATGTAAATCTTCCAACGGTTGCTTTCCAACCATTAGAAGAATCTAAGGGGGAAGGGGTTATATCAGAGCCAGCTTGTGCGCCACCACGACTTGACTTTAAATTCAATAAATTGTAAACAAAGATGATGCGATGTATACAAATACCTTAAAATTGCATGTCAGCACCTCTTTGTCTTCAGCAACTTGTGCAAGAGATTTCACAATAAGAATTATGATATCATAGCATCATCCGCAGTCAAACCAAGATTTGCTGCATAGACATTTAAATATTATAAAAAGGGATCATTCGATCCCATACAGTTCAGTTCTTAAAGTATCATCTTCGTATAGCCTAAGATTTCCCCCCACCAGTGGTAAGGAATCTGAAGCTTTAATTAATCAATAAATATTCTTTATTCAAAAATTAAAAAGTGTTTTATTTTTGTTGAAGTTCTCTAACGAGAACAGTAGATTCTATTTTTTTTGATTAAAGGTGCACTTTATAATAAAAATTACATATATATGAGTTCAGGTTTTGTTTGTCAAAAATGATCAATTAAATGTAAATGTAAAATGAAAGAACTTCACTTTCTCAGGATCCCGAATATTGTGCACAGCATTAAAGGTGATCTGGTGATTTACTAAACGTTGATTGATTATTTCTTCTATGTTTTTTTGGTTTAATTCAATTAATTCGGATTACGGTATAAGATATTCGATATTCAAGATCGGATACTAATCCTACTTTAGTTTTTGCACCGATCAAAAAAAAAAAAACAAGAAGATTTAAATATGCGTAAGTCACGATGGATGGGGGCGTTACACTTTTTATTTCTATATATCTTAACTAACTTATTGAACCAACCTTTAATTTTATTGGTTTCAACATTTTATTCTTTTGGTTACTTATGTTTTATTATTGGAACTATTCTTTAAAAGCTATCTTTTATCTATACTACTTTTATTTCACTATTATAATTATAACTTTACTTTTCTTTTTTACCAGACTACCTTTTATTTAAAAAACAAACTATATCAATTCAATCGAAACCATTATTCTCTTCCACATTCACAATTTAAATTTTGTTTACTTCAAAACATCAACCGAATTTAATTTCCTTTCCTTGGCCGATTGTATATTTTCTTTTTTTGTTTTTTTTTTCAAATTCTTTAATCTAATTTTCTTAAGGTAAGTAAACAAAAACAGTTAATCACTTTCTTTAGATTTCTTAATGCACTTAATTGTATAGTCTTTTATCCTTTAATTTTGATTTTTTTTTATCTCTCATTATAATTTTCCTTTTTAACACTAGTCCTTTCTTTTAATGGTCTTTTCGCTTTTATTTCTTTAACTATTTTTTTCTTTTCAGCTTTAATATCATTTTTCGTTTAGCTACATATATCATCCTTTCTTTCTTTTCAAATTTTCTTTTTTTCTTTTAAATTTTCTTTTCAGCTTTTAACTCATTGTTCTTTTTTTTTCAAATTTTCCTTTTTTCTTTTGATTTACTTTTTTTACACTTCAGAATTCTTTGTTGTAGTGAGCTTAAAGCAAGCTGCATTCTACAAACAGAGGCTCATCATGAGTGCATGTGTTAGTGGTTAGTAGATTAAGTAAGCTAACACAAACACATAAATAAATAAATAAATAAACATTAGCAAAACTTAACAATTACAAAACATAGAATATTAGAAACATAATATAAAACATTTAAGAAAACAAAATTAAAAATTCACGAGAGTGGAGCACTGGTGCCCAACAATGTTTTTAATCCAATTTTACTTAGGTTAAAATCAACAACGGAAGCGTTTAAATTAAAAAGTCTGCACAAACGGTTAAGAGGTTCGTGTTTACAATAGTTAGTTCTATGAAAAGGAACGTGAAAAAGTTCAAATCTTCGTAGATGGTGAGCTCCTCCGCGGTAGTTAATGCCTACACATGCTAACAAGTCAGCAGCATCAATTTCACCACTGATAAGTTGGTGGAAAAATATTAAATCACTATTAACACGCCTTTCATATAAAGTTTGAAGTTGCAGAAGCTTAATTCTGTGTTCATAAGGTGTCAGGTTGTACGGATCAGCCCAAGGGAGTCCTTTCAAGGCGAAACGAATGAAGTTATGTTGTATTGATTCAACACGGCTTTTATGAATTATGAAAGGGGTCCATACTTGGGAAGCGTACTCGAATTGGGGTCTCACATAACAGTTGTATAAGGAAAGAGTAACGTATGGATCGTTAAACTCCTTTGCCCAGCGTTTTATGAATCCCAGCATGGAACTCGCTTTATTTACAATAAAGTTAATATGTACCGTAAAATCTAAATCAGAACTAAAGTGAACACCCAGGTCTTTGAAACTTAAAACACGACAGAGTGTGTGCTCTGAAATGAAATAATCAAAAGCACTCACTACTCCCTTTGTAGAGAAAGTTATACTTTGGCATTTCACTGGGTTAAGAGAAAGGCCATTTTTCCCACACCAAAGATTGAAACTGTCAATATCAGCCTGCAAGAGAACATGGTCATGATAAAATTGTTCTGTTTTGAAAATCTTCATATCGGCAGCGTATATAAGAATATCACTATAGCGTATGCATGAGGTACACCCGAGTGAGCACTGAAAGAGTTTGAAAGACAATTTCTGAATTTTGCCTGATAAGCTCTTTTTACAAGATAGGACTTTATCCATGATATAACAACCGTCGGAAAACCAAAGGTTTTAAGTTTGAATAAAATAATTTCATGACTAAGTTGATCGAACGCTTTCGAAAAAGTCAGTGTATATGCAATCAACTTCATTTCCGTTTTCTAATGCATTAGAACATTTATGCAAAAAGGTAAGGAGATTTGTTACCGTTGACTTTCTTCTCACAAATCCATGCTGTTGATCACATATAATACTTTTAGTATGAAATGCCAGGCTCTCACATACAACTTGTTCAAAGAGCTTTGGTATGCATGACAGCTTTGCTATGGGCCGAAAGTTCTTTATATCATTTTTTTCACCTTTTTTAAAAATTGGTGTAAGAAACGATTTTTTTCCAAAATTGGGGAAATATGCCTGTCCTTAAAGACAACTGGAACAAAAATTGAAGGGGTTGAAGTAAAAAAAAAAAATCCATCTGGACCAGATGAGTAATCATCATTTAATGATGAGAGAAGGTCTAAGATAGTACACAGTGGCACTGGTATATTATTGAGCTAGTTTGGGCATAGGTATGTAAGTTTTTAAAATAATCTTCGTCAACATCTAAGGGCTTGTCAACAAAAGAATTACGAACATTTTTTGCAAAAGCGTTACAGATATCAATGGTTTCCAGTAACGAACAATTTTCATACACGAAGTTCGTTGGATAACCATCTGAGTTTTTTTAGAATTAACAAACCTCCAAAATGCCTTTGGGTCATGTTTTAGTGAACTACCTATTTCGTTTACATGGTTAGTGTATAGATTTTTTGAGTCTTCAAAAAGGGTTATGTAGGAGTTGTGGTCTACTGGCGAAAGAGTTCTTAAGTACACTTTCCATGCTCTGTTGCTTTTATTTCGGAGTGTTTTTAGCTCTTTCGTATACCATGAGTGACAAAAGTTCATATTCTTTGATATTTTTAAAGGGATAGTATTATTAATGCAGTTGTTAAGGACGGAATAAAAACTAAAAACTGCTTCGTCAATATCGCTGGACCCAGATATATTCTCAATACCAGACCTAGCTATTTCTTCTGAAAGCAACTGAAAGTCTGCTTTTTTGAAGTCCAAAGTATATGAACAATCATAAGGGTTACTGTTTTCAGTAAGGTGATTGCTTAAGTCAAAAAAAATATCCAAAGGCGGATGATAGTTATCTAAATTAGTGACCCCAGAACTAGATTCCAGAACCAAGGTACTACTAGCGTCCGAAGAAAATACCAAACCGAGAATTCGATTTTTAGAATTTTTAATACAGCTTACTTGCTGTAAGTCAGTAGAAATTATTCTATCGAGAAGTAGAAGATCATTTTGAGAAGAAGTTAAAGAAGCTTCTTGATAGGATTCGTCATCAGAAGGAACCCACTCAATGTAAGTAAATTAAAATCACCCAGAAGTAATATGTTGCTGTTGGAGCAAGACAAGTCAAGAACAATACTATCTTACTATCTACACTATTGGTCAAATATTATATTATTAATATATATACTTTTCTTAAATGTCACTTTCACTTTCTCATTTTTTTTTTTGTTTTTAAAAAAAAAAAATTACTTTCACTTTCAGCACCTTTCTGGAATATTTCCTGATTCCCAGGGACACTATTTATTGGCGCTTGTGCCACTCAACGATGAGACGATCTTGATGGAATTCTTGAATTGGATCCAATATTCTATTTTGATTGGTGGTGGGAAGCTAAGGATTTCAATGAAAATCAAAATTAGATTAGATCTTGCGTCTTTTAGATTTTAACAAAAAAAACTTAACACTTTACCTGGTCGATTTATTGAATCTCGATGAGACTGACGGTGTTGGATTCGGGTTCTCGCCCCGAGGGAAAATGTTGTTGTTGAAAGTTACTACTTTTTGACTCTCGTAGACAGTTCGCCCACGCCCTGTAACTTCTTGTAGAAGTAGATAACTTCAAGATTTGCTTCTCTATCAAAGAGTCGCACAAGCAAAAAATTTTGTCTGGTCAAGGGCCATTTGGCCATAAAAATTTATGTTCTCGGAAGAATAAAGCCCTATGATGTTTCCCACCACAGTATCCTCAACATGGATTCCACCCGATGGGATCGATGCTATCGATCAAGCTCTACCAACCAGAGAAATCTGTCGGTATGACGTTTTTTTGTTTTTTATTATCCCTGGCCGATACAAATGATTTTCGGCAATGGGACTGCCAATACCGATGACAGAAGTTGTTTTTTTTTTGTTGGAGAAATGCTACCTCGTGAGCCTGCCCCACCTATGTAAGAATACTGGACTCGAATCAATGTTGAGGGGACTTTCGTTGCCAACTTAAACAGTGGGCGTCCCGGAAAGTTCGTCTGGACTGACTCTTTTTCTAAAGAAAGAAAATTCTATTTAGAAAGGAAACAAAATTTGTACTCGTATATACAACTACGTAAGTAGGTTCGTCCTTACTAGGTCTTTTGTTTCTATTTCTTATAGATTCTTTTATGGCCTTCACGTTGTTAAAAAAACTCTCGATGAAGGAATCCTTTCCGTATCCTTGTAGGCTAGTACAAAAAAGGAAAACTTCTTGTGCTTTCCTTCGATTAACACGTCCACTTCCTTTTTTTTATAGGCATTTCCTTATTATGTAGGCACTGATCGCGGAAATTATTTTTAGGTGAACTGCTTCGGCTGGTGACTCGATCAAAAAGAATTTAACATCTCGATTAAAAGCACGAGAATGCCGAGCAGAAGAACCACGGAGATTTTGCCGAAGTAAAATATGGAAGGCGAAACGGATATGGTTGATTTGGAACGGGACGGCTCGGACCAATGAGGTGTTAAATTCCAGCCATACCGACCAAAGAAATGTATGTGTCAACCCAATAGTTTTAAGTCACGTCGAGTCAAGCTCATGTGCTCGAGTGGGAGCAACTATTTTTGTTATGCTGGTTAATTTGAAAGTTTTAATTGTGTATAATGAGAAAAATAAGCTTTTACAGAAATATAGCTGCTTTTTTCTTGTGGAACTTATTGACTTTTTATTTAAAGATGGATGGAATAGAAGTTAAATAGATTATACTCTTCTTTTGGGAAATTTTTTTTTGTTTTGGTTCCAAGGAATAAGATTAATTTTATTTATTTTTTGTCAGGTAGCAGAATTTATAGGGCCGTTTCCTGCAAAGCATATCCTTTTTTGTTGCCTTCCACAGGTAAAAAAAAAGGATATGAAAAGAAACCATTGTTTTGTAGTTCGAAAGAGTCTCATGCACAGCTGCAAGAGCCGGTCAACCTCTATGAAGTCTCGATAACTGATTCTTTTTTTTTTAACATAATTACTTTTGTAGGTCTTTCGAATGAGTGACGGTTTTGTGACCTTTGGCATTCACGACTTCGTATAAGTTATTACCTACGATTTTTGAGACTGTGACTTTATTGAACTTCGCTTTGAGATGTTTAGCCGCATCGCTTAACATAAAATTACGTTTCTAAAGAATGTCTCCCACCTGGTATGACACCACCCTGCTTCGCAAATTATAAGTCTTTTCATAAGCTTCATGCGTCCTCTATAATGCTGACTTCAAATAGGTATGTAGAACGTTCATTCTAGCTGTTTTTGGAAGAAAATCAATCTCGGAGTGATTCAACACACTTAACTGACGCAATAGCTTATAATCCGCCCCGTGCTCAATGATACGCTGCCCCAAGAGATTTTCATAGGGGGACATGCCAATTGCGGAGTGCACTGTCGAGCGTAAGTTGCTTCCTATCGAGAACAAGTTTATGTCCCAATTTTGTCTGTCTAGGGTCTATGTATGCTCGAATTGCTGCAAGTATTGAGTGATTTACTCTCTCACTCGCGTTTGCCGGAGGCGAACAAACCGCGGTTTTATAATGAGTTATTCCAAACATTCTTATCATTTTTTGAACTTCATGGCCAACGAATTGGCTACCGTTATCGGAAAGGATACTTTCCGGGACCCCAAAAATTAAAAAGATATCTTCCTGCAAAAATGTTATTACTGACTGAGCGTTAGCTTTCCGGAGTGGTTTGATCAGGACGAATTTCGTCAGTTGGTCTAGAGCTATAACTATTTGAGTATTACTATTTTTGGTCCAGGGGTAAGGGCCCAGAAAGTCAATATACAGGTGTTGAAATGAACGGTCTACTGAAAATGATTTTCCCATTTCTGCTCTTAAAACGGTATTAGAGGCTTTGGTTGTTTTACAGATTTCGCAATTCTCTAGAAATAACTTAACATGAGATGCCATATTTGGCCAAAAGAATTGCTGGCGTAATTTATAGAGTGTCTTTGTAATACCTCCATGAGAAGCTCTCGGTGGGCAATGAGCCAACGAGACCAAACGGTTAGTCAGCGCTGCTGGAATCCACAATTTCCAGACTAAATCATCCTGGAGTGGGTTTCCTGTGCAATGTCTGACCTTCTTGTATACGAAACCGTCCGAAACTTGAAGGTCAGGAAGCTGTTCTTTGTTTTGTCCGATGTGTTCGATAATTTGAAGATACTCGTCTAATTTAAAACTTGTATCCTCCAAATCTATGTGAAGAACATCGGGATCCGTTGACATCGACTCCGGTGGACATACTGTTGAATGCAGTGCCTCTACCTCATAAATTTGGGATAGAGCATCTGGCACTACATTCAAGGTACCCTTCCGGTGTTCGATGCCAAAATCGAATCCTTGTAGCTTGAGACTCCAGCGCGCTAACCTCCCCGTTGGATCTCGCTCATCAGTCACTTCAAACTAGAGTGGTCTGTGACCACAGTGAACCTATACCCTTCAACGTACGGTCGAAATTTTTGAATACCCTTCACTGCTGCCAAACATTCCTCCGTTCCGAATAGTTACGTTGGGCAGAATTCAATTTTTGCGAATAATAATAAATCGGCCGTTCGGCTCCACTTTCATCTTTCTGGCATAGAACGCACCCAATACCCGAGGCTGATGCATCACATAGGATTATAAACGGTTTAGAAAAATCTGGATTAATAAGAACAAGATCTGACGTAAGAGCTGACTTAATCGCTTCAAAAGCACTTTCCACTTCCTTCCCAAATTCGAATTTTTTTTCCTATTTTTAAGGTGTCTGTCATGGGTGCAGCCATAGTCGAAAAGTTCCCGACAAATCTGCGGTACCACCCCGTCATGCCGAGAAATCTCCGTACTTGTATGGGTGTCTTTTGTGTAGGAAAATCCAGAATAGCGGTAACTTTTGCCGGATCCGGCTTCAAACAACAATGGCCAACTACATAGCCCAAGTATTGGAGCTCCTTGAAGCAGAACTTCGACTTCTCGACGTTTATCGTCAAGCCTGCTTCAAGTAACCTTTTCCCTATTATTCCTAGTATTCGAAGGTGTTCTTCAAAGTTCTTTGATACTCGTATTACCAATAAGTCATCTAGGTAGACGAATACTTGCTCTCTTAACTCCGTAGGTACGACCAGGTTCATCAAATAGGTGAGGCTTTGGGCAGCGTTGTAAAGGCCGAAAGGCATTACCTTAAATTGGTAAAGTGGCCTACCAGGGACAGTAAAAGCCGTCTTCTCCCGCGACCTTTGCTCCAGCGGTATCTGCCAGTACGCATCTTTCAGGTCCACACTCGAAATGAAGTGTGTCTCTGAAAGTCGTGCTAACAGTCCCTCTATGTGAGCAACTGGGCTCGCATTCTTCTTTGTTACTAGGCTCACTTTACGAAGGTCCAAGCACAGGCGGTTTTTCCCAGGTTTTCGTACAAGTACTACTGGAGAAGACCATGCGCTTGAACTCTCTTCGATGACCCCCAAAGCAAGCATGCGATCCAATTCCTCATACACCAGGGCTTGTATCGCTGGAGAAATGGGATAATGACGTTGCTTTATTGGCTGCGCCTCTCCCGTATCAATGAAATGTTTAATCAAGTGAGTTTTCCCTAAGCCTTTCGTAGTAAATGACGGAAACTGTTTGATCGTTTCTCGAATTGATTCACGTTCCTGATCGCTCAGGTCGCACTCGACAGCACTATCTACCTCTTTTGCTGTTACGTTGGGTAGAGAAATTTCTGTAATGATATGTGGAGCTAGCTGAAAAATTCTCCAGGAGTCCACTCCTAAATATAACATTTCCGTCAGCGGTAGTACAACGAACAAATCCACAAGCCGAAGAGGCTTTGCCTCGGTAATGGACTTGGGCCTGCACCATGCCGACTATAGACTGTTTTTTCCGTGTGCGGTGGAAATTGAAGAGAAATACTTTTTAAATCGTATTTGGTTTTCCTTAAGAAAATCAAGAGAACCAGCTCCAAGACAGCTCACGCTTGTTCCAGAATCAAGCAAACCAAGAATCTTTTTCCCGAAAATTTCAACAGATAAGAATGGACGTGGATCATCCGGTGAACTGTTCAAAGTCGTGGCTGCAACAGATTTATACTGAGCTCTTTTTTCTTCATCCGTTCTCTTAACTTCTTAACCTTTTCGGATGGAAAAGTAACTATCCTTTTACGCGCTTCATAATAATCTTTGATTCGCTGATGAATCATTTTTCTCGGAAGATAAGACTTTACTTCATTTGTTTTTTTAGGGTTGTTCAAAGAATCTTCCCTACTTTTTGATTCGTCAGGTGTATGTCGGAGTAGAGTTACTTTGACTAAATTGTATTTTTTTTTCTCATTTTCCGGGTTCTCCGCCCTCGAGCATTTCCCCCCGGTCGAAGGATTGCTCGACGATCGGTTTCCCGAACTCTGTAGCAATTTGGGGTTATAACATTGTCACGACCACATAGAAAACAAAATGGGTTTCTTTTAGGATTGTCGCACTCCCTGAAAGTATGCCCTTCTGCTATACAGTTCAAACATTTAAGTATGTTGGCTTCCCTTTGGTAGGCCTCAACTTTCGCGGGAACTGTAAAGTCAGAGACCTCCTGCAAATTGTCTAACTCACTTACTTGTCGTCGCGGTTGTGTTGTATTATTAATCGGATACTTGGCTCGAGGTATTTCATATCCGTTCAAAAATGTTTCTATTGTTCGGCAAACGTAAACCATTTTCGCTATGCGTACTAAATGTGACCAGCAACTCTCCCATCCTTCGACGAACATTCTGTTTAATGAGCTCTATTATTTCTTTGACTGGTTTTGGTGTCCGCAATCTTGAGTTGAACTTAATGAGATCATCATAAAAATCGTCGAGACTTTCGTTTGGCAATTGTTTTCTGTCTGACATTTTTCGTGATAATTCACTATCTGTCTCAAGGCTTCTATATTGCTCGAGAAGAGCTAAACGTAAGGCCGACCAGGTAGCATGTGGGTTGTTCTTTAAGAACATCCAATACCATGTTTCTACTCGGCCAGTAATAAAATGGTGAAAATTCTCAACGACTTCTACCCAGGTTTCGTTGTAACTGTCTTTGACACGTTAAAGGCGGAACAGAAAATCGTCGATGGACATGTTCTTATGGTCGAATTTAATTCCCCATTTGTGGTAATGGGGGAAGCGAAACACTGAAGAGGATGGGGACGGTGCTGGACCTGGTGTGGGGTGGTTTTGGTTCGAGTCCACGGGTGAGACATTCATGTTTAAATTACTCAGTGTTGTGTTACTAAGAAGTTGTTGACATTAGACCCACGAGCCATATCGACTGGATGCACCTCATGTGCATTAGTTGAGTGAGCGTTGTAAGTAGGATTAGTAACGTCACGTTGCTGGGAATCAAATTGGTGTGGTTGTACTACAGGAGTGGTAGTGTTATATAAGCCCCGAACATCTTGAGTGATCGGAGGGGGAGCTGGAGTGACGCCAGCTAGGGTTTCTCGCACTATAGCTTTAACCTGTTCTAATAACTCTGTATGGTTTCGTTCCAACTCACTCCGTATGAAGCGTTGGTCTTCCGTTCGCTTGAGACCTACTGTGGCTTCCACTACCTCCTGTATGTAAGTTTCAAAATGTTCTTGATCCTTAGAAACATTGTTGTCTCTAGGACTTGAAGATGTTCTATGATCTACCAAGGGTTGGCTACTGATTTCGGTAAGTCCCCCTGTTAGGTTATTACCCGATCCCGTCGGTACTTCTTCCTCCTCACTCTCATTTTTCGAAGAAGAACGTTGCTTGCTGGTCCCTGCTGTTCTCGGGAACTTTTACTTTTAGGGCACCCTCTAGTAAGCATTTTCACAAGTGCAAAAATCTGCCCTCAAAACTTATTGATTATTTGGAAGTATAAAAAATGTGTACTTATTTGATTTATATATTTTGTTCACCTTTTCATAAAAAAAAAAGATTTTCTTGTTACAAAACAAAAACAATATCAATATCTAGCTAGAAAATTAAAAAAAAACTTTTTATCAATCAATTTTTTCTTTTTGTAATAAAACTCAATAATGTATCTGGTTTCTATTAAACTGATAATTAAAAGAAAAACTAACTTTGACTCTATTTCATAAACGATTCTGGTAAGTGAATGTGAATTGTGAAAGTGGTGGTCCCTCACAAAAAAAAAACAGAAACGGTTTTCCAAATTCCCTTCCTAAAAAGGTAACTTAGTTTCCAAAAAAAAAGATTATAAATAAACGTTCCTTAATATTTTTAAACTCTAAGATATCTCATAAAAACTTCGTCTCAAAAACTCCTACTCCCTCTTCACGTACAACTGACGAAAGCCAGGAAATATCTTTGTCCCTAGCCATCCGGATAACGAGTCGAGTTTTTCGATGTTCGTAAGACAAGAACGTGTTAATAAATTTTCAAGCTCTTCATATGATGTAAATAAATATTCTTTGATGGAATGTTTTTATTGGTAAGGTCTAGTCTCAAACCTTAGCAGCATTCGTAGATCAGAAAATACTTCCTTCATTCTACTGGACAAAAGTCTTGATCCCAACCAAACGAATAAAAACTTTCAACATTTTGCATCCTTATGATTAACTACTTACGCTTCATTGCTATCAAGTACTCAAAAAAATATCCAAATACGGACACTGAAACCGCAAGGTCAAATCACGGGTCAAGCATAACAGTACAAACCACGTTGCAACGATAGGAGTAAAAAAGAAACAATCCTAACTCCTCGAACAACTGTGGAGTTACGAAACGCAAAGGTGACAGTAACACAAGGAAGCAAAACTTCCACCCTCAAATTTTTTTTCCAAAAAAAAAATTTTTTGGTGAAAAATCGACATCACTACTCGTATTTTAGTTTGAGCTACAAAAAAAATTGGTCACTAAATTCGGGCCCCACGTTGGGCGCCATCTGTAACGGTTTAAAGAAAAACTTTTAATATAATAGCATGTATTATTATGGCATGCGAACTCACATACCTACAACTGTTCACTTGAGAAAAGAAAGGTTTGAAAACCCATCGGTTCATAACCCCAAAAAAAAATCAAACCGACCATCACACCGATTGAGTATCATAAAAGACCTCTTTATCAAAATAAACCAAAGGTCAACAACCTCTACTTTCTCTCAAAGTTTTCCCTTAACGAATTTTCCCACCCTTAGGACCGATGTCTACAGACCCATCGGCCCGTCCGGGCAGTAGTCGAAAGGGGGTGTCCCAAAGCGTTAGAACCCGGAGGCCTGCTGGTTGCCGTGCTAAGCTCGTCAATGGGGGGGATCTTGTTTCCCACTTAGGGACAGTGTTACATATTTCAGGTCAAAAATCTTAGTTGGAGATCGATTGTATTGGTATCCATCTTTTTAAAGACGTAGGGCCCGAATTTAGTTCCCGGTATTAAATAATTTTACTTCTCTGACTTTTCTTAGAGGAGGACATGGACGTTTGTGTCCTCGGAGCTTTCTTCACCCACCCTTAATAGTGCTTCAAAAACAATTAATATTCATGAAACACTCCGACGCCATCACTGTTGCTCCATAATTATGTAATGGCCCTAAACGAAAAAGGGAAATTAAAACAAATTTCCCTCACATCTTCATCAGGAACCCGCCTTGACCATCACCATCTTCACATCCACTTACCAAATTTTTTTTCTGTTTTAAGATTCCATATTTAACCTTTTAACCTCAGTTGGAACCTTCGTAATTGTACCTATTTCACTACGAAACATCAACAAATCCAAATGGAAATAAACTTCCCACGAAAAGAAAATCGTCTCTGGATACTAACGGATACGAAAAACGAAAAAAAGAAATTATTTCTTTCATTGCTTTTACTTAAAGCACCATTAATTTGCTTATTCTTGAAATTCTCAATATAAATGTAAATTGTTATTCCTTATCGTCCCCATACTCCGTTAAAAACCTTAATAATACTTTTTACTTTAAACGTTTCTTCATTCTTAACTCTTAAAAAAAATTACTTTGCTCATTATCAAAAAAAAAAAGCTCAAAAGTAGGTAGGATCTATTCTCAGAAATCTCAGAATGATCCCTTTAACCGATTGTTATTTATCATTTAATTTTTCGTTTTATAGATACATACATACATATATATGATTTCAGGTTTAATTCAATTAATTCGGAGTACGGTATTAGATATTCAAGAACGGATACTAATAGTACTTTAGTTTTTACACCGATCAAAAAAAAAACAAGAAGATTTAAATATGCGTAAGTCACGATGGATGGGGGCGTTACACTTTTTATTTCTATATATCTTAACTAACTTATTGAACCAACCCTTAATTTTATTGGTTTCAACATTTTATTCTTTTGGTTACTTATGTTTTATTATTGGAACTATTCTTTAAAAGCTATCTTTTATCTATACTACTTTTATTTCACTATTATAATTATAACTTTACTTTTCTTTTTTATCAGACTACCTTTTATTTAAAAAACAAACTATATCAATTCAATCGAAACCATTATTCTCTTCCACATTCACAATTTAAATTTTGTTTACTTCAAAACATCAACCGAATTTAATTTCCTTTCCTTGGCCGATTGTATATTTTCTTTTTTTTGTTTTTTTTTTCAAATTCTTTAATCTAAACAAAAACAGTTAATCACTTTCTTTAGATTTTTTAGTGCACTTAATTGTATAGTCTTTTATCCTTTAATTTTGATTTTTTTTTTATCTCTCATTATAGTTTTCCTTTTTAACACTAGTCCTTTCTTTTAATGGTCTTTTCGCTTTTATTTCTTTAACTATTTTTTTCTTTTCAGCTTTAATATCATTTTTCGTTTAGCTACATATATCCTTTCTTTCTTTT
Source organism: Dasysyrphus albostriatus (assembly GCA_946251815.1). Lineage (NCBI taxonomy): Eukaryota > Metazoa > Arthropoda > Insecta > Diptera > Syrphidae > Dasysyrphus > Dasysyrphus albostriatus. The sequence continues at coordinate 122,848,218 of OX276335.1, read as the reverse complement.
CAAATTTTCTTTTTTTCTTTTAAATTTTCTTTTCAGCTTTTAACTCATTGTTCTTTTTTTTCAAATTTTCCTTTTTTCTTTTGATTTACTTTTTTTACACTTCAGAATTCTTTGTTGTAGTGAGCTTAAAGCAAGCTGCATTCTACAAACAGAGGCTCATCATGAGTGCATGTGTTAGTGGTTAGTAGATTAAGTAAGCTAACACAAGCACATAAATAAATAAATAAATAAACATTAGCAAAACTTAACAATTACAAAACATAGAATATTAGAAACATAATATAAAACATTTAAGAAAACAAAATTAAAAATTCACGAGAGTGGAGCACTGGTGCCCAACAATGTTTTTAATCCAATTTTACTTAGGTTAAAATCAACAACGGAAGCGTTTAAATTAAAAAGTCTGCACAAACGGTTAAGAGGTGCGTGTTTACAATAGTTAGTTCTATGTAAAAAGTTCAAATCTTCGTAGATGGTGAGCTCCTCCGCGGTAGTTAATGCCTACACATGCTAACAAGTCAGCAGCATCAATTTCACCACTGATAAGTTGGTGGAAAAATATTAAATCACTATTAACACGCCTTTCATATAAAGTTTGAAGTTGCAGAAGCTTAATTCTGTGTTCATAAGGTGGCAGGTTGTACGGATCAGCCCAAGGGAGTCCTTTCAAGGCGAAACGAATGAAGTTATGTTGTATTGATTCAACACGGCTTTTATGAATTATGAAAGGGGTCCATACTTGGGAAGCGTACTCGAGATGTGGTCTCACATAACAGTTGTGTAAGGAAAGAGTAACGTATGGATCGTTAAACTCCTTTGCCCAGCGTTTTATGAATCCCAGCATGGAACTCGCTTTATTTACAATAAAGTTAATATGTACCGTAAAATCTAAATCAGAACTAAAGTGAACACCCAGGTCTTTGAAACTTAAAACACGACAGAGTGTATGCTCTGAAATGAAATAATCAAAAGCACTCACTACTCCCTTTGTAGAGAAAGTTATACTTTGACATTTCACTGGGTTAAGAGAAAGGCCATTTTTCCCACACCAAAGATTAAAACTGTCAATATCAGCCTGCAAGAGAACATGGTCATGATAAAATTGTTCTGTTTTGAAAATCTTCATATCGTCAGCGTATATAAGAATATCACTATAGCGTATGCATAAAGTAACATCGTTTATAGCGAGAATGAACAAAAACGGGCCCAGATGACTTCCCTGAGGTACACCCGAGTGAGCACTGAAAGAGTTTGAAAGACAATTTCTGAATTTTGCCTGATAAGATCTTTTTACAAGGTAGGACTTTATCCATGATATACTCGTAACAATCGTCGGAAAACCAAAGGTTTAAAGTTTGAATAAAATAATTTCATGACTAAGTTGATCGAACGCTTTCGAAAAGTCAGTGTATATGCAATCAACTCCATTTCCGTTTTCTAACGCATTAGAACATTTATGCAAAAAGTTAAGGACATTTGTTACCGTTGACTTTCTTCTCACAAATCCATGCTGTTGATCACATATAATACTTTTAGTATGAAATGCCAGGCTCTCACATACAACTTGTTCAAAGAGCTTTGGTATGCATGACACCTTTGCTATGGGCCTAAAGTTCTTTATATCATTTTTTTCACCTTTTTTAAAAATTGGTGTAAGAAACGATTTTTTCCAAAATTGGAGAAATATGCCTATCCTTAAAGACAACTGGAACAAAAATTGAAGGGGTTGAAGTGAACTCATCTGGACCAGATGAGTAATCATCATTTAATGATGAGAGATGGTCTAAGATAGTACACAGTGGCACTGGTATATTATTGAGCTAGTTTGGGCATAGGTATGTAAGTTTTTAAAATAATCTTCGTCAACATCTAAGGGCTTGTCAACAAAAGAATTACGAACATTTTTTGCAAAAGCGTTACAGATATCAATGGTTTCCAGTAACGAACAATTTTCATACACGAAGTTCGTTGGATAACCATCTGAGTTTTTTTAGAATTAACAAACCTCCAAAATGCCTTTGGGTCATGTTTTAGTGAACTACCTATTTCGTTTACATGGTTAGTGTATAGATTTTTTGAAAGAGTCTTCAAAAAGGGCTATGTAGGAGTTGTGGTCTACTGGCGAAAGAGTTCTTAAGTACACTTTCCATGCTCTGTTTCTCTTATTTCGAAATGTTCTTAGCTCTTTCGTATACCATGAGTGACAAAAGTTCATATTCTTTGATATTTTTAAAGGGATAGTATTATTAATGCAGTTGTTAAGAACGGAATAAAAACTAAAAACTGCTTCGTCAATATCGCTGGACCCAGATATATTCTCAATACCAGACCTAGCTATTTCTTCTGAAAGCAACTGAAAGTCTGCTTTTCTGAAGTCAAAAGTATATGATCAATCATAAGGGTTACTGTTTTCAGTAAGGTGATTGCTTAAGTCAAAAAAAATATCCAAAGGAGGATGATAGTTATCTAAATTAGTGACCCCAGAACTAGATTCCAGAACCAAGGTACTACTAGCGTCCGAAGAAAATACCAAACCGAGAATTCGATTTTTAGAATTTTTAATACAGCTTACTTGCTGTAAGTCAGTAGAAATTATTCTATCGAGAAGTAGAAGATCATTTTGAGAAGAAGTTAAAGAAGCTTCTTGATAGGATTCGTCATCAGAAGGAACCCACTCAATGTGAGGTAAATTAAAAGCACCCAGAAGTAATATGTTGCTGTTGGAGCAAGACAAGTCAATAACAATACTATCTTACTATCTACACTGTTGGTCAAATATTTTTCTTAACTTTTCTTAAATGCCACTTTCACTTTCTCATTTTTTTTTTTGATGTTTTATTAAAAAAAAATTACTTTCACTTTCAGCACCTTTCTGGAATATTTCCTGATTCCCAGAGACACTATTTATTGGCGTTTGTACCACTCAACGATGAGACGATCTTGATGGAATTCTTGAATTGGATCCAATATTCTATTTTGATTGGTGGTGGGAAGCTAAGGATTTCAATGAAAATCAAAATTAGATTAGATCTTGCGTCTTTTAGATTTTAACAAAAAAAAACTTAACACTTTACCTGGTCGATTTATTGAATCTCGATGAGACTGACGGTGTTGGATTCGGGTTCTCGCCCCGAGGGAAAATGTTGTTATTGAAAGTTACTACTTTTTGACTCTCGTAGACAGTTCGCCCACGCCCTGTAACTTCTTGTCGAAGTAGATAACTTCAAGATTTGCTTCTCTATCAAAGAGTCGCACAAGCAAAAAATTTTGGTTGTCTGGTCAAGGGCCATTGGGCCATACAAATTTATATTCTCGGAAGAATAAAGCCCTATGATGTTTCCCGCCACAGTATCCTCAACATGGATTCCACCCGATGGGATCGATGCCATCGATCAAGCTCTACCAACCAGAGAAATCTGTCGGTATGACGTTTTTTTGTTTTTTATTATCCCTGGCCGATACAAATGATTTTCGGCAATGGGACTGCCAATACCGATGACAGAAGTTGTTTTTTTTTTTGTTGGAGAAATGCTACCTCGTGAGCCTGCCCCACCTATGTAAGAATACTGGACTCGAATCAATGTTGAGGGGACTTTCGTTGCCAACTTAAACAGTGGGCATCCCGGGAAGTTCGTCTGGACTGACTCTTTTTCTAAAGAAAGAAAATTCTATTTAGAAAGGAAACAAAATTTGTACTCGTATATACAACTACGTAAGTAGGTTCGTCCTTACTAGGTCTTTTGTTTCTATTTCTAATAGATTCTTTTATGGCTTTCACATTGTTAAAAAAAACTCTCGATGAAGGAATCCTTGTAGGCTAGTACAAAAAAGGAAAACTTCTTGTGCTTTCCTTCGATTAACACGTCCACTTCCTTTTTTTTATAGGCATTTCCTTATTATGTAGGCACTAATCGCGGAAACTATTTTAAGGTGAACTGCTTCGACTGGTGACTCGATCAAAAAGAATTTAACATCTCGATTAAAAGCACGAGGATGCCGAGCAGAAGAACCACGGAGATTTTGCCGAAGTAAAATATGGAAGGCGAAACGGATATGGTTGATTTGGAACGGGACGGCTTGGATCAATGAGGTGTTAAATTCCAGCCAAAGCGACCAAAGAAATGTATGTGTCAACCCAATAGCTTTAAGCCACGTCAAGTCAAGCTCATGTGCATTATGGTTGCGTTCGTGAAGGTGTTAAATTCCAGCCAAAGCGACCAAAGAAATGTATGTGTCAACCCAATAGCTTTAAGCCACGTCAAGTCAAGCTCATGTGCATTATGGTTGCGTTCGTGAACTTGTCTTTTTCTCGAGTGGGAGCAACTACTTTTTCTATGCTGGTTAATTTGAAAATTTTAATTGTGTATAATGAGAAAAATAAGCTTTTACAGAAATATAGCTGCTTTTTTCTTGTGGAACTTATTGATTTTTTATTTAAAGATGGATGGAATAGAAGTTAAATAGATTATAGTCTTCTTTTGGGATTTTTTTATTAAAAAAAAATTACTTTCACTTTCAGCACCTTTCTGGAATATTTCCTGATTCCCAGAGACACTATTTATTGGCGTTTGTACCACTCAACGATGAGACGATCTTGATGGAATTCTTGAATTGGATCCAATATTCTATTTTGATTGGTGGTGGGAAGCTAAGGATTTCAATGAAAATCAAAATTAGATTAGATCTTGCGTCTTTTAGATTTTAACAAAAAAAAACTTAACACTTTACCTGGTCGATTTATTGAATCTCGATGAGACTGACGGTGTTGGATTCGGGTTCTCGCCCCGAGGGAAAATGTTGTTATTGAAAGTTACTACTTTTTGACTCTCGTAGACAGTTCGCCCACGCCCTGTAACTTCTTGTCGAAGTAGATAACTTCAAGATTTGCTTCTCTATCAAAGAGTCGCACAAGCAAAAAATTTTGGTTGTCTGGTCAAGGGCCATTGGGCCATACAAATTTATATTCTCGGAAGAATAAAGCCCTATGATGTTTCCCGCCACAGTATCCTCAACATGGATTCCACCCGATGGGATCGATGCCATCGATCAAGCTCTACCAACCAGAGAAATCTGTCGGTATGACGTTTTTTTGTTTTTTATTATCCCTGGCCGATACAAATGATTTTCGGCAATGGGACTGCCAATACCGATGACAGAAGTTGTTTTTTTTTTGTTGGAGAAATGCTACCTCGTGAGCCTGCCCCACCTATGTAAGAATACTGGACTCGAATCAATGTTGAGGGGACTTTCGTTGCCAACTTAAACAGTGGGCATCCCGGGAAGTTCGTCTGGACTGACTCTTTTTCTAAAGAAAGAAAATTCTATTTAGAAAGGAAACAAAATTTGTACTCGTATATACAACTACGTAAGTAGGTTCGTCCTTACTAGGTCTTTTGTTTCTATTTCTAATAGATTCTTTTATGGCTTTCACATTGTTAAAAAAAACTCTCGATGAAGGAATCCTTGTAGGCTAGTACAAAAAAGGAAAACTTCTTGTGCTTTCCTTCGATTAACACGTCCACTTCCTTTTTTTTATAGGCATTTCCTTATTATGTAGGCACTAATCGCGGAAACTATTTTAAGGTGAACTGCTTCGACTGGTGACTCGATCAAAAAGAATTTAACATCTCGATTAAAAGCACGAGGATGCCGAGCAGAAGAACCACGGAGATTTTGCCGAAGTAAAATATGGAAGGCGAAACGGATATGGTTGATTTGGAACGGGACGGCTTGGATCAATGAGGTGTTAAATTCCAGCCAAAGCGACCAAAGAAATGTATGTGTCAACCCAATAGCTTTAAGCCACGTCAAGTCAAGCTCATGTGCATTATGGTTGCGTTCGTGAAGGTGTTAAATTCCAGCCAAAGCGACCAAAGAAATGTATGTGTCAACCCAATAGCTTTAAGCCACGTCAAGTCAAGCTCATGTGCATTATGGTTGCGTTCGTGAACTTGTCTTTTTCTCGAGTGGGAGCAACTACTTTTTCTATGCTGGTTAATTTGAAAATTTTAATTGTGTATAATGAGAAAAATAAGCTTTTACAGAAATATAGCTGCTTTTTTCTTGTGGAACTTATTGATTTTTTATTTAAAGATGGATGGAATAGAAGTTAAATAGATTATAGTCTTCTTTTGGGATTTTTTTTTTTTTGTTTTGGTTCCAAGGAATAAGATTAATTTTATTTATTTTTTGTCAGGTAGCAGAATTTATAGGGCCGTTTCCTACAAATTCTAATATGGATATAGCGCGTGTATTTTGGAACGAACGATTTTGAAATAATGTGAACGATTCTTTATGTCTGCAACCTAGAATAGGAACAGATCATTACCAAGTTACTAATGGCTCTCAAATGATAATCCATATGTCATTAGAATTTTTATTTCTCGTAGGCGGTCGCTCTCGTATGCGCCTTGTTTCCAAAATTTCCCAATCACAGGAATGACAATATGTAAGTAAAGTATTTTTTTCTTTTTATTCGTGTTATATATAAGGCATTACTTTTCAAACAATTCCACTTTCATATATATCCATCGTTGATTTATAATTTTTGAGATATCATCTTCAAGCTTTTGTCGTCATCTTTCTAGCTGTTAGACAACGACTTTTTCTTCCACGAGATCATGTTCAACTTAAAAAGCCTCCCGTGGCACCTTTTTCGCTCCCAGAACTAAACACACACAAAGTGATTGTAGACTATCAAAATTATTGGCTATTTGCTTTGAAGAAGGACGGAACTGGGATCAGTTGGTGTAAGTAAATCGAAAAATACCCATTAAAATATTTTACTAATTATTTAATATAGGGCTTACACGCATTTCGAACGCTTCTGGATTGCCAATCGAAAAGGCCATAAGCTTACAAAAGCGGAAGTGGAACGCTATCAACAATTGACAGTGATTTTCTATATATCAGTAAAAAAGACTAGATGCATAGTTTACCAATATATTTATCAATTGTCATTGTTAAAAGACTTGTATTTCTTTCTTTGTATTAAATTTTCTTGTTTTCAAACTACCTATGTATACATACATATCTTCCTTAGAATTCGGACAAACAACTTAAGAGAACGCAAAGACCTGTGTGGCAACTTCACCTATGTATACAAAAAGAAGATATTGTTATTTCAAATCGTAAATTCAGTTTTTTTTTTTTTTTTTTTGTAGTGAGCTTAGAGCAAGCTGCAAACCTACAATCAGAGGCTCACCATAAGCGCATGTGTTAGTGGTTAGTAAAATAATTCAAGCTAACACATGCATACAAATAAAATTAATACATTTACATAGTTAAACAAACAAACAATAAACATAATTAAACAATATATATCACATTTGAATTAATTAATTAATTAATTAATTAAATATCCTACACATACGGTTAAGAGGCTCATGTAAACCGTAGTTAGTTCTATGGAAATTTACATGTAAAAGTTCAAATCTTCTCAGATGGTGAGATCCTCCACGGAAGCTTATGCCAATACAGGCCAACAAATCAGGAGCATCGATTTGACCATTAAGAAGTTGGTGAAGAAAAATTAGATCATTATTCACCCGCCTTTGATATAAGGTTTGGACTTGCAGTAGCTGGATCCTATGTTCATATGGTGTAAGGTTGAATGGATCTGCCCAAGGAAGACCTTTCAGAGCAAAGCGAATGAATTTATGTTGTATCGATTCAATACGATTTTTATGAATTTCATAAAAGGGAGACCATACTTGAGACTCGTACTCTGGATGAGGTCGTACATAACAATTTTATAAGGAAAGCGTAACGTACGGATCGTCAAATTCCTTTGCCCAACGTTTTATAAACCCAAACATAGAGCTTGCTTTATTAACAATGAAGTTAATGTGTTCAGTGAATTCTAAATTTGAGCTGAAGTTAACACCCAAGTCCTTGAAACTAAAGACTCGACAGAGTGTTGTGAAATAGAATAATTAAAAGCATTTACAAGTCGCTTTCTAGAGAAAGTAATTGTATGACATTTGGCAGGGTTAAGAGAAAGACCGTTTTTATCACACCAAGTAGCGAAACTATCAATATCGGCTTGCAAGAGAATATGGTCATGGTTAGCTTTTATTGTCTTAAAAATTTTCATGTCATCAGCGAATATAAGAATATCACTTGAACGTATACTTGAGACAACATCATTAATAACAAGAATAAATAGAAATGGGCCTAGATGACTTCCCTGGGGCACACTGGAGTGAGCCTTAAATGAGTTTGAAAGGCAGTTTCTAAATTTCACCTGGTACAATCTATTTTCAAAGGGCTGTATCCACAAAAGAGTTACGAAAATTGTTTGCGAAGGCGTTGCATATATCAATAGCTTCTTTCAATACACAATTCTCATATTTGAAATTTGCGGGGTAACCATCCGAATCTTTCTTCGAATTGACAAACTTCCAAAATGCTTTAGGGTTTTCTTTAAGAGATCTTCCCATTTCGTATACATGATTAGTGTATAGCGACTTTGAAAGAGATTTAAATTCTTCGAAAAGGACAATGTAAGAGTTGTGGTCAACTTAAGAAAGAGTTTTTAAATATGTTTTCCAAGCTCTATTTCTTTTATTTCGTAGTATCCTCAACTCTTTTGTATACCATGAGTGGCAAAAGCTCGTGTTTTTAAATAATTTTAATGGGATAGTGTTTTTTATGCAGTTATAAAGTATGGTATTAAAACTAGTAACTGCATCGTCAATATTACTAGAATTTGCTATACTGTCAATCCCAGATCTAGCTTATTCTTCTGAAAGCAACTGAAAGTTTGCCTTTCTGAAGTCAAAAGTATATGAGCGATCACGAGCGTTGCTATTTTCAATTATATGACTGCTCAAGTCAAGAACTACATCCAGAGGAGGATGGTAACTATCTATATTAGTGATTCCAGAACTAGATTCTAGAACAAGAGTACTAATAGCGTCGGAAGAAAAAACTAAATCGAGAATTCGATTTTTTGAATTTATAATACAGCTTACTTGCTGTAAGTCAGTTGTAATAATTCTATCCAAAAACTGGAGCTCAGTTTATGAAGAAGTTAAGGACGCTTCATGATAAGATTCATTTTCAGAAGGAACACACTCTATAGATGGTAAATTAAAGTCTCCGAGAAGTAATATGCTGCTGTTGGAGCAAGACAATTCAATAATAAAATCGAGGGCCTTAGAGAGTTCTACATAAACTGAGTCCGAGCTTTTTGGAAGGAATGTAAGCATTTAATATATAAATACATTTTGACTCTACGGCTAACTTTATGTAAATTAATTCAACTGATAGATTAAAAGGAAATATAATAAGAGAAGATATTGTACATTTACCCAGACAAGATGGACTAAATGCTGTTGAGAAAGCCAAATCTTTATGTCTCCAGCTACTAGAAACAAACGATGCAACGAAAGTCCGAAATGTGCGTGAAATGTATTCGAGTGGAAAAACTGCGAACGTGCTCGTTGAATTACAAGATAAGCAAGAGGCTATAGCAGTGTTGAAGTCCAAAGCGAAAATCAATAACACTGGAATTTCAATTCATAAGGACTACCCGGCAGCGGCAAGAGAACGGAGGAGGAGAATGTTAAAACTACGATCCCAAATTGTTGCGAGAAACAAAAATATTAAAGCACAAATAAGGGGCGAAACATTGGTTATTAATGATAAAACTTTTTATTTTGACAAAAACAACAACCTTCAATGTGATGCCGAGGATGGATTGACATATCTTCAACAGCTGGTAGATGGGCCAACAGATTTGACAACGGTGACAGTTGAGAGTGTGGCTATTGCTAAGGCTGGAAACACAATGGGCGCTAGTAGCAGTAGCTCTCAAGCAGGCGCGGGCGTTCGTGATCGGACTAATAATTTTTAACAAAAAAGCCGTCTGCCATTGTAAAAATAAAAATATTAATGTAAAAACGCAAACATTCAAATTTTCAATGGTTGCTTATAACGTATCAGGCCTTAGTAATAAGAACTTATTCTCTGAATTTTATAATTATGTTAATCGTTTTGATATTGTATTTATGTTTGAAACTTTTATAACCGAAAACAATTTTGATGATTATAAGAACATATTAGGAAATTTTAATTATAATTGGATCTCAGCAATAAGGACAAATAATAGAGGGCGAGCCAGTGGTGGGTGTTTTTTTGGGATTAAAAAAGGGCTGGAAAATTTGGTGTGCAAATTCGAAACAAAGAACGAGTTTACATACGTCCGTCTTAAATTAAAAAATAAAACTTTCTTGATTTTGCCAGTTTATTTAAATTGCAATAATTGGGATGAAGATATGGGAAAGCTATACAATTTTATGCTGCTCAACGACAATTCGAACATACTTTTGATGGGTGACTTTAATGCGAGATTTGGAAGTGAAGCTGGATTTGAAAATGAAACAAGTGGAATACAACGTCAATCAAAGGATGATACTACCAATTTAAAAGGAAAGCAATTGTTGGATATGTGTAATACGTTTGGGCTTAGAATCTTGAATGGAACAAGCGTGTCTGATAAGTCTGGAGATCTAACTTTTGTGGGAAAGCAAGGAAGTTCGGTTATTGATTATGGTCTAGCTGGTGGTGAATGGAACGCACACATAGAGGATTTTAAAGTAGAGGTTTTACCATATTCGGACCATCTTCCCATTACCATATACTTCCAGGTAAATAGTACGGAAAGAGTGGAAATTAAGAATTTGCAATTATTGCCAAAAATTAAGTGGAACCCGAACAAGGAACTAAGTTATCAGAGGAACTTAGATAGTGGACTTAGAAGTTTAAATGACTTATGCTTTTCCGCGATTAATGAAATCATTAAATCATCAAATCCTTCCTGTAGTAGTACAAGTGGAAATAAGCTGGTTCCGATTGAGCCTTGGTTTGACGAGGATTGTGTTAAAGCAAGGAAGACGTCATTTGCGTGGCTACGGGCATTTCGTAACAATAACGACGGATTCTATAAAAGTCAATATTTGGAAGCAAATAAGGATTTCAAGTCCCTGTGTAAACAAAAAAAAACAGCTTTTTTCAATTCTGAATCTAGGCGACTAGCTCAATGCAAAAATTCGACAGATTTCTGGAAATTGGCCAAAAAATTAAACGGAAAGAAGTTTATTATAAACCAAGAACTAACGTCACATGTTCTCTCTACCCATTTTAAGGAACAACTGAATGTGGATTGTAGTAGTGACACTATTTCATACGCTGCACCAAGCTTTGAAAATGATATACTAGATCCATGTATTACATATAATGAAATTGATAACGCTCTAGATGCCCTGAAAGATGGTAAAGCAGCAGGGTCCGATGGTATTCCCGTGGAATTTTTCAAATACGGCACCAGCGAGCTAAAAAACAAACTGGAAATTTTATACAACAGGATAATGGGTACAGGATATATCCCGCAGCATTTCGAAGAAGCCCTTATATTTCCAATCCATAAGAAAGGATGTTCGAGCGACCCAGGAAACTATCGCGGCATAAGTTTTCTCAACGCTTCATATAAAATTTTCACTTCCATTCTTCAACGTAGGCTCAGCACTTGGATAGAAGTGAATAATCTACTAAAGGAATTTCAAGCTGGTTTTAGAGCCGGATACTCTACAACGGACCACATTTTTGTCCTTAGAAGCATTGCAGAGAATTTTTTATTAAAAGGAAAGAAATTATACTGCTTTTTTGTAGATTTTAAGTCAGCGTTTGATGGAATAGATAGAAATGCTCTAATGTATAAGCTCTATGGAATGGGAATGTCATTCAAATTTGGTAGAGTACTGCAAAACCTCCTTGGTAATACCAAGGCAGCGGTATGGAATGGAGAGGAGATGTCTGAATGGTTTCAAACTAAGACTGGAGTAAGACAGGGATGCTCGCTCAGCCCCCTACTGTTTGCACTTTATATTGAAGACCTCACTGACTGCTTGGCTGGAGGTATTGAACATGCAGGAAACCTAATCAAGGCACTCTTTTTTGCAGATGACATAGTCTTGTTTTCGTCCTCACCAGAATCTCTACAACTAATGATAAATCAGCTCTCTAGATACTGCAAAACGTGGAACCTAATAGTTAATTTAGACAAATCAAAGGTAATGGTTTTTAAAAAAGGTGGTGGAAGAAATTGCACTAACGAAAGGTGGGTGTATAATGGTGAAAGCATCGAAGTAGTAAAGGAGTATAAATATCTTGGCGTCCATTTTACAAAGAATTTAAGTATGGAGAAACATTTTAATGAGAAGCTTGTGTTGGCGAAGATGGGAATTGGTGCTACGTGGAAAAATTGCTTCGCAAATAAAAATATAGCCCATAGTAGCAAATTTCGGGTATTTGAAGCTGTTTCTGAGTCAATTATGCTCTACGCAGCCCAAGTATGGGGTTTTAAGATGTATGACACTGTAGAAAAACTTTTAAGGTTTTACATAAAGAGAATGTTTCATCTTCCTTTAAATACTACAAACTACATTGTTATGCTAGAAACAGGGATTTCTCCGATTTTCATACGTACGCTCAAGCTGAATGTGGATTACACTTTAAAAGTACTAAACATGTCAAACAATAGATTACCAAAGAAAGTTGCCCTTCAAATTATTCGACAGAAGAGTAGTTGGTTTGCTGAGTGGGAGGAGCTGGCACAGTGGTGTGGAACTCAACTTAATCTGGATATCGAACATATAAGTGAATGGAAAACTACCCTATACAATTTAATTTCATTGGTGGATGCCAAATATAGAGAAAAATATATAGAAGAAGCTAGGAGTTCCTTTCACAGAACAATATATAACCGACTATGTTATAATTTGGGACAGTCAAACTATTTCCGAGACGAGAACAGCGTGGAACAGATATCTATGATGGTCAAACTAAGGGGTGAGCTCTTACACCTAAACTATAAACCACATCGTGACGACTTGCCAATTTTATGTAGTCTATGCAATCGACAAGAAAGAGAGGATGTGCTGCATTTTATTGGAAAATGTCCTATCCTGGTGGAAACGAGGAGAACTTTCTTGGGATTTAATTATCTAATCGAGGATGATATAATTTCTCTTTTAAATGAAATGGATGTCTCAAAAATCTACAATTATTGTAAGGTGGCACTTGCGTATCGAGAGAGGATAATCAATCAAGATTTTTAAAAAAACACTCAATGTTATTATATTTTTTATTTTTTGAACTTAATTTGCTTTGTTACTGATTTTATGAAAATTGTATATTGTCAACCTGGCAGACGGCAATGCCATGCTTAATTTGATTTACAAAAAATGTTATGTTTTTAAAGGAATGTTTAATAAAATCAACTTAAACTAAACTAACTAAACTAATAAGAGAAGATATAAATTTATTACGAACTGCGATCAAAACACTACCTCCCACTTCTTTTGGTCTGTCAACATGACGATCTTTTCTATAAACTAAAAACTCTTCATTAAAAAGTTCTGTGTCCAAAAAGCTTGAATTCAGCCAGGTTTCTGTCAAAAGAAAGATGTCATGTGAAAATCCTTGTGAGTTGATGTAGAGATCAGCAGTTTTAGTGCGAAGCCCTCTTACATTTTGATAGAAGAGGGAAATCCTATTGAGTTTTTTGGTGATGGAATTTTGGAGAATTTACGAGAAAACCTGTTTTTCCTTGTTAAAAATTCTTTAACAAGAGCTTCAGGAGGCCAATTACCAGAATCACAGATAGAATCAAAGTATAAAGAATTTGCTACTATTTTAAAAGATGAAACAAAGCTATTTACTCTACTAATTTTTGAACACTTAACCGATGCACTCGTAGGGATACAATTTTTATTTAATAGGTGGGAAACGAAACCGTCGGCAGCGATTTCTGGTTCAAGGCGAGAGATAAAGATAGACTTTGGTTTGGAAACAGCTTTAATAGGTCTAGGCTCAGCAATTATGTTAGAGGCGGACGCACATTCTATACCAGGAACAGTGCATGGGACCATTTCTGAACTTTCATTCTTACCTGAACCGAAGAAGCTAGTTCTAAAGCAATAGGGGGGCTAAGATTCGTTCGTTTAGGGGGTGAGCCAGAGCTTTTTACAACTAATGTGTTATCTCGCCCCCTTTTGTTACTTTTTTTTGTAACTATAACGTTATCAAGCACAGTTGAGCTTGATGATTGTTTAAGCAAATCATCATTCATGGGCACGATTTGGAGAGGAAGAGGGTCCTGAATAAGGTCATCAGTAGAGGTACCGATGTCTACTGGGTCATTTAGGAGTGTTAACGAGCTAAATCGTGAGACCACGTCGTTAAAATTTCTTAACATTTCTTCAAACCCCTTAGACAGTTTCATAATGTCCACTTTAAAATTAGACATTTTGAAAGCCAGTTGAGACAAGGAAAGTTTACGGCAATCGGTACAATACCAATACGCAAATTTAGAATTGGTTACTTTCTCAATAAATGCATTGGTTGAGCCGATGCATTTAGCGTGGTAAAGATTCCCACAAGGCCCAAAACAGGCGAAGAGTGGGGAGGAATTTGAGCCCTCTGAACAATTCTTTGCAGAGCAGACCATTTTGAAGATAAAACTATTAATTTTTATAAAAATAAAGACTATCCAAAATTATACAAAAAAAAAGTAGTAAAATCTCATACAAAATTATAGACCGAATTGGGGAAATGACATTTTACAACAAATTCGATGTGACTGTTCTGTGGAACTTGTTAAAAACATTTTTCGTGAAATTATTTACTAACAAGTATTCGATTCGCATGGGCGCATATTCATAGCTGTTGCTTAAACTGTTGCGAGACAAATCTGGAGACCAGGGGCCCAACTATGTACATCGATTCTACAAAAAAAATGTTCGAATTCACAAAATCTTAGCTCGCTAATTCTTTACCAAATGCGTATAATCGAAAATAGAACAGTGTTAATTCAAGATTCTGTTTCAAAAAGTCGAAAGCACCAAAATTTGATCCTAATTGTATACATTTTACCACGTAAAATATGCATTGAAAACAAATTAAATAGTAAGGCCTCTTGAGTTAAATAATATTCATGAGGTAAACTCCAGGTTTGTATAGCAACAGCTTAAACAATATCTATAAATACGCCCCATTGTGTTTTTGCCATGCAAATTTGGGGGTAGTTTTGATTTATTCCTGCATTATATATTCAGGGTTAAATCCGTTTCTGAAATTTGTGACTAAAATTTCGTGACGCAACAAGAAAACAAAATTCAAAAAAAGAATTAACAATGCATTTTTTGAGGTTGAGGTTATAATTATTCGTAAATTTCATCAAAGTACAATTGAATGTATACACAATTTTCAACAAATCTCTATTTAAGGTTTTTTCTGCTAACCCATTTGGACTTAAATGCTAGTTGAAAATTAACGAATTGTTACTGTTTCCGAAAATCAACTCGGACACATTATTTAATTACTTTGTGTGCCAAGATTTTAATTTTGCATTTGCTGCGATTGCTGGTGACTAAACTGCTGTTGTTGTTGTGCCGACATTAGTAAATCTTCAGACTTCATTTGTGAGCCGGGAGGTTGTTGATGTGACCTCTCTACCTGCAGAAAATTATTGCGTCTCTGCTCCGAGAAGATGTAATATCTGAAAAGAGTTAGTTTCAATTAGAAAATGTTGGCTGTAATAAAAATGTTTGATTGGTTTTGTAAAATAATTTAACAAACATTGTTTTTTAAAGTGAAAAAACTACAAAAAACTACCGAAAAATTGTTGAACGACTTTTTTCTTCTCAAATATCTTAAAAACAATGAATGATATTGGCTTTGGGTTAATTTTATTCTACTAACTTATCTTCAATTGATTGCATATCAAACCCCTAAAAACATTTTCGAAGATCTTGAATTGGAAGTTTTTTTTAAACTAGCTTCCGAGTTCATCAAAGGGAAGTTACCAGTGTGGGCTATACTCAGCCTTTTTTTTAATTTTTCGTTGGGATCGGGCAAGCTTCTGTTTAAACTGAAGCAATTTAAAAAGATTTTATTGAATTTCTGAAAAAGTCAATTACGCTGTGATGATTTTTCCTAATGGTTTCACTCACATCGATAATTTATATATTTTTGAATTCTATATTAAATAGTGCTACTATTTACATTTGGCCAGTTTATATTTCTTGAGCGCTCAGTATATTTCCTCAATTTTTTGACGGAGCAGGAAAATTAAATATAAACAGTATTCCTCACATAGAAGTCAAAACAACATTCTTTTTCTTATCTTCTTATGTAATTTACTGCGACAAAAAATAATTGAGCAAGCGAATCCAAAAAATTTCAGCCTCAGTTTTTAAGGGGAAAACTGAGGAATTTTTGTGAGGAATCGTGTTTATATTTCTGAGCGCTCTGAGTCCTCTGAGATCTCAGAAATATAAGCTGGCTAGTTATTTATTTTTAATTTGAAGCAAAATTTCAAAAAATCCTAGATTAAAAGAAGTTTTCAAAAATAATATATAGTAAACTTCTTTTGTTCTGAGTTTTTCGAAATTTTTTTTCCAAATACAAATCTTATGATGCAATTAGTAGCACTATTAAGTACTTAATCTGAAAGCCAAAAATCATCTGTGTGGGTCAAATAGTTTGGAAAAATTATCACAGTTCAAGTGCCTTTTTTCACATATATGGTTTATTTCAGAGATAAATATTTGACTGGGACGCGGAATGAAATTCAATTTACTTTCTTGTGGTACATTCTGGGTAACGCTAAGGGAATTGCTGTACTTTACTTACTTACCAAGATCAACCTATCATCAACATTAATTCTCAAAGTGAGATACCCAAAAACAATAATCTCATAAAAAGTGATTTTAGTAATCTAAAACTACTTATTACATATCAGTGGTATTTCGTAGAAACATAATAACTCCATACAATAATTTTCATCTTTACGTCCACTTTACATCGAGCTAAAGCTTAAACGAGTAGACCGATTTTTTTTTCAAATTTATGAATATGTTCTTTGAAAAATTATGCTCTATATAGAATAAAATTGTTTCACAGATAAAGACTCTAGCTCGATATAAAGTGGACGTTAAAACGCAGATATCAAATCACTGATTAATTGAAAACAAAAATATAAATTGAAAATGAAACATACATACATGACTGATATATATTTTTTTATTTTTCGTTGGGATCGAGCAAGTTTATGGATAAAATTGAAGCAATTTAAGGCTTAAGCTCTTCCATAGAGTGCCGAAATCATAGGATAGCCAACTCCAACGTGCGTATGATGGTGTGTGTGCACATGTCTTTGGCCGGACTTCGACTATCGGCTGGATTATCACTGCCGCTACCAGGTATACCAGCCACACCACCAGGTCCCTGCTGCTGCACCATTGATTTGTTGTTATCACCCGTTTCAGGCCAGCACCACCACTCAGGCCTGGATGCATTGAGTTTGAGTGTGGTTGTAGGTTTATTGGACCCGACGGATTGGCCGACGGAAGCCTAAGTTCTGAATTGGGTCCCCCTGTCACGGGATAATTGACGGGCCTCCCCTACTCCAACACCACCGCCACCACCTTGTTGCGACACATTCGGACTAGAACGCTTTGACGTTGCCACTAGTTGGACTGTTAAGAGCACGCTCGCTTAACTCTTGAATGTTATGCTATGTGTAATACTGGCTGGCGGCATGATGTAATGCATCGAGTGCCTTAGTACTTGGATTCCTGGAGATACTCGTATCTTCGGGAACATGATAACGTGCCATTGGTAGGTGATATGGTGATGAATGTAATGTAATGTAGGGCGTAGACATCAACACGTTTCGATACATAGGGTGACTGGCATCGAAATCAAAAGGACTCGGACTAATGTAAGATCTGGTGGCGCCTGACTTTCTATTGTGGGCTTCTGTCTCTCCGGGTTTATTTTTACATCCTTTTTGTCTTTTTTTGTTGTTGTTGGGCTTCCTGTTGAGCTTGAATTTGCTGCGATTGCTGGTGACTAACTGTTGTTGTTGTTGTGTCGACATTGGTAGATCTTCGGGCTTTCTTTGTGAGCCAAGAGGCTGTTGATGTGAGCCAGACTGTACTTGCTGCAGAAAATTATTGCGCCTCTGCTCTGAGAAGATGTAATTTCTGAAAAGAATAAGTTTCAATTAGAATATGTTGGCTACGATAAAATGTTTGATTTGTTTTGTAAAATAATTTAACAAATATTATTTTTCAAAGTGAAAAAACTACAAGAAACTTTACCTAACATTTGTTAAACATCTTTTTTCTTCTCTTCTGAAAACAATCAATGATATTGAATTTGGGTTAGTTTTATTCTACTAACTTATCTTCACTTGATTCCATAGGGCGCCGGATACATAACTTAGCCAAGTCCAACGTGCGTGTGATGGTGTGTATGCACATGTTTTTGAGGTGGTGGACTTCGACTATCGTCTGGATTACCAGTGCCACTGTGGCAGGTATACCAGCCAAACTGCTGCTTTTGTTGTTGCTGCTATTGCTGTTGTTGCTGCTGCTGCTGTTGGTATTATTGCTGAGCTTGTTGTTGGGCCTGTTGTTGGGCTTGCTGTTGAGCTTGTTGTTATGCTTGTTGCTGAGCTTGTTGTTGAGCTTGTTGTTGAGCTTGTTGCTGAGCTTGTTGCTGTGCCTGCTGCTCAGCCTGCATTTGCTGCGATTGCTGGTGACTAACCTATTGTTGTTGTTATGCCGACAATGATAGATCTTCGGTCTTCATTTGTGAGCCGCGAGGCTGTTGATTTGACCCAGACTGAATTTGCTACAAAAAATTGTTGCGTCTCTACTCGAGAAGATGTAATATCTGAAAAGAGTAAGTTTCAATTAGAATATGTTTTTATACGATCGAATTACCACAATTATAAAACTTTTTTTTACCCTTTTTTCATCTGTCAAAATATTGAGCTACTTGTCAACATTTGATATGGTAGAAGTTAGACACGTACGCACGGAGTTTCAAGGGTGCTCTTCTATTTTTGAATGAATTAAAGAAAATTCATTCAAAAAATAGACAAAAATATACAGAAATATTGTTTTATTTGTATGCCAGAAGCTCCGAAAGTCACCTAACTAGTGAGCAGTGGGCTCAGGTGGAGGTAAAGATCCTCGATTTTATTAACACCGAGATTCTCGCTTCCACTGGTTTCGTGCCGAGATTCGGGCCGCTGTCGACAGTCAAGGGGTTCAAAATCATGACGTGTAGGGATGAACCCACACTAAAATGGCTTCGAACTAAGATTGGTGAGATGAAAGGTTTACTTGAAGGGGTAACTCTTAAAGTTGCTCCTAAAAGTGAACTCCCGACCAGACCCAAAGTCTGCATTAACGTCCCGGGCCCTCGCGTCTCTAAGGAACTCCTGGAAAACCTCCTTAGGGGTCAAAACTCAGGATTCCCTAGTAGCGATTGGAAGGTTCTGAATATAGAAGCTCCCTCAAAAACAGGACAGAAAGCCATTGTCATGTTAAACCATGATACAATGGCCATGCTTCCGTCCAGGGGTTTCAAGTTGATGGTTGGCATCAGTGAGGTCAAGGTGCGTCCGATGTCAGCTGCCAACCTACAAAACAAAAATTTAAAAAATGATGAAGGTGCTTCAACTAAACCTCCAACACAGTAAGTTGGCCTCGGGCACTCCGCCCTCATTGTTGGCAAGAGATAATATTGATATCGCCCTTATTCAGGAGCCCTGGATCAACAGCGGCAGGATCTGCGGACTAAGGTCCAAAGATTATATCCTCTACCTCAATAAAGGGCCTACAGAAGGTAACTATCGGACATGTATAGTGGCAAAAAATCTATAAATCTTTTCCTCTTATCTCCCCACAGTTGTGCAGACATGACGGCGGTGAAGTGCAAAAGAAAAGAGGCTCCGCCCCTGATCCTAGCCTCCGTCTACATGCCAGGTGATTCACCGAGGCCTCCGCCGCCAGATGCTCTTGATGACCTCATTACAGTGACTGGTAAGAACGGTTGGGACCTCCTGGTTTGTTGTGACGCAAACGCTCATCACATACAGTGGGGGAGCTCTGACATAAATAAAAAAAGTGAGTCACTTTTCGAATATATTATAGAGAAAAATTTGTTGATTTTAAATAAAGGTAACGAGCCAACCTTCGTTACTAGAAACAGAGAAGAAGTGCTCGATGTGACGCTTTCCACTAACTCCGATTCTATCGTAGTCAGTGACTGGAAGGTCTCAAGCAATGTAACATTCTCTGACCTTAGAATGATAACATTCCATATCGAACACAAAACAGAAAATCCAAAACCCTACAGAAACCCCAGAAAGACAAACTGGGATGCCTTCAAGATAAGAATGGCCACATCTTTGGGTCAATATGAAAATCAGCCATTGACAAATCGCTCAGATATTGAAAAACATATCAATGAACTAACATTGGCCATTAATAATGCTTATGAGAGTTCTTGCCCCATTTCTAAAGGTAAAGGTAAACTCAACCCCGTATGGTGGTCGAAAGAGTTATCTGTCCTTGGGAAAAACTCAAGGAGGCTTTTCAATAGAGCAAAACATAGTAATGTACCTGCTGACTGGGATCTTTTCAAGATCAGCAAAAATATGTACAAAAACCGAACAACTTACGCGAAAAGGGCAGCCTGGCAACAATTTTGCACAGACATTGAGTCAACAAATGACGTTGCTAGGCTCAGGAAAGTTATGTCAAAGGCTTACACTCCTCCGGGTTTTCTAAAAAGTCCTGATAAAACCTGGACAGATTCCTGCTCTGAGACCTTAGAGTCACTTTTGAGCACTCACTTCCCAGGATGTACTACTGATTCATCGTCTGCGGATAGAGGCCCTGACATAAGTGTAATCTCTAACATAGGTAACCAAATCGTAGATAGCAGAAAGGTGACTTGGGCCATGGACTCATTCTCAGCATACAAGTCTGCAGGGCCTGATGGAATAATTCCTATTATGCTCCAAAGCTCTAAAGACGTAATTGTTCCAATTCTAGTGGACATTTTTAGGGGTTGTATTAACATCACCTACGTTTCTTCTAAATGGAGAGAAGTCAATGTCATCTTCATTCCGAAAGCTGGCAAGCCCACCCACACCGAACCTAAGAATTTTAGGCCTATAAGCCTATCTTCTTTTCTTCTCAAGACTTTAGAAAGACTAGTGGAGACTCACATTCACCTAAAACTTAATGATGGCGTGCTCTCACAGGCCCAACATGCATATATGAAGGGCAAATCTGTTGAAACAGCGCTTCATGAAGTGGTCGGCACAATCGAAAAATCGATCCAATTCAAAGAATTCACACTGGTAGCATTCCTTGACATAGAAGGAGCATTTAACAATGTTGATAATAACGCAATTCGATAAACTGGATTGCCTCCATGCTTCAAATAAGACTCATAAATGTAGAAATGGGTGATACGAAGTTAAAAGTTAGAACATGCAAGGGGACTCCGCAAGGTGGAGTTCTATCTCCTCTGCTTTGGCTCCTTGTAGTCAATCAGATATTGGTTAAACTTAATCTGAATGGCATCAAGGTCGTTGCAACCTTATGCGACCTCCTACAACTAGCCCTCAACAAGCTCAGTAATTGGGCCAGCAGTTGCGGACTTAGCGGTAACCCTCGAAAGACAGAATTGGTGTTGTTTACAAGGAAAAACAAAATTCCCAACATAAACCCGCCAACCATCAACGGAACTCCACTTCAAGTTTCAGATACCGCCAAATACCTTGGTGTTGTACTTGACCGTAAATTGAACTGGAAAAAGAATTTTAAAGAAAGAGAGCATTCTATACGTGCAGTCGAATTTTTGCTAGAAGATGGGGTCCCAGCCCTAGAACCATTCATTGGATGTACACAGCCATTATAAGGCCAATCCTAACGTACGCATGTATGGTCTGGTGGCCAGCCTTAGATAAGGAGACCAATCTAAAAACCATGACTAAAATTCAAAGACTAGCGTGTATCGGCACAACCAGTGCTATAAGAACCACACCAACGGCCACCCTAGAAACTTTCCTTTCACTTGCCCCACTCGATCTGTTTACGAAAGAGTTGGCGGCAAAAAGTGTTTTACGACTGCAACAATGTAATAATTGGAAAAGGAGCCTCTTCGGTCACAGTACTATAATGAACTTTACAGACATTGACATTCAAACAGACTATGTTTCGCCGCACATTGATTTCAACCCAGTAACCATAACAGATATCCCCACCAGGGAACTCTGGAACGAAAACAAGGTCATAAATGCAAATCATGTTTCGGTCTTCACCGATGGCTCCAAAACCTTGGAGGGTGTTGGGTCAGGTATCTATTCAGATAACCCACCCATATATCGATCAATGAAGCTTCCAAACTTTTGCAGTGCTTGGAAGTGCTGGCAGTTTGTGAAGCCGCGAAGCATCTTGCCTCACGCGAATTAGTCAACAATAATATTGACATTTTCATAGATAGCCAGGCGGCAATTAAAGCCATGTCCTCAATCACCATAAAGTCCAAACTGATTGATCGTTGCCGAAATGAGTTAAGAATACTCAACGCAACGAGCACAGTTACCCTAAAATGGGTCCCAGGACATAGGGATATTCACGGAAATTAAATGGCAGATGAACTGGCCAAAAGCGGATCATCTCTTGATCCAAGCCAAATCGTAGCCTCGGTGCTCATGCCACTGGAGGAAGAAAAAAGTAGAATACACCAGGGTTTCTTGGAATCTGCAAATGTCAGATGGTCATCTATCGACACCTGTCGGGTTTCAAGGAACCTTTGGCCGAATATTTCGAAGAAAAAAACTGAATATCTACTCAAGCTAAGCAGGCCTCAATTATCACTCATAGTTGGCGTCCTAACGGGGCATAACTCTATGGGAACCTACATGAAAAGAATGGGCATCAGCTCATCGGAGTTATGTAGAGGGTGTCATGATGAAGAGGCGGAAGAGGGCTCCCTTCACTTCTTATGTGAATGCCCCAGCCTAGCTAGAACCAGGAAAGCAGCCCTAGGAGAACATTTCTTCGATGAACTGGGCGACATCTCTGTATTGCCACTTAAAAACATCCTAAAATTCATTCAGAACTCAGGATGGTTCAGGGAGGCCCCCTACTACTAATACTCCTCATCAAACCCCTCCCTATCCCTCTTCATTACCCACCTTTCACTCTGGGGAGCGCAATGGATCCACTGAGATCCGAGTGAGATGATGCGGCCCGCCGTATCATCACCCCTTTTAACCTAACCTATGCCAGAATCAACAAAAACTATATTTTATATAATTTTTGTTCATAAAGAGTTAAAAACCTAATTTTATTGAAAAATAAAAAAATATTTTGCGTTTTTGAATCCAACGGATTCATATTTTAAATATCTGAGCGCGGTAGTCCACATTTCTTTCATTGTGTTGGTTCAGTCCCCATTTAAAATGCACGGAACAACCAATACATGCTAGGAAATTTGGACAAAGTGCTCTCAACTCAGTTTGTAGGGTGAAAGAGAACGAACCCCCTGAGTTGTGACTCTAGATAATATACTTAGGTACTCTATGTTACATAGTCTGTGGTTTTTTAGCCATTTTCCTTTGAAGGTGGTAATGTACTTGTGAGTAGATGAAAACTCTAATCTAGTACTTTCAACTGCACATGCTATCATGCATAGAGTACCTATATTATCTAGAGAACCGACTTCAGGGCTTTTTCTCTTTCACCCTACAAACTCCACTGTGAGTATTTCCTCCACATGGCTGAGCATGTGTTAGCTGCCCAATGCCTTTTAAATGGAACCTCACTAATACAATGATAACTTAATGGATTTTGGCTCATTAGACTGAAAACAACAAAAAATTGAATCGAAAAATTGAAAACGTCACATTTAGAGCTATCACACGTATTCACGGACAGGGAATTTAAGAGAGTTTTCTCTTAATGTGCTCAAATAAAATTTGCGGGTGTTTTAGGCAAGAGGGGTACGAGTCGTGACTCTAGATAATATAGGTACTCTATGCTATCATGTGCGAGTAGATACATTTAACATGGGAAAGCAGATTGATGTGTTCCATTGAAAAAAGCTAGCAAAGTACATGAGAGTACTCTCTCTTAATTTCTAAGACCAAAAAGGGTATGAACACAGACAATGGAAATATTTGTTCTCTTTTGTTTGCATTAGTGTAAATACTAAGATAATCAGGGTATTCATGCAACGTTGTAGGCTTACAAATAGTGTAAAATGATAAGTTAACGCAAAGTTTGCAAAGTTTTACGCAACAAAATCCTTTGATAAGTTTAACCAAATTGTGTAAATCATTTCCCATACAAAATTTGACAGTTCATTAACTAAAAGATAAACCAATTTGTAAACTTATTTAGGGTTTAACGAAGTTGCATGAATACCCTTAATAATTTATTTAAACTTGTTTGTATCACTTAAACTTGTTTTGTATCATTTATTTTGTTATTGATTTTTGAAAATTTTATTAAAAGTTTTGTTTTATTTGTTTATTTATTATTTGAAACTATCAATTTTTGTTTCTACAAGTGATTAAGAGTGAACCGGAGGCTGATAGACCACGGCTGCTCTCGTTCTCTCTCGGCTCTGAATAGATTAATATTGACTTTATTTATCAAAGTTTCTTACTTTTATTTTGTAACGAATCATAATAAGCATGCCGACACTGTTTAATTTATTTTGAGAAACAAAGCCTCATCAAATCAAATCTTAAAAAGTCAGTCTTCAGAAACTTAGTTTTAAACAAAATACAAAACGTGTATTATTTAAAAGGATAAAAATTAAGTTTATTAAATGAATGTTTGAATTTATTTTGTTTCCTTTTTAAAAATAAAAAATGCGTAGGATAGCTTTTGTTTGTATCTGCTAACTGTTTTAATTTTAACGTTTATCTTTCTTTTACATGACGGATCGGTTTTATAAACTGGAACGCATCACACAGCATATTTCCTTGTCCATTCTCGTGCTAGCTCATTATATTTTTCTCAATCAGTTTTATATATTCTTGCAATATCAGGAACTAGTGGGTCCTTTGGGTTCGGGTCACAAAGAAGAGAGCAAATCGATAGTAAAACTGAAATGAATTTTAACTAAGCAAATGAAATACAGAAAAACAAATAAGAACCTTTAGAACCTTTAGTCAGTGATGGTGACAATTGGGACCTTAAAATGTCGAGGTAATTCGAACCATAACTATTAATGTACGGATGATATATGCGAGTTGTAAAAGCAACTTTTGGTGGTTTGAATCTATTGGAAAATGGATTGTTAAGAAAAACACACCACCTTGATATGGACTATCCGGCTGATTAAATGAAAACAAAAATGAATAAGTAATGTGCATATAAGAGATGTACTTTTAGTTTTAGCTTACAGGTCCCATATTGTTGCTTGCCAGTGAAATACTGTGGAAAAAATATAATTAAAAACTTTTGTATTTTATTTACGCCAGTAATTAAAAGGTGAAAAAAAAATAAAATGAAAATAAATTTATTTGAGACTTAAACCCCCTCCTTTTTGATATTTTTCTAATTAACTAAAGAAATATCCAAATAAGAAAACAAGTTTTTTGACCACAGTACTGACGCAAACATTTCGCGCTGCACTAAGCTTACATTACCATGCAAAAACTATCAGGCCAATTTGGATCGGATTTGTGTATTTCGTTTAATTATACTCCCTAGTGCAGTGTTTTTCAAATGCGACCACTTTGTTTTCTCAATCGGAAAAGGAAACACTAGCAGAGAAGCATCACTAGACCACAACAGAGCCTCCGCCATGTTTAATTGTTCCCCTAGTATACTTTGGATTTATAATATCTCACCTCTTGGTCTTCTGATATGTTGCCTTCCATCCGATCCGTTCCTGTTGAATTTAAATTCATCAGAAAACAGTCTTGCTGATGAATTTTCAGAAGTACACTACAGTTTTAAGAGACAGACCTTGGCGTGAAAAATAAGTAAACATAAACTTTTTTTTTCCTTGCCCGAATGGGCTTGGATGAAAAAAACTACGTCGGGGCTAAGCAATTTACATTTTAAATGCAACAACAATTAAGCCCCTTCCAGCTTAGCTATGCCCAGAAAATTTTCGGGGCTTAACTTAAGCACAGATAAAAACTGTGTTACAGGCACAAATTGCATACTTGTTATCGATAGTTTGTATGGAAACCCCATTTTTTCTGTGATGGCGTCGCTAAGCCCCGATGCCATTTTTTCGTACGATTCTTCTGGGCTTGTAAAAAAACACACCTACAATGAAAAAAGAAATGGGTTATATAGGCACTGTTTTCGCACTAACCCACATCGTTTTGTTTTCACGAGGTGAACTATATGGGATGCATTTTGCTTCCTCTAGTTTCACAGAGGGAGTTTAAACTCAACTTTTGGTTTAAACTTCAGTTCAGCAGAACAATTGAGCTCTGTTCAAGGCTTAAACGAGACTGTGAAAAAGGGGGTTAGTCTATGATTTTTAATAATAAAAAAACAAATAAAACTAAATTAAATTTGCTTAATTTTGTAATGTCAAATAACTATCACAACTTTTTATATTTAATTTTAATAAAGTGTTAGAGACGGGTTTCGGAGTGTACTCGTATCTCCATCCCCGGTCGATAATTCAATTTGACATCGATGTTATGAGTGTCGAAGCCAATTTGTTGTTGTCTGATTTAGTCGTTGTCTGATTTTGTCGTTGTTTAATGTGGTTTTAGTCTATCTTCTTTCTTTTGTTTTAATTTTAATTGCTATGTCGTACAAGCAAATCCACTTTTTTTTAAAATATTAATTTTTGATTCAATAGTTTATCTTTATTCTAGGTTGCTTGCATCATATATTTCGTCCCCTTCTGTCGCAGCTAGTATTCTTCCTTTTCTAGATATATGCACATAGACCAAGAGCTGACAGCAGATTTTGGGAGTGGATGTTTAACCAAATAGGAGTAAAATTGGTTATAAAGTAGGTAATAACTTTGAAAATAAAAAAGGGAACTTAGCACTTTTTAACCCCTGGCTGAAAACAAAACCTGCCATGCCAGATTTTGTTATTCGATCGATATCATGCACCTATAATCCCTCATACTACGATTTTGGTTATACATCCCACTAGCAAAGTTTGCTGTCGACTCTTAATAGCCCTTCCACACTCACCCATCGAGTATTAATATATGTCAAAAAAGTACGAGGAAAATCATGTATAAAAGTGTGGAAACAAAATGTGAAATTTCATCACATGAAAGTCTTTACCACTTTATTCTAACATTCCGATTTTAACTTATGGTTCGATTGTCTGGTGGCCCGCATTTAACAGAGCATATAACATCGACAAACTTAAAAAGGTTCAAAGAACAGCGAGAGTTGGTAGCACAGGTGCTCTTCGATGTTGCCCAACAGATGCCTTATGTGTTTTTGTGCACCTTTTACCACTTGATCTGTACATTGAACATTGAATTGAACTATCTGGTAATGCATTAAAACTCAAAGAATCAAATGTTGGGTTTCCAAGCTTTATGGTCACAGCAATATCACAAATTTGGTTCCAACTGACATTTTTTCAACTCCCACTGACTACCGCACGCCTACAATGAAACTCAGTAAAGATGTTAAAGTCTTATTCCTATCGAGAAAGGACTGGGATGATGACGTCGTGCCGAGAGACTTCGACACAACCATCTATACTGATGGCTCAAAGATGGAGTGTGGTGTTGGTTCAGGAATCTTTTTCGAGTCTCTAAATATTTAAAATTTAATATTTAATATTTATTTATTTATTTATTCACCTATCGAGTACAATCTCTTTTAGACCAGCATAAAAGCAAAATTTGCGTCTTTAGGGTAAGATAGTCATCTAACTGATGAGCCCAACTATCTTACCTGGGCGAAACGCAATGGAGTTGAGCTCATTTGAACTTTCAACTTGAATTATAAATTCGGTCAATCCACTGAAACAGAAGAATTTTCTTTTAAATTTTCTTTATATTCAATTATTATAAAAAGCCTAAGCACGGGCATTTGAAATTCTAAGTGTCTGAATTTAACCAAATTCCCTTAGAATAATAAAATTCACAGTATCTCCAATGCTGTGATTTTTATATTGGTCGGTAATAATCGATACAAATTTGCGTCTTAGAAGGGTATGATAGTCATCTAACTGATGAGCCCAACTATCATACCTGGGCGAAACGCAATGGAGTTGAGCTCATTTGAACTTTTAACTTGAATTATAAATTTGGTCACTTCACTCAAACAGAAGAATTTTCTTCATATTTAATTGTTAGAAATTTTATACAAACAAAAGTGTTATAAACAAACATAGTCTAAAGCATTTTTAAACTTCTCTCTACTCCATTGTAAATTCATTATATCGTATACAGAATTGAATAAAGCCGTGACCATGATATGGTATCACTTTTTCCATAATTAGTGTAATGACTCGTTACAAAAAAAAGACTTTTATATCTCTGAGAGGCCTTGAAGGAACATAAATTGGGAAAAACGCATGGAGCATTGAACAATCTATATGGTTACATAGAACATATCTGGCTTATAAATAGGAATAAGCACTGTTTTCTTCTTATTTCAAGAGGTTTTATACCTAAAAGTAAACATCTTTGATGATATGAGGGAATATAATTATCTACCCAGTTCAATTTACGTAGAGCATACTTAGTGAATTTCCGTTGAACAGCCCACAGTGGGGAAGGTCATTAATGAATACCACAAATAAAAGTGGTCCAAGATAGCTTCCTTGTCGAACCCCTTAGAAATTATATATTATTTTTGAAGTTTAAGATACGATTTTGACAAACTGTTTACGGTCTGTCAGATATTGGTCTAACCATTTCAATAACTGAGAGTGAAAACCAAGGTTTTCTAATTTTTTTACTAAAACATCATGCTGCACCCTATCGAATGCCTTTGACAAGTCTGTATATATGACATCAACCTGTTTACCACGATCTATACCTTTTGTACAAAAGTTTGAAAAAATAGACAAGTTAGTTGAAGTCGATCTTTGACTCACAAACCCATGCTGATAATCTGAAACCCCTTGCTTGATATTTCCATAAATATCTCAAGGTCCTTTCGTTTACCCGATTATTCTAGTATGTTTCAAGCTGAAGTACTTGCAGTTAGGGAGGCATGCGGGATACTTAAACTAGATCCAAACCTAAATCGTAATACAGCTATCCTCACAGACAGTCAGGCAGCTATCAAAGCCATTAATTAAGCTAAATCATCCTCTAAACTGGTCCAGCAATGCTGGGAGGAGCTCGCAACCCTTAATATTAACCTCAAGGTCACCCTCATCTGGGTTCCTGGCCATAGGGGCATTAGGGAAATGAACGGGCAGATGAACTGGCCAGGCAAGGGTCAGCCCTTCACAACTCACTTGCGGAAAGAGTCAACATTCCCCTGGGAGTTGTGAAGGGCAATTTACTGTCAATCTTCCTTAGTGAATTCAATCGTAGGTGGAAAACTTGACCAAATGCAAGATATCCAGAAAGATCTGGCCCACCTATAATAAATCTCGAACAATTGATCTCGTATGTAGACCCAGGCGAGACATAGCTAGGGTCGTTGCAACCTGTACTGGATATTGGCCAGTAGGGGAAAATGCAGCGAGACTGGGTATTCCCTACAAAACTCACTGCCGTAGCTCCAATATTCAACAAGAAAAGGAAACACTCCTTCAATGGATCTAAGACTAAATCGGTTGCTTCTGTATCATGTTCCCCCCCCCAGACCCCAAGACCGTGAGCAATCGGAATACAAGCCTCTGCTGGGTTTCATGATGCTAATTGACAGCGATCATCGGTTGGATCCTTCGCGTTCCAGACGTTCTGCTATCTGCTGAGCTCGGCATATCGCAGCTGGGTTTGGGTGAGATGCCATCCAATCGACTGAGTGTCTTAAGTCCCGCCTCTTGACGTTGGTGCTAGCCCAAAATATACTAAAACCATATTCCAAATCCGTTCTAATTCAAATCAAAGAACTCTGGGCTCATGGTGGATGCTGATCTTTACTGGAAACCTCCGGTCATTCCGACTGGGCATACGGAGGCACAGGTGGAGATCTCGCATTCAATCAATTCAATCATGTATCTGGAAGACCCCCGAAGGAATCAAGTCAAACGAGGTATGGTATCAAAACGGCGCAATTCAGCGCTAATTGGGTACTGAGCAACTTACCTTATTCTGACATGTGTTAATACTTTGTGAGATAGTGTAGAGGCACTTTAAGACATACCTGTATGAAGAAAGAGAAACAGACCAATGATATGAGAAAACTTTGTGGGAGTTTGTTTTATTATTTGTTTTCATTAAGTTATTCACTGTGTGCAATTTTGTTTGTGCAATTATTTTCCAATGGCACTAGAATTATAACATTAGAAAGGTGTTTAAATAGGTAAAATTAAATATGTAGATATGAACCATCGACTTCGTTCGTTATTTCAGTTTGCAAATAAGTTGAACAAAACAGCTGATAAGTGCGATGAGGAGAGTGCGATTACATAGCCTGTGTTTTTTTAGCCATTTTCCTTTGGAGGTGGCAATGTACTTGTGAGTAGATGAAAACTCTAATCTAGTACTATCAACTGCACATGCTATCATGCAAAAAGTACCTATATTATCTAGAGTCTCGACTCAGGGGGTTCGTTCTCTTTCACCCTACAAGCTGAGTTGAAAACACTTTGTCCAAATTTCCTAGCATGTATTGGTTGTTCCGTGCATTTTAAATGGGGACCGAACCAACACAATGAAAGAAATGTGGACACAGTGCTCAGCGCGCAAATTTTGTGGACTACCGCGCTCAGATATTTAAAATATGTTGGATTCAAAAACTTAAAATATTTTTTATTTTTTCAATACAATTAGGTTTTTAACTCTTTATGAACAAAAAGTATATAAAATATAGTTTTTTGTTGCTTCTGGCATACAAATAAAATAATATCTCTGTATATTTTTCTAAAAATTAAAGAAAATTCATTCAAAAAGTAGAAGTGCACCCTTGAAACTCAGTGCGTACGTGCCCAACTTCTACCATATCAAATGTAGACAAGTAGCTCAATATTTTGACAGATGAAAAAAGGATAAAAAAAGTTTTATAATTGTGGTAATTCGATCGTATAAAAACATATTCTAATTGAAACTTACTCTTTTCAGATATTACATCTTCTCGAGCAGACACGCAACAATTTTTTGTAGCAAATTCAGTCTGGGTCAAATCAACAGCCTCGCGGCTCACAAATGTAGATCGAAGATCTATCATTGTCGGCATAACAACAACAATAGGTTAGTCACCAGCAATCGCAGCAAATGCAGGCTGAGCAGCAGGCACAGCAACAAGCTCAACAACAAGCTCAACAACAAGCTCAACAACAAGCTCTGCAACAAGCATAACAACAAGCTCAACAGCAAGCCCAACAACAGGCCCAACAACAAGCTCAGCAAAAATAGCAACAGCAGCAGCAGCAACAACAGCAATAGCAGCAACAACAAAAGCAGCAGTTTGGCTGGTATACCTGCCACAGTGGCACTGGTAATCCAGACGATAGTCGAAGTCCACCACCTCAAAAACATGTGCATACACACCATCACACGCACGTTGGACTTGGCTAAGTTATGTATCCGGCGCCCTATGGAATCAAGTGAAGATAAGTTAGTAGAATAAAACTAACCCAAATTCAATATCATTGATTGTTTTCAGAAGAGAAGAAAAAAGATGTTTAACAAATGTTAGGTAAAGTTTCTTGTAGTTTTTTCACTTTGAAAAATAATATTTGTTAAATTATTTTACAAAACAAATCAAACATTTTATCGTAGCCAACATATTCTAATTGAAACTTATTCTTTTCAGAAATTACATCTTCTCAGAGCAGAAGCGCAATAATTTTCTGCAGCAAGTACAGTCTGGCTCATATCAACAGCCTCCCAGCTCACAAATAAAGCCCGAGGATCTACCAATGTCGACACAATAACAACAACAGTTTAGTCACCAGCAATCGCAGCAAATGCAAGCTCAACAGGAAGCGCAGCAACAAGCTCAACAGGAAACCCGACAACAACAAAAAAAGACAAAAAGGATGTAAAAATAAACCCGGAGGGACAGAAGCCCACAACAGAAACTCAGGGGCCACTTCATCTTACATTAGTCCGAGTCCTTTTGGTTTCGATGCCAGTCACCCTATGTATCGAAACGTGTTGATGTCTACGCCCTGCATTACATTACCATATCACCTGCCAATGGCACGTTATCATGCTCAAGTCCACCCAAGGAGATGTGCACACACACCATCATACGCACGTTGGAGTTGGCTATCCTATGTTTTCGGCACCCTATGGAAGAGCTTAAGCCTTAAATTGCCTCAATTTAAAACATAAATTTGCTCGATCCCAACGAAAAATAAAAAATATGTTTCATTTTTAATTTTTATTTTTGTTTTCAATTAATCAATGATTTGATATCTGCGTTTTAACGTCCACTTTATATCGAGCTAGAGTCTTAATGTGTGAAACAATTTTCTTCAAATATAGAGCATAATTTTTCAAAGAACATATTCATAAATATTACAAATTAAAAAAAAAAAATAGGTCTACCCGTTTAAGCTTTAGCTCGATGTAAAGTGGACGTAAACATGAAAATTATTGTATGGAGTTATTATGTTTCTACGAAAGAGAATGTTTTTTACAAAGCCAATCAAATATTTTAATCATAGTCAACATTTTCTAATTGAAACTAACTTATTTCAGATTTACATCTTCTCGGAGCAGAGACGCAATAATTTTCTGCAGCTAGTACAGTCTAGGTAACATCAACAACCTCCCTGCTCACAAATAAAGTCTGAAGATTTACCAATGTCGGCACAACAACAACAGCAGTTTAGTCACCAGCAATCACAGCAAATGCAAAATTAAAATCTTGTCACACAAAGAAATTAAATAGTGTGTCCGAGTTGATTTTCGGAAACAGTAAGAATTCGTTAATTTTCAACTAGCATTTAAGTCCAAATGGGTTAGCAGAAAAAACCTTAGAAATTTGTTGAAAATTGTATATACATTCAATTGTACTTTGATGAAATTTACGAATAATTATAACCTCAACCTCAAAAAATGCATTGTTAATTCTTTTTTCGAATTTTGTTTTCTTGTTGCGTCACAAAATTTTAGTCACAAACTTCAGAAACGGATTTAACCCTGAATATATAATGCAGGAATAAAATCAAAACTACCCCCCAATTTGCATGGCAAAAACACCCCATTGTGTATTTATAGATGTTGTTTAAGCTGTTGCTAGACAAACCTGGAGTTTACCTCATGAAGTTTTAATATTATTTTACGTGGTAAAATGTATACAATTAGGATTAAATTTTGGTGCTTTCTACTTTTTGCCACAGAATCTTGAATTAGCACTGTTCTATTTTCGATTATACGCATTTGCTAAAGAATTAGCGAGCTAAGATTTTGCGAATTTGAACATTTTTTTTTGAAGAATCGATGCCTCGCAACAGTTTAAGCAACATCTATAAATATGCGCCAATGCAGTAGTATAAACTAGAGGGTTCTGGGACACCGGCATCACCGGCATCACCCTAGAGGGTACGAGAACACCGGCATCACCGGCATCACCCTAGATGGTACGAGAACACCGGCATCACCGGCATCACCCTAGAGGGTACGAGAACACCGGCATCACCGGTACCACTGGTACCAATTTGGGTTCTGATCTATGAATGCAGGCAATTAAGATTTACGATTATAATACATGCATTGATATATCAAGACCCTGATACATCGTTACCATCATGTCACTCATCTGACTAATAGGACTTGACCATCTACATATATCTATTGCTTTAGGATTTTTCCTGGATTGAGGTGATAATTAGTGTAACGAAAGCCTAATACCTCACTACCATCATATCATTCATTCGTCTAATAGGACTATACCTCCTTTATCTATTGCTTTGCTAGCATCATGTCAATCATATTACTAAACCCTGTCACTTATCATTAAAATCCTGAAAAATGGTCCAAGGGTTATTTTTATTGCGGAATACAAATGTACGTCAATAAGGTCAACACATTATTTTATCTATAGGGATGGGATGGGATGGGAAAACTCTATTGTTCTACTATTAGCAATCAATATGATATAAGCATGGGTTATTACCTCAATACTTCTTTTAATTAGTTACTTTTCACCCCAAAGAAATCTTTTGCAATGTGTAATACGACATTTAGGATCATACGAGTATCCTGTATATGACTACTTTCCTACCCTTAATAGCAAATGAATAAACATATAAATGTTATGATATTCCTATATTATTTTGAAGTGGTGATGTAAATTAAATGGAATGAGCAAATCTTGAATAATAACACATTTTTTTTTTTTTTTTTTTTTTTTTTTTTTTTGTTTTATAATATTATATTTTATTTATATATTTTCTGGTTTTATTTTTAGGTTTACATTGAAAACTAAAAAAAAATAATAACAATCCTTAGACAATTCTGTTAACAACTTGGTCAAGCGGATTATCGTAAAACTCACTTTCACGTTAGAACGTAAAAACGTAAAATTCACGTTCACGTTGGAACGTAAAAACGTAAAATTCACGTTCACGTTAGAACGTAAAACTCACGTTCACGTTAGAACGTAAAAACGTAAAATTCACGTTCACGTTAAAACGCAAAAGTGAGTTTTACAAGATAACAAAACAAAGATAAACAAGATAGAAACAGAAGCAATTACCTCTATGCAAACCTCCAAACAGTAAACAAGTTATTGTTATTTTGTTGAAATTTGAAAAATTTGGGAAAATAGGCTTTACAATCAAATAAAAATCAAAGATCAAAAATTTAAGGAAAAAAAAATATAAATAAAAATTAAAGAAAAATTATTCAGAAAATATAGAAAAGAAACAAAAAATTTAAGTAAAAATTAAAGAAAAATTAATCAGAAATTTTAGAAATAGAAGAAAAAAATTAATAAAAATATCAAATTAACAAAATAATACATAATGGTGATCGGCTCCATATAACATTCCTGTCCTTAAGTTGAATAGGAGAGAGTAGAGAAAGTACTTGAATCAATTTTAGTTTCCATATCATCACTGCTTTTTCTTACATACACAAAACCATTTTTTGTTCGCGCCGAAAATAATATTCCTTCTCTTCGAAGCTGAATGGCATGTCGCAATAGAGAGCTATTAAGCGGTGTTAAGCTTTCGTTTATGTAGATGCGCTTTTCAGGTGTATCGGGGACGGGGTGTGTGTTGTTGAGTACCTCTTGATCATGGAATAGTTGTGATGTTGTCAATCCACCTAATGACTGAAACGAAGAGATCAATGTTCTTTTTTCGGCAGGAGAGGACAGTCGAATTAGAAGTGGATGATCATTGTTTGGGTTTCTCGTGTTCAACCGAAAGGCATCAAAGTGAGGTGTGAGCGGATGGTTGAGTTTAGCGGCAAGTTTTTTTGCTAGTTCAATTGCACTAACATCTTTGGGTAAACCACAAACTATCACATCACTTAAACGTTGCACACGCTGTTGATCTTCTAGTTGGTCTTTGATTTTTTTGTTTTCAGTTTTCAGCTCATTTATTTCGTTTTCACACTGAAACAAACGCTCATTTAGTGTTGATATGCTATCACTGACATGCTTCATAATTTTAGTTTCAAACTCTTTAAATGAATTATTAATTTTAGCCAAGAGGTTGGTTTCGAACTCCAAGAAATTTATATTTTTTTTGTTATCAATAGCAATTTTATGCGAAGGTGTAGACCTAGCAGCAATGCTATTAGGGGTTGACACAGGTAACTTTGATTTGTCTGGAGTTTGATTTAGTTTTGATTTAACATTTTTGTTGACGATTTGTTTTTTTGAACGAGTGTTTAAGGCGACAGAGTTGCATTTAGAAGAAGAGGCAGTGGTAGAATCAGTGGTGACGGCAATGGTTTGGATAGTGGTTGAAGCTGTGGGAGTGGCGAGGGTAATCATCGTTATGGGAGCAGCGGCTTTAGAGTTGCACTTTATAGACGAGACAGTCGTTGCGGGGACGGTGTTGACGGCAGTGATAGTGGAAGTCGCAGTTGTAGTGGTAGTGGTGCTGACAATAGCACAGGTGTTGGTCGCAGAGGTGGGCAATCCAGCGGTGGAAGTGGAGGGGGTAGTTAAAACAGTGGATAAAGCAGCTATTGTTACGGGTGACGGAGTGTGTGTAGTGGGAGTAGATGTAGTAGTAGCAGCAGTGCAATTCATAGTGCATAAAATAAAAAAAATGATAATGATCGCACCAAAAAAAGAAAAGTATTGATTGTTTTTGTTCTTTTAACTTAAGATTGCAAGATAATTAAACTTTGGTGAAAAATTAAAAAGCTTTATCAATCACTTTGACTACTGTTGGCACAATGAAAAACGGATTTAAAGTCATAGAATGTTAGGAGCGGATCAAAAGCACGTCTACTTTGTTAACATCACAATGAATGACGTATTATAATCGTAAATCTTAATTGCCGGCATTCATAGATCAGAACCCAAATTGGTACCAGTGGTACCGATGATGCCGGTGTTCTCGTACCCTCTAGGGTGATGCCGGTGATGCCGGTGTTCTCGTACCATCTAGGGTGATGCCGGTGATGCCGGTGTTCTCGTACCCTCTAGGGTGATGCCGGTGTCCCAGAACCCTCTAGGGTGATGCCGGTGATGCCGGTGTCCCAGAACCCTCTAGTTTATACTACTGATACGCATTTCCTTTCGTCTTGGAGTTAACCTTTCTGTAATCAAGGCAGAGCCTGTTCTTTCCTGGTTTTCGAACCAGGACTACCGGAGAGCTCCAAGCACTGGAACTTTCTTCTATAACTCCAAGCTCAAGCATACGATCCAATTCCTCATACATCAGTTTTTGCACTGCCGGAGAAATTGGATAAAAACGTTGTTTAATGGGCTCGGCGTCCCCCGTATCTATTGTATGTTCGATCAGTGAAGTTTTTCCCAGGCCTAATACAGCCGAGGAGGGAAACTTGCTGATCACTTTTCTTAATGTTTCTGATTGATCAACTGTCAAAATGTGTGCGTTGGGATCAAGCTCTTGTGAAAACATTTCAAGAGAAAGCTCTGAAACAAGGTGAGGAGCTACATTAAATTCCCTCCAAAAATGTATGCCGAGGTATAACTGCTGCTGAAGAGATGGTACGATATACAACTGTATACTCTTCGTAACACCCTTGTAAGAGACGTTGGCCAAGATTTTGCCTACTATGGCTTGTTTCTTACCATCTGCAGTTTTTATATTTTGGTTTAGTTTATCGAATTCAAAATTGTTTTTAATCAGAAAATCAACTCCTCCCGCTCCTAAACAACTAATGCTAGCTCCGCTGTCAAGCAATCCAAACATTGGCCGGTCAAATATCCTAACATTAGCGTAAGGTCTAAGATCCTCAGAACTAAACAATGTAGAGGCTTCTATCGACTTATACTCTTGTTTCTTTTCTTTAAACCTTTGTCTAAGTTTAAGGACTTTCTCGGAAACTTGTTTCTTAGGTTCGGATGATGTTCCGAATATTTTATCTCTTACTGCGTAGTAATTTTGTAGTCGCTCGTGTAAAGTTTTTCGTGGTTTGACGGAACTTTGGACTTTTTCGGTTTCTATTGGTTTTGGTCTGGGTTCTGGTTTTAATATTTTAATTGTTGGGATTGGGTGTTTTGTTGTTGTAGATATTGGTTGATTTTTCTGGGAGCTGTAAGGTTGGGATGTTAAATCTATTATTTGTCCGAGCTGGGATTCTGAGAGCAGTTTGCCCTGGACGTGGGACTGCTCTTCGGGAAGTTTCCCGAACAACGAGGGCACTGAGGTACAGTTGTGTTTTCCCACCCACACCTATAACAGAAAAGACTTCTTTGGGGCACTTGACACTCAAAGTAGGTGTGTCCCTTTTCCTTACAGTTGAAGCACACCAGGCTTCGACCGTCCTTGTTTGTGTTGAATGCTTCAATGCTTAGATTACTTTCTTCTAAGTTATCGGAATTATCTGGCTCAATCTCAGACACATTCCTCCGAATTAGTGGGGGTTGATGAAAATGAGTTTTGAGCCTTTGTGAGCTAGGGTCATTACTACTGAGATACTTCTCGATATTTCTACAGACGTAGACCATCTCGGGCAAACTATTTGTTTGGAAAGTAACCAATAACTCGCCCATCCGTCTCTTCACATTCCATTTCAACAACTCTACTATCTCATTAGGCTGTTTCGGAACCCCTTAATCTGCTATTTAGCTGAAGAATAGCCGTATAGAAGTCGTCAAACGATTCCGTGGGCTGTTGATGTCTGTCAAAAAGCTTACGAGATAGCTCAGAGTCCGTCTCTAAACTCCGGTACTGCTCTATCAAGGCTAATTTTAGGGTATCCCAGTTAGCTGCTTGATTCGATTTCATGTATACCCAAAACCAATTCTCCACGGGTCCTGTCACAAAAAGGTGAACATTTTGGACAATTTCTTCCCAGCATACATTGTAACAACTCTTCAGCCTACCTAACCTAAACAGGAAATCATCTACCGTCATTTGTCTGCCATCAAACTTCAAACCCCATTTGTGGAAGTGATGATACCTAGAAGACGATGGTGCAGGAACAGAACGAAAGGTACTACCTAGAGGGTCACTTAGAGACAAATTGTTTAACTGGCGCAAAAACTCATCTGCGTTTGAGGTACGGCCCTGGGTAGTAGGATGAGATGTTGACTCACCTTGAGGTCCTGTCGGTCGTATATTCCCAGTATGATTCTCAGGACTTGTATTAACTGGAACTGGTACATTTCTTCGTTCTAGGCTGTATCGTTGTGGGGTGGCCGTTGGAGAAATCGACGCTAATGTTTGGCGTACGATATTCTCTACCTGACTTTGCAAATACACCCTACTCCGTTCAGCTTCGTAAGAACTCTAAATCATTCGCCCGATTAAACCCTATTGCGGCTGTAACAACCTCCTCAATATAATCAGTTAAGATCTCATCATCCTCGCCCTGAGAAGCATTACGTTCTATTTGACCTGCACCACTACCCTCACCTTGAGCTGCTAAAGAAGCTGCTCCTCCTTCTGTTCTCATATCAATACGTAATGTGGTGCTAAGTAGACGTGTGTGATTAATCGGCAATATTAAATCGGGCTTTTAGCAGTTTTATTACATGCCAAGTTTTCTATTCTTGTTAAAAATAATAAACAATTGTTAAGTAAAGATTTTGGTTCCACTTGAAAAGTCCAATCATTTCCTAAATAACGAAAATTAAAATAAAAAATTGCCTCAATTTTCTAACCCATAAACTTTAACTTATATTTGCCTTTGTTTTTGCAATATATAACAACACAAAGTAAACACCAATTCACCGATACCTCGTATACAAACACTATATCGCACTTCATACTTACAAAGAACATGTCCAAAAAACTTGAAGGGGAGATGTTGAAGAGAATCGAAGATGCCATAGCAAACCAAACATCTCTTTTAACACTTAAAATTACTGAGTCCGAAGAGAGGATAACAAACAAAATTGACACAGAGATTAACGCACTTAAGAGCACAATCGATGATGTCAAAAACAGATTGTCTGCACTTGAATCAAACTTTCCCGATATTGAATTATTAAAAAATGAAAACATTGCACTTAAAGGAAAGCTTCAACAGCACGAGGCTTCACTTATGGAAATAACCACTCGCGTCGAATTGCACGAAGAAAAGCAGCAATTATTGGAAACAATGAACGATGCGCTCCTGCACGGCGTTCCTCTTTTGCAAACCGAAAACCTTCACTTGCTTTTCAATAATTTATGCCAATTCATAGATTTTACAACACCTCAAATTAAAAATATTTTTCGATTCCGATCAAAAGGCAAAGTAATCAATCCACCGATCATGATTAAATTTTTATCTCCGACCGACAAGAGTTCTTTTCTGCGTGCGATTGCGAACTACAGGAAAACTAATAAACAACAACTTCACCTGTGTGACCTTGGTTTTAGTTCTGATAACCATAGTGAAACTCCCGTTTATGCTCACGAATGCCTCACAGTAAAAAATCGAAGCCTCTTACAACTTGCTTTAAAATTAAAACGAAATGACCAGGTATCATCTGTTTTCACTATGCGTGGTCTTGTTTATGTCAGAAACCACAACAACAAGAATCCTATGCTAATAGCAAATGCTGAAGACCTAAACAATTGCATTGCGCCGATATCACCGATGACAACAACAACATCAATTACCTCATACGACTGATGGTTTCTCTATAAAAACAAATATTTAGTTACTATACCTATATACATATACATATAACTTTACATTTTGTTTACATTGTACTTAAATATTTCTTTTTACTTCCTTTTTTTCTCATTTATTTTCTTTCTTTTTTTTTTTCCCTTCTCATTTATTTTCATTTATAAATTTTTTAATTTTATTATTTAAACACATAATTAGTAATTACATTTCTGTAATGGATTTCTCAATTTATATTCGCTGTATTAAATCTAAATTATCCTCAATATGTGTGCCTATATATGTTGCCTGGTATCTGTTTCTGTTTGATGATGTGCAGGCAGTTGGTCTGATTACTCTGGTACACTTTTTTGGGTACCAGCCATTAATAAATTATTGATGGTTGGCCCTAATCAGTCGACTTGGGATCCCACAGCTGTGAATAGAAATTATATCAAGCGCTCAATGATTAATATATTATGTTCTCAGCAAAATGGTTTTCGAGTTTGCCATATTAATGCTCAAAGCTTGCGTCCTAAACTAGATGAATTTAGAAACATGTTTGAAGGATCTAATATGGATGCTATATGTGTCTCTGAGACTTGGTTTAGGCAGGAGTTAAGCGATGCCATGTATCTTTTGAATGGGTATAAATTGTTTCGGTCGGATAGGATTGCGCGCGATGGGGGTGGTGTTGCAGTCTATGTACGTTGTGATTTAAATTGTAAGTTTATACGTAGATCTCCGTGTAGTAGTGAGATCGAGTATATATTTGTAGAGATCAACTGCAACTTAAATAAAATATTACTTGGATCTATTTATCGACCTAGGCGAAGCATTAATTTAAATCCTTTGATTGCTGTAATAGACGAACTCTCTTATGTTTCACCTTTTGTTATTATAGCTGGTGATCTGAATTGTAACATTCTCGTAGATTCAAGTCTTATAGACTGTATGAAATCACTCAATCTCTTGCCTGTAAATGTGACAACTCCAACTCATTTTTCCAATTCAACAAGTACCCTTCTTGACGTCTTTTTGTCAGTGATTTAAATAAAGTACTTCTCTATGATCAACTCTCAGCTCCCTGTTTCTCGCGTCATGACCTAATTCATCTTACATTACAGTGTTTTCCAACTCGTTCAAATAAGGCCTTTAGTTTTAGAGATTTTAAATGTATTAATCGAAATCTTTTGGAAGAAGATGTCAGATCAATCGAATGGTATCGAGTGTTTGCTATGTCATCTGTTGACGATCAAGTGTATTTTATTCAAAACAATATAAGTAATCTTTTCGATGAACATGTTCCACTTAAAGAACTAAAATCAGGTAAAACTGATCAAAAATGGTTAACTAATAAAGTTAAAGAATTAATCCTTAAGCGTGATCAAGCTTACAAGCGTTGGAAATTTTTTAGATTGAATGTACTTTTTGATATTTATAAAGTTTTTAGAAATAGGGTTGTTTGTGAAATACGGGAATCAAAAAGAAAATTGTATGCCTCTCGTTTGGATCCTTCGGTTGCTCGTCACAAGCTATGGAAAAATATAAGGGAACTTGGGATTGGTAAAACAAGTACAAATTTAACAGATATTGACTGCGATGAACTTAACCGGAAATTTATAGGTAATGCCATTGTTTTTCCGGATAATAACATGAACGTTTCACCAAACTTTGAGTCTGACGTTGAGACATCCCAAGGATTTAGCTTTTCTGGTGTAGAAGAAACCGATGTGTTGGAAGCTTTATTATCTATTAAATCAAATTCTTTAGGATTAGATGAATTGCACCCGCTGTTTATAAAAATTATATTACCATATTGCTTAAAATACATTACTCATGTTTTCAATACAATTTTAATGACAGCAACTTTTCCTACCGCCTGGAAACAATCTAAGATTATTCCTATTCCGAAAGGTTCAAATAGTGATGAGTTTAGACCAATCGCAATATTACCTTTTTTCTCTAAAATGCTTGAAAAAATCATGAATGCTCAAATACGCAAGTTTTTGATTGAAAATGATATGTTGTGTCTCAATCAGTCTGGATTTCGTCCTAAACATAGCTGCACCACTGCATTATTAAAAGTGGTAGAAGATATCAGGGAATCTACAGATGATGGAAACATAACATTTCTTACGCTTTTAGATTTTTCAAAAGCATTTGACACAGTAAATCACACCATGCTATGTAAAAAGCTACTAAATATACATAACTTTTCTTTATCAGCTGTAAAACTTATTTATTCTTATTTAAGTGGCAGATTTCAGGCAGTTGTTGTCAATGACAACACATCTAATTTTCTCCCCGTCAGGATGGGTGTCCCTCAAGGATCGATCTTAGGGCCTTTATTGTTTACGCTATATATAAATGAACTTCCTTCCCAAGTAATTAATTCTTCTTTACATATGTATGCTGATGACGTTCAGCTATACAAAAGTTGCCCATTAGGCCTAATCGAAAACGCTGCATATGAAATTAATAAAGACCTCGAGTTTATTTATCTTTGGTCAAGGAATAATGGATTGTGTTTAAATCCGACCAAATCAAAATGTTTGATTATTGCAAGGCAACATATTGATACTTCATACTTTCCTCAAATACTTTTAAATGATACACCCATAGATTTCGTTGACACAGCTAAAAATCTGGGTATCACCTTTAATAAAACTCTTACCTGGGATAATCATATCAGAATAGCACTAGGTAAGGTTTATGGTGGTCTTCGTACCCTTTGGACAACCCAATATTTCACCCCAATCAAAACAAGGAAAATACTTGCCAAGACTTTGCTTATTCCCATAATTCTTTTTGGATGTGAAATTTTTTCAAATTGTGACTATGAAAACAAACGTAGACTTAATGTAGCTTTTAATAGCGTTGCTCGTTATGTGTATGGTCTGCGACGGTTTGACCATATCTCATTATTCTCTAAATCATTATATGGCATCACTTTTCAGAACTTGTTGAATTTTAGGACGTTGACTCTTCTGCATAATATAATGCAAACTCGGCAGCCATTATACCTTTTTAATCGAATTCCTACTGGGTCTACTAGAACACTTGATATTGCACCCGTTCGTTACTTTTTCGTTGTGTCCAAAAGGCAATTTTTTGTTAATGCAGTCCAGCTGTGGAATTCTCTCCCTAGATGTATCAGATTGATAGCT
Source organism: Dasysyrphus albostriatus (assembly GCA_946251815.1). Classification (NCBI taxonomy): domain Eukaryota; kingdom Metazoa; phylum Arthropoda; class Insecta; order Diptera; family Syrphidae; genus Dasysyrphus; species Dasysyrphus albostriatus. Next base: position 122,804,878 of record OX276335.1, on the reverse strand, counting down.
AACACGAATCAGTTCAGGCAGAGACTATGGCGGCATTTGGAGGCACTTTGATAAGGATTATTTTTTTTTTCTATTATGATTTTTCAAAATATTTTTGCTTTCTATTTTATTTGCATATGTTACTAAAAATATTCTTATTTTTCAATATCTTTTTGAAGTCATTATGTATTAATTGATTTTGTCACTTAGTATTCACTTATAATCTTAACTCAGTATTATATACCGAAGCTTACACTACTTTATAAGATATTGTATCTTACAGTGTTAAGACTAGTCCTGTTCTAAATAAATTGAAATTGAAATTGAATTGAAAATTCTCATTTCATTCAACGATTGTTCTTCCTCTACGGACTCATTTTGTGTAGCGGTTGTAGTATTTACATTCCCCGCGATGATTGCCATATTTTCCGCTAACGCGTTTGGATTACTCCGCAAAACCTTACGTTTCTTATAATCCGCAAACGACAATCTTCGTTTTTCCATCTTGGTCAATTTGTACCAAAAATATATCTATCCCACAAAAAAATAAAGCGAACTCAAAACCAAAACTAAACTAAAATCAAAAAAAAAAAATTAATCAAAAGACATTGAAAATAAACTTGGTAAAAGCGAATTGAAACTATAAAATATAACCAAAAATGGAAAATCAATTAAAAAGAAAAGAAAAATATATCTAAAACAAAAAGAAATTTTAGATTGTATCTAACAATAAGTAAATGGAAAAGTACTGCGTACTTAAACGATAACACAATAGAACTATCTCATCCAATTCAAAAGGAAAACTAAAAAAAAGGTAGGTAATAGACAAAGAAAAATATCAAAATCAGAAATCAAAAAAAAATTTCGTTGTAACTATCATAATAATTTAGGTGGATGTGACAAGTTAAAACCTCTAATACGATGAATGAAAAGCAGTTAATCCTATCAATACTCCACTCTCAAAGGATGTTCTCTCTCTCCAACTCACTTTTCAGATTACTAAAAGACAAACAATCGCCGCCGAAAGAGAAATAAATTTATTTTGTTAAAAAAAAATATAAGTTTTGTTAGTTTGTTTGAAACGTTCTTAATACTCGAAGAAGACTTTTAGTACTCGCTTCCAAATACTAATCCTTGACTTTTAATAATTGGGTCGAGCACATATTCTAAATTCTATATCTAAAATTCGAATCTACCGGATAACAACAAAGTTACAAATAAAATCAATTCATAATTTGGATTATCCTTTAGAAATAAGACGAACTTTTGTTTAAGTAAGAACACCACCGAAGCTCCACATTGAGCGCAACAGACTGACCGGGGACATCATCACCCAACCACTGGACGTCAAGTGCTAGCTACCTAAGGGTTCATTACACTCGAAATTTTCTTAAAACCAAAATTTACAAAAAGTAAAAATTCAAAAAAAAATATTTTTCTCCTTCTTTGGCATATCCTTTTTCCTTCCAAAAAGGACGAATTCGGCCCCACGTTGGACGCCACCTGTAACGGAACCTGTTGGTGAAGACAGGACTCAAAAAAAAGTAAACTTCTAATCTCCCTAAAGAGGAGGTACCATAACCAAGGATCACGAAAATGAAAGTACATTTCTAGTTTAGTTTAATTCCTTGAAGTCCTTGCCAAAATCTTCACTCCTTAAGCCACCATTACGACCCCTAGACTACAGGATCCTAAAGGCCGACCCTGGCAGCGAGAGTGAAGGGTGTTCATATTTACAACGGCTCAGCATGCTTGCATTAGCCAAGGCTCAGCTCGTCGAATATGGATGGGTTCTTGCCATCGTAACTAAGAACGTGTGTTACGTTTAAAAATCATGCCGAATAAATGGTGGAAATTCAGTAAAACGAAAATAAAAGAAAGGTTCGAAAATAATTCGAGACCAGAAATTCATTCAGTTTAAAATGAAAAAAGATTACTCTCCGAATTTCAGTTAAAATGATAAATAAGTGAGAGAAAATCTGGGTTGGCAACCTTGGAGAGTGTTAGGACAAGATGTAAAGTCCTAAAGAGGCAAACCCACCCACGCATCACCATTGAGATGCGTCCTTGGTCACTGCGACCTCGTAAAATATTAATACAGCAACCCCCTAACTTGTAGTTCCGCGATAAACTAAATTACCTTAGATCTTCCCATGATTAATGTCATCTGCTATTAGTGGTCCTTTAGCTTGGCCACATCCACTCGACATAATGCTTTTAGCAAATCATTTTAATATTGCCTAAAAGTCTACAAAATCACAAATGGAACCAACTTCCCATACTGAGTTAATACGAAATTCAGAATAAGGTATTTTCAGAAAACGTTATAATTTTATTATATTAAATATAGGTACACAAGTAAAATAATTATTATATAAAAGAAAAGGGTTTTCCTCAAAATCAATATTCAAAAATATAGTAAGAAGTTATTATAAAAGTTAAATAGTGTAATTATTTTGATTTTAAAAATACCTTCAAAAATACAAATAGACAAATAACCAATTATAAATATGTATTAGAATCATACAATTTTAAACTTTCTATCTCCTACTAATGATTTGTCTTTAATATGTATTTGTTTATCATATTACGGCTTCATACCAAATGCGGTTATTTGTTTTCAAAACTGTAGATCGTTATTAAATTTTCGTTTTTATAATCTGTAGTTTAGCTTTAGGACAACTTCACTTCCGTTTTTGTTTTCTTTTATGTAATTCAATATAATGACAAAAAAAAATAACTATTTCCTATTTCAAATTTATGTTCTCATGTAAAATCCTCCTGACAGTATGCCTTACTAACCGAAAATCTAGGTTCGTGTATTGGTTTTTCAATTTAATAGATTACTATTAAACTTTCAAAAAAAAATTTTTATATTTGGAATACCCTAAGACTCGATTAGCAATTTGCGATAAAATCTTCCAATCAAATGAAATCAATATAAAAAAAGAAAAAAAAAAAACACTCACCGAGCCCTTCCAGTCATAACCATGACTAGTTGATCATTAATATAGTATGTTTTTCTATTGATTTAACGATGAGTCAGCCTTCGAGGTGGTGCACCGCTTCGATGGGATAACTTGGTATTACTCGTATCTCTTGTTTTGTACTGTTGAAACTTTTACCTTGGAATTTGGATTAAATTTGAATGGATTATGTATATCGACATAATTGCTTTACAATATAAAAAAAAATCTACTTGTGCGTACAAAAAAAAAATTATCTGTTTCGAAACTTTAAGTTAATTTAGTTTAAATCTTTAATTTTTCTATTAGTTTACTCTGTTTTCTTTTTTCTTATTCTTATTTCTTTTAATTTGTTAGATTGCAAGTTTGAGTTATATTTTTTTTTTTCTAAATCGAGGTGAAAGATTAAGTTAGCGAGTAGCCACCTGTGTCGAGTGGTTACCAAATCACCTTTTGTTTTAGGTACAGTCTCTCCCGTACCCTTAATTTTGTAAAAAAAACTACTTTAAATTTGTTTTTTTTTTCAAAATATGACCTACTTTTAGCTTATTCGTACAAAAGAACCGATTTGTAAGTGGGTGAGACCTTACCTTGAGTTAAAAGTTTTTTTTTTCTTGTTTTCCTTTTCTTTGTGTAAATTTATATAATTTTTTTTTTCTCACGACTAGTACGCACTTATAATCAGAAACCAACTGATTCGAATTTCTCATAGGTACTTGTTCTTCTGCCTGGTGAAAAGTTATTGAAAGTTGGATTTTCATCATGGAAGTTTATCCGGGCTTCCGTTTCATCGTTTTTTTACTTGGATTTTACTTACAAAAATCCTAATTTGGTTTCGTTAACATTTTTTGAATTTTTTAACAATCCATGTGTTGACATTTTAAAAATTTAGTCAAAATTTGAAAAGTTTGAAAAGCGGAAAAACAAATTTTCTAACTAACACCACCACATTTTCTGGTATTAGTTAACGAATCATATATATATATTTTTTTTCTCCTCTATTTTATCCATGTTAAATTCTTCCTTAAATCAGCTTTCAAGTATCCATCGTTCGTCCTTTAACTAGAAAATGTTTGCTTCTCTCATACCAAAGCGTGGTCTAGTGGTCTAGGCGATGTTCCAGTCCACCATTCGCAGGTTCGAGTCCCCGTATCCTCACTCCCTTTTTTTTAAATTACTCTTTTTTTTTACATTTTATTTCAGGCTATTTTAATATATTTTTTTTATATATTTTTTTTTTTTTAATTTTTCCTATACCAAGGCTACCATACTCCACTGTCACTTGAACGTCCTTCTGGAAAGTATCTAACCTAAACAACCACGAAATAAATTCCCATCGAAAATAAAACATTTTACCAAAACTAGTTCGACCATCCCTAAAGTAGGCTACACTTTATATGTCCCAAAACCACGAACTCAAATTTCATAATTCGAAACTGTTATACCACCTACTCATTTTCTCACAATCTTAAAACTAACTTACTGGCCCCAGTCGGGCGCTCTAAGTTAAACTATAATAACTTAATGCTAATGCCCTTCGTCCTAAGAACTATCTTAATACTAAATCCAGGTCGGTTTTATTTTTTACCGAGAAGAATTTACAAAAAACTCGGTATTATTGTCTTTCTTTTTTTTTTGGTTATATATAAAACTTACAAACTACATAAAACTAAGTTAAAGATAATTAAAACTAATTAAAACTACTTAAAGCTACTTACAACTATTTACAACTTATTATAAGCTACTTACAGACTACTTACAAACTAGAACAGCCACAACAAGCATTTTCCGGTTTTATATTTTTTTTGTATTTTTGTGGATTTTATCATTTTTTTTTTCTCAAAGAGATTATGCACCACAACATGGCATGTATCTAATGATTAAAGTTTGGCACCAACTATCTGTAATGCAAATTGGCCTAGTGGTTGCATGCTCGCTCCGCAACCCGAATAAATTAAATTAAATGTGTATAGCTACCTGAAATGGAAGGGTAGAAGATTGATCTTTCAAAGTCGCAATATCATGAAATAAAAGTGGTGATCACAAATCTAACTGCAATGGAAGGGTAGAAGATTGATCTTTCAAAGCCGCAATATCATGAAATAAAAGTGGTGATCACAAATCTTTTTTGTAATTTTACAAATGGGCGATTGATGAATATTTGGGTCAAATTGCGATTTGTTGTTCGTAATTATTGATACTTAAGAGTGTTGATTTACGATTTTTGAGTACAAATAGTCGTAAACCACGAGCCAAGGTATAAATCGGGATTCATTTTTCGTAATTTGTAGCCCATTTTTCATGATCTAATCCAAGAATTCTTTCCGTGCACACTCGTTTCTCAGTGGTTTTATTTTTGGTAAATTATCTCTCATGAAAACTCCTCGAAAATTTGGAATTAATTTCCTTGCAAAATTTCTCAAATTTATTTCATTTAAGGCACGATTGGGTAGCGAACTTACAAGTTTTTTGTCTGTGGATTTAAATAAAGTCCAAACCCTTTTCTAAAAGGTTTAAAGTATAGGCCATGGCCTACTGCAATGGATTCCATTTGTTGATTATGACGCTTTTCCTCCTCTAAATCTTTTTTAGCAATGCTAATGCCATTGACAGCCTTAGCTACACCTGCAGCCCCTCCCGTTAGAGCTCCTAGAGCTGAAAGTCCAGCAAACAGTGGAACAACGAACGGAATCACTCCACCAATTTTTGGAACAGAAATGACTCTGGGTGCTTTAATGTTACTGATGTAAATGTACCATCATCTTTAAAACGTCATATGTAAACTTCGTCATTATATTGGATATACTTTTATAACGTCTCAGTTGACTTACTCATTTCATTTGATAAGCAAGCGCTTCTCGCGTCTTATAATTAATAATTGTTATAGATAACTAATGGAATTAACTTGTCTGAATTAAAGTACTTTTTATATTAATGAAGCGTTAGTATTTCATTTAAATTATAGCTAAACATAACATTCTGGCGACGAGATAGTTAAAGTACCCGCACGTAACTTTTATTTTTAATTCATCACAATGGATGATTTTTTAAAATCTTTTTCAGAGGCACTCGATGGTCAGAAGCTTTTCAAGGAGAAAATGTTAAGTGACCAAAAGAGTTGGATGGAAGCCCACGTGATACAGGGATCTTCATCAATGGTTTCAATTGGAACAGTTCCTGCGTTCCATAATTTTGATAAATCAAAAGACAATTGGGGTACGTATCAATCCCAATTGGAGCAACACTTCAAGGCATATGAGGTAAAAAGGAAGAGTCTCGCAAAGCATACTTTCTTTCATGGATCGGAGCAGAATTGTACGAGCTTCTGCAAAAGTTGTATGGAAATAACGACTTAAATGGAAAGGCATACACGGAGCTAGTGCCAAAATTGACAGAACATTTCGAGTCAAAGACACATGTGTTAGCAGCACGGTGTGAATTTTTTCGATCAAAAATGAAGAGCAACCAAAGTTACTGTGAATGGATAGCGGAGCTAAGAGGAATAGCCAGGCAATGTAAGTACGCATGTAGTATTGATTCCTGTAAGCATGAATATTTAGACGAACTTATAAGAGATGTAGTGGTACTGCACACACCGCATGACACCGTGCGTACCGCTGCCCTTCAAAAAGCCAATCCATCGTTGGCTGATGTTTTAGCAATTGCGGAAGCTTTCGAAGCTACACAAAAAACGATACGCACTATATCAAATGAAGCAACAGCAATAGAAGTCAACCAGCTCAATAGTAACAGCAATTATTCAAAAGGAAAAAACAAGAACAGGCATTACCGTAAAAACAAGTTCAACAAAGAGAGAAACAACATTCATCAATCTAACAGACATCAAAATAAAAACTGTAATCAAAACCGGGAAAATGGAGAGAGCAATCAAATACCATTACAATCGTGTTCTGGTTATGGGTCACCCCATTTACAAAAGTACTGCAAATTTAGAGATTCAAGGTGTGTCAAATGTGGAAAAATAGGACATATAGCTCCTGTTTGTTGCATGCATGGTCGAAATAAATTTAATCCGCGAAATAGAGAAAACATAAATAATATTGAGACCATTGAGCAAATTTATACTATAAATTCGATATTTTCAACACGAAGCGGTAAGCATGATAGAAAATTTTTTATTAACCTAAGAGTAAACCAATTTTGGCGTGGATTTCAATGGTGAAGAGAAGTTGCTGCCACTCTTAGTAACCAAATCAAAGCAAGGTGGAAATATTTTTGGCATGAATTGGTTTAACGCATTTCACTTAGGAATTAGTAAAATTGAATCCAGTGTTAACCAATTATTATCTGTTCCAGATTCAGAATCTTTAGATCCACAAATAAATGCACTTTGTGAAAAATATAAATTAATCTTTGATTCTTCCCTAGACACATGTCTAAACTTCAAGGCCAGCCTGCAATTAAAGCAAGATTCTATATCAAAATTTTACAAGCCACGTTTACTACCATTCGCTCAAATGGAAGCTTTTAAAGCTGAAGCTATGCGCCTTAGTGATGCCGGGATTTGGAAGCCGATTAAGTTCAGTCGATGGGCAGCCCCTATCGTCATAGCACCGAAACGAGATGGAGGAATACGTATATGCGGAGACTTTAAAGTAACTGTCAACGCACAACTTGATATAGATACCCATCCAATTCCTAGAGTGGAAGAGCTCTTTTATAAGCTTCAAGGAGGTAAAAAATTCTCGAAAATAGATTTATCCGATGCGTATTTGCAGGTGGTACTCGATGATCATGCAAAGGAATTGCTTGTTGTTAATACAATCCTTAGTTTGTACCAGTACCAACGTTTGCCCTTTGGTATCGCCTCAGCGCCTGCGATATTTCAAAGACTACTGGAGCAGATTTTTTCTGGAATGGACCGCGTTATGAATTACCTTGACGATTTACCGGTGATGACATCCAATCGTCTGTTGCGTTGGGCAATGATACTTATGGGCTATAAATATAGCATCCGTTATAAGCCTACTCATAAAAACGGCAATACTGATGCATTATCCCGCCTGCCCGTAGGACCTGATCCTCATTTCGACAAAGAAATTTGTTTGCAGTTAGATATGGAGATCAAAGATGATTTGGAAAATTTTCCAATATTTTCCAAAACGGTAGCAGATTATACAAAACGTGATCCTATTCTAAGATGCGTGAAAAATTATATTTTGCAAGGATGGACAGACGAGCTTGGAAACTATGAAATTGAAATTGCGCCATTTTTCAATCGTCGACTTTCTTTAAGTATTGAAAACGATGTCATTTTGCTTCAAACAGAATTTACCCGCGTGGTTATTCCAACAGCTCTCCGAAACCGAGTTTTGCAAATGCTTCATGAAGGCAACTGGGGTGTTATACGCACCAAGCAGCTAGCTCGCCGCTATTGTTGGTGGCCAAATATTGATAAAAATATTGAATCGAAAATTGCAACATGCGAAAACTGCCAACAATGTAGCTCTCTTCCCAGAAAACACTTCAGCTCATGGCCGCAACCTCAAGAAGCATGGGAAAGATTGCACATAGATTTTGCCGGGCCTACCTAGGAAGTTATTGGTTCATATGCATAGATGCGTTCTCTAAATTTCCTTTTGTTATCCGAATGAATTCAATAACTACATCTGCAACTATCAAAGGCTTGAAAAGTATATTTTCCATAGAAGGATTGCCAAAAACAATCGTGTCTGATAACGGTGCGCAGTTTACGGCAAAGGAATTTCAGCAATTCTGTTCATCAAATGGTATAGATCACATTACCACTGCTCAATTTTACCCAGCCTCTAATGGAGAAGCCGAAAGATTCGTTAGAACTTTTAAAACTTCGATTTCTAAAATTCTTCATGATCCAAATACCGCTGAAAATGCTTTGTCGATTTGCCTCAGTACATACCGACAAACTCCTAATCCAATCACTAACAAGTCCCCAGCTGAAATTCTGCATGGCAGACAGCCCAACAACTTCTTATCTTTGCTAAAACAATCTTCAAACACTAATAAGCCTGAAAAACTAACACAACAACCTCGTTTTGCCATCGGACAGCAAGTTTTTACTAAAAACTATAGCCGCGGTCCGAAATGGAAGGAAGGTATTGTGGTAAACACATCGGGACGGATGATGTACACAGTTAAATGCGATAGATTTACCTTAAGACGTCACCAAAATCAGCTTAGACCCAGAAGTGTATCAAAGCCAGGCCATCAAGAAAACCATACCATTTTACCAAATGCAACAACGTCTTAAAATACCATTCTCGACAGTACAAACTGTATTCCGACTCGACCTTCAACATCGTCTGACGATAACTTTACCCAGCCAAAACAATTATCGAATTTATTCAACGAAAACTCCCAGCCTCAACCTTTATTTTCGTCCAATGATCGACCCCAGTTTGACATCCCGGAATCGACTCATGGAACAGATGTTCCAGTAAACAATACTAATAATATACTTATTAATTCCAGAAACACAAACAACGATGCTGCATCGAGTTCCATCAGTCCAAGAAGGTCCAATCGTGTTCGAAAACCTCCAGAGAGATTGATTTACTGAAATATGAAAGGGGAAATGATGTAAATGTACCATCATCTTTAAAACGTCATCTGTAAACGTCGTCATTATATTGGATATACTTTTATAACGTCTCAGTTGACTTACTCATTTCATTTGATAAGCACGCGCTTCTCGCGTCTTATAATTAATAATTGTTATAGATAATTAATGTAATTAACTTGTCTGAATTTATACTTTTTGTACTTTGTACTTTTTATATTAATGAAGCGTTAGTATTTCATTTAAATTATTGCTAAACATAACAGTTACTATCGTTTTTTGTAACTGCTTTCTTTGCCGATGATATAGCTATTTTAATTGCTTTTTCCAAATTAAATGGTTTTCTAAGTTTCAGATTATTTCCAATAACCCTCAATACTTTTCGAAAGGAGGGCGGTTTAGTCTTTTTAGATTCATTTTTAGTGTTTACTATGTTCTTTGGCTTTTTATTATTATTCTTAGACCAACCTATACCGAATTTTGTTTTTGCCTTCATAAGATTAGTAACCAATAGTGCGTTTGCCTTCTCAGCTAAACTTGCGTCTTTGGATTAAACTCGTTGCCAAGCTTTCTCTGTTAAAATCCTATCGGCAATGTGTCGATCAGATGTATTTTTAAATTTAGAATAAGCAATATCGTGTTGTTTACAGGCTTGATCAAGCAAATTAATTCCCGGTTTACAGCGTTCTTGCAGTTTTGTTCCAGGTTCACAGCATTGATGACTAGGTAAATGTAGTTCAAGAGGTAGTTTGTTTATTAAAGTATTTAATAAACCTTTTCCTTTCACAAATTTTTGTTGACTAATAGATTTTTTCGAATAATCAATCATTTTAAATGATAATCTTAGAGTTAGAGTGGTTAGATGTCATATGACACTTTTTGAAATATAAACTCAACATTTATAGGAAATCATCTAGTTTTGATGACTAAGCGCTTCGTTAAACAACAATATCAGTTACCGATAAAAAATATGGAACTGCATAACACTATTGACAGAAAAAAACATGGGAAACTATTCCCTCATAGTATAAGGGGGTTGATTACTGGTCCCTCAAATTGTAGAAAATCATGATGAGTTTGTTACAACATCCCAATGGATTAAAATTTGAAAATATCTATATACTCGTATATTCTAAGTATATGCAGAATGTTGGGATGCAAAGTACGGATTTTTGGTAATTGATAAGGATAGCCCTTTGAACGAAGGAGACTATATATTTTGGGATAATCCCAATGAACTCGTAGATCGAATGAGACTTCTTATTGGTTCACAACAAGCTGGAAATAACAATCACTCTAACGAAATTGTTTCAATCATTGAAGAACTTAAAGAAGCAAATATTGTCGAATAAAAAATATAAAAAGATGAGTGTTGATAAATTTGGTCGTTTCTAAAATAGAACCGAGGACCAAGAGGAAAACAAGGACCACCAGGTAAACAGGGAGAGCGAGGTTTGCCTGGGCTGCCTGGTGAGGGATTTCTCAAAACAACATTACAACATTATCTTTAAACGGCTACAAAATGTTCAAGAACCAATAGAACTGGAAGACGCTGCTACCACAAAATACGTCGATGAAACATATAAGAATCTTAGAGAATACATTCAATATGAAATTGTTGAAAAATGCCGAAAAAAGAAAAAAAATCTAAAAATTTAACTGATGAAAAATCTACTATTTAACTTAAAACATTAATAACATGACTTCAGTCTTTAACTTATCAGTGCGCAGTGTGAAATCTAAATCGAATTATGTCTGATATTGATACTTTACTAATTTTTGATGAAGTTTTACAGTTTTTGAAAACAAATCATAAAAATATACTGAAAGAACATCATGACGAGCTTTTAAATAATGTAATTTTCTTGAAAAGATTTATAAATGTATCTTCCACAACATCAAAACATGGTTGCCATTTTGATAACTGCCTTTGGTCTTCAAACTTATGTAAAGCTGGTCCTGATACATATGCATTCTATTTGCTTGAAAATAGATTGTTAACAATACAAAAAATGAAGTTTGTGTATAAAAGATTGAAATCATATGATTAAAACTTGTAATTTATAGAAATAATTTTAATAAATAAATACACATAAAAAAAATAAACACTTTGTTTTTATCATTCAACAAAAAACATGAGTCAAAGAAACGTTGTCGAAGAACTACATAAGCCTGCTAGAAGGAATTTTCCAAGACGAGTAATTATTAAGGGTCTAGATGATTTATGGCAAGCTGATCTAGTCGAAATGGGAGTGTATTCACCCGAAAACGAAAATTATCAATATCTTCTCACAGTTATTGATACACTTTCTAAATTTGCTTGACGGCTCCTATTGAGAACAAAACAGGAAAGAGTTTCAATCCGGCTATGGAAGATATATTTAATGAAGGTCGTCACCCAAAAAATTAACAAACAGACGATGGAAAAAAGTTTTTCAATGCATCTTTTCAAAAACTTATGAACAAATTTCAAATCAATCGTTCCAAGGCGGGCGAAATGTTCACGCCTAAGCTTGCCTTTTTTCTAACAATGTATTTATAATTTAGTTATTCTTGTATGAACCTTGCAACTATACGGTTGTTCCAGTTTTAAGAAATAAAGTTCATTCTAGTTTTATTAAAATATAACTCATTCTTTCATTCATATACAAAATTTAAATTTTCAGCGTTTTCACAGTTAACTGGTAATTTTTTTTCTAAACTTGGAGCTTACGTTAATTGATAAATTTATTGTAAGTCACTAACAGAGCTATTTACACTCGTAATTTGATCCAAATTTGCTTCTGTAAGTAACTTCCGAAATTAAAACTTACATGTGTAACCTTGGCCTAATGTGAGTAATTTTAGTTCTATTAATTTTTGAATTATTTCATATCAATCTCATACAAAATAATAACAGCTTTTTTGTGGGCGTAATCAATTTTTTCAAATATGACAGCCAAAGTGCAAAAAACTTGTACTTTTCAGAGCTCAGTACATCAAAAATTTGGCCAAGTGGTTATACTCCACGAAATAATGATAATGACAAACAAAAATATCGTTGTTCCCTCATATTTACGAGAAATAATTCATAGAATGTGGTAATACTTTCATTTGATCTTATCGAATCATAACTGTAATGTTAGTTTTGTTTTGGTTGTTGCGTCTAAATATTGACAAAGCCAAGTCTGCATAAGTGAAGAAAACCATCCAAAATTTATAAATTAAGCTGAGTTCACTTCATTAATTGTTAAAATTAATTTTTAATCATAATAATTTAAAACAGTTATATCGTGATTGTAGTACCTCGTGGCATAATGGTTAGTGCGTAAGACTGTCATGCCAAAGGTCTGGGTTCGATTCCCAGCCACTGCCACCTAAAAACTTAAATGTTTTTTTTCCGAGGTCCTGCCTCTTATGAGGAACAGACAAATCCTCCAAGAGTATACTTGTCATGAATGAGTGCTTCTCATCTAGCCGTTCGGACTCGGCAATCCCTCCATTCCTGCCACCAAACACGCACACAGGAATGGTTGAGAGTTGTTAGTCACTAGGCCCTGGTTCTTCATGAGCTGTTGCGCCACTAAGTTTAATTTAATTTAATTTTTTAAATCGTGAAAGGCCATTGACCAAAGAGGAGCAAGGGCGTGTTGCAGTTTACAGGGAACAAGGGAGAACAACAAGGCAAATCAGAGCTATTCTACACAGAAGTAAAGCTGTAATAGCAAATTACTTAAATCTGATGGAAAATTATGTAGTGAAGCGAAGTACAGGTAGGAAACCAACGTAACCTAGGCAAGGGCGGATCCAGACTTTGCCCCAGGGGGGGGGGGGGGGGGGTCACGTTTCTTAAAACTTCAATAAAGTATTGCACCCAAAAAAAATTTGTACTTACGATATAAAGCAAGTTTTGTATTCGAGTAAAGTGGGTGGCACAATTCTGTCTGGTTGTCTGTCTGTCTATTCCTTGGCCTACAGCCTAAACCACTGAAGTGATTTTCTTCAAATTTTTAAATTATTTTTTCAATTCTTCGGAGGGTATATTTCTTACCTTCTCAAATTATACCAACAAAATACCAATAAGAAAAAGCTTACTTATCTGAAAAACGGCTTCAACAAATTTAATAAATCTAGTGGATTACTGTAGGTATGGTGAACATTCTGGAAAAAAACCGAAAAACTGTAAATAACGGTACCTGCCATTTATGGGTTTTTGAACTTCGATTTGTTCAAAGAATTTCAATCAAAATTTGCATGCAAAAGGTCCATAAAAATCTCAATAAAATTGCATATCAAAATAAAAAATAAATGTTGGCCTTTTAAGAAGATATTACTTTTTTTTTAAATCAATATTTCAAGAACGCGTTGGTGAATTGTTTTGAAACTAGTTTATAAATGTATTTTAAAAATAATTATTATTTAATTTAATATAAAAAATAGCTTTTTAAGAAAATCCCTACAAGGTTTTTTTTGTGCTTATATTCATATTTCTTCAAGTTATCAAATTGATTTTAAGCCTTAAGCTATTTGAAAAGTTGTTAAACAATTAAAAGAACAATTTAAATGCCCTCATTTTATATATTTTTATATATGTAATTACTGGAATATTTTAAAAGTTCTTAATTACAGGCACCTTGAACATCAGAGCAAGTAGCTGCAATACAGTCGTACATTTTATTTCCATTGCAAATATTTTTTGAAAAAATAAATTAATTAATTAAGGAATTGAAGTCAGAACCATCATGCCACTAGATACTAAAAATATTGTCTAGGAAAAGTTTAATAAAATCTTAACTCTTTACAATAAGATCGTATTTACTCAACAAGATCTATTTTGATCTTTTGTCTGGCGACTAGAAGCTACTTTTGTTATACGTACCAATTTCCTTAATGACATCCCCGAACAAAACAAATTCATGAAACGTCAAAATTACAAAACAAAAATCTTTGTTTTCCCAAAATGGTGCACCCAAATTAGTGGGAAAGCGTAAGCAATTACAGTCTTGGGAAAACGAAGTAAATTGAGGTAGTTTTTCTGTTTAAGATTGATCAGCATAAATTTAAAATCTGCTATTCATTTCATTTAATTATTAATTACATTCAATTTTTCCATTTAAAATCATTCACACTTAAATTCAAACTAATTTTATAAAACTTATCAACTTGCCAAACATTTCAATCATTCCCTATGTTATTTTTTCTAACTACTTAACTTGCAGTTATTATTTTTTTTGCCTACTTAAATCTAGTGTTAGTTTTCATGCACATAAACTCTTATCAGCACAGTTACATATTGTCACTCAATTGTTATTTTCTTTTGTGCTCATATTTTTATAACTTCTAAACAAGAATTTTTGTTAGCATCGATCTCTTGGAATTCGATCGTTAAGCTGTACACATCTTGGTTACATATTGTATCAAATACATAATTATACTTTATTATACGTTGTTGGAAATTTAATCCTTGCATTTTTTTTATTTTTTTTTAATCAATTATATCTAAAGACATTTCGGCAACAGAAACATAAAGCATTTTAAAACAAACCCAACATAGAAAAAATACAGTCCATTTCATTCGCAAACATAATTGGTCCTTCGCAGCCGAATTAAAAGACGAATTTTATAAGAAACGAAGTTGATCGAAAAGTTTTAATTTAATGAGTTCGAAGTTACATATATCGATTGTATGATATCTATATGTACTTCGTAACTCCTCATGTAGTTCAGTGAAATTCTTGTGTGATTTTCCTCAAATTGATTTCGACCTGTTAATCGAATTGATCGATTGATCGGTATAAAGATACCTACTGTTAAATTTACATTGATTTATACTAATACTATTCAGTATTTCGGTAACAATAAAAACATTCCTTAAGTTTTTTATTAATTAAAAAAAAAAAAACAATCAATTGTACAATGTCGAGTGCACTGAAAATAAAATGTGGTAACGCAAAAGGGCGTTTGACTCGGGCGGCAGCATTTGTGGAATCGATTGTAGATCCACATCTCTCGAAATGCTAGAAATTCGTTTAAATAAGCAAGAGACCGCGTGGTCAGAATTTTCAGTTCTTCATAACGAGATTCTCGAACAATCAAAGGAAGATGAAGTCGATGAAATCGAAAATGAATTTTAGGCATATGAAACAAAATATTTTGTAACTAATGCCCAAATAGTTAAAGCTATTCGCGATAGGGTTTATTCAAATGAATCTTCCGAAAAAACATCGGCTTTAGATCGGTTAGCTGACCAGCAATCAGTATTTCTAGAAAAGCTTAATTCGTCTCATTCGTCGTCGTCTAGTAATACGAATACAACTCAGCTTCCATCTATCGTTGTGCCGCCATTTAACGGAAGCTACAAGGATTGGCCTTCCTTTCGAGATCTTTTTCTTGGATCAGTGGACACCAAGAAGAATCTTAGTCCAACTCATAAGTTTCATTACTTGAAATCTTACCTGCGGGGTGATGCAGCCAATCTCATCAAGCATATTAGCATATGCGAAGCGAATTATACGGAAGCATGGGATCGCCTCAAAAGGCGTTACGATCGTAGCCAATTAATCGTTCAATCGTTTATTGAATCTTTCTTATCGCTTCCTACTACCAGTGTTTGCAATGTACAAACTTTAAGAAAAATTTCTGACGGTGCAGATGAAGTAGTGCGTGGTCTCAATGCGTTGGACAAGTCGGGCCGCGACCCGTGGCTAATTTATTTGTTGTTGAACAAACTCGATCCCAATACGAAACAATCTTGGGCAGAACATATCGGGTCCCGTGAGGACTGCACAATTATAGAATGTTTACAATTCTTAGAAGAGCGGTGCGATGCTCTTGAAGCATGTCAATCTGTTAGTAGTCGTTCGGTTACAGTGCGGACAAAACAATCTAGTAGCATTCGAGCTCATTTAGCTGGGCCTTCGGATTCAAATTCACAATCCAAGTGCCCAATGTGTAAAGAAAATCATATACTTCCTCAATGTGCAAAGTTCGTCGCGTTAGACATTGAATCTCGTCGAAGTTTTACAAAGACAAGTTCTCTATGTTTTAACTGTCTTCGTGCTGGACATTCTTCGCATAAATGTCATTCCTCTTTTCGTTGTCGGGTGTGTAAATCACGCCATCATTCGCTGGTGCATCCCGAAGGTGCAATCATGAAGTCTCCATCGCCTTCTTCAGACTCTTCGAATCAATCGCAATCTTCGTCTTCAAATCTTGCTACAAACTTTCCGCTTATGAGTAATCATTCGCTTGAATTTAGCTGTCGAAAGAAAACTCTTCTTCCAACTCTCTTGGCTAAAATTCAAGATATTCAAGGAATCTTTTGCTCAAAGACTCGGGTATCATCGAAATCATTCAAGCATCCCTACTGTGGGCTTATCGTCAAAAGAAATAGGATACACAAAAGGCAGAATATCGCTTAATATTCATTCTCGTTTCAACTCTTCTAATTTATTCGTTGATGCCTTTATAGGATAGATTGACTTCGAATTTGCCATCGAAATTTATAGACGTTTCTTCTTGGCCTCATTTCAAATCTTGACCTCGCTGATCCAAACTTTAATATCGCTGCTCCCATCGATATTCTGCTTGGTGGTGATAAGCTTTGGAGCATTCTTAAGGCTGGACAAATTCGTGGTCCTAATGGGTGCCCAATCGCTCAAAGCACATCGTTTGGTTGGGTCATAACGGGACAGTTCGTCGAAGCCGAAGAATCAAATCATTTCACTTCTTTTCACTCTACAGTCGACATGGATGCTTTGTTACAACGTTTTTGGGAGCTGGAAGAGGTTGCTCCAGCAAATCATTCACTTGTAGTTGACAAAGCAGAAGAGCATTTCCAGCAGACATTTTCTCGGTCTCCGGATTGGAAGTATGTTGTTCAGCTTCCATTTAAAACACCAAATCCATCTTTCGAAAATACTCTTTCTCTCGCTATTTCTCGTCTCCACGCAATGGAACATCGGTTTTCTCAAAATTCTAAATTGCGAGAGATGTATTCTGATTTCATGCGAGAATATATCGACCTAGGTCATATGACGCAGATACCTTGTGCACAAATCAACACTCCTAGTGACAGGTGTTATTATCTTCCACATCACGCAGTGTTGAAGCCAGACAGCTCGTCCACAAAACTGCGCGTCGTTTTTGATGGTTCAGCCAAGGACTCAGCAGGAAGGTCTTTGAACAGTACCTTGTTAATAGCACCATCTGTCGTACTCTTCAAAATCCTCTTTCAGGAACTCTGGTCATCGGACTTAAAATTAGGATGGGATGACCCACTACCTTCGGAGTTAGCTGATCGATGGGCAAAATACAGAGCAGAACTATCGTTTTTCGAGCAGGTTCGAATCCCAAGAAACTTGTTTCCTTCTTCATTGGACGACATCGAGCTTCATGGATTCTGTGATGCATCCTCACTCGCGTATGGTGCTGTTTTATACACTCGTTGCAAAATTGCTAAAGGAAAGTATAAAGTAACCATCATTGCAGCCAAGACCAAAGTTGCTCCGTTAAAACCAATCTCGATTCCTCGTTTGGAGCTATGTGGTTCTTTGCTTTTGACTCGCTTATTCAATCTCGTAAAATTGTCATTTTCACATAAATTTTCAAGAACCGTGGCCTGGTGTGATTCGGAAATAGTGTTGCACTGGCTTTCTTCGCCTCCTCGTCGCTGGACAACGTTTGTCACCAACAGAACTACTGCTATCCTGGAAACAACTCCAAGGAACTGTTGGAACCACATTTCATCGAAGTCAAATCCAGCTGATTGTGAGTCGCGCGGTATTCTTCCTTCGGATCTCCCAAACCACCATCTCTGGTGAACTGGTCCATCATTGTTATCACTGGACACAAGTGAGTGGCCAAAACCTAAACTTAGGACTCTAAACTCGGAAGATAACGAACTTTTGCCGGAAAGAATACAATGTCCGCGCCAAGTGCTTGTAACTTCTTTAAACGATTTTGATGTCATCGATTGCATAATCAATAAGAACTCGTCGTGGTTTCGTATGCAAAGGATACTCGCTTACGTTGTTCGTTTTATATTCAATTATCTAAGTGAAAAATCTAATCGTCGTATCTCATACTTAACTTTTAAAGAAATTCAAGTCGCTTAAACAACCATCATTAAATCGGTCCAACAAAATTCATTCAGTGAAGATATTCGCGCCCTTAAAAATAAAATCCAATTACCCTTAAAATCAAAACTTCTAAAATACTCTCCGTTTCTTGATAGCAAAGGTCTTCTCAGAGTAGGAGGGAGAATAAAAAATGCTAACCTATATTTTAATATCAAACATCCTTATATTCTACCAACTAACTGTTTCTCTTCTCTTATTATAGAAGATACTCATAAAGGCAACTTACATCCAGGCGTTTCCGCAACGTTCGCCATTGTAAGACAGCAGTTTTGGATTTTGGGATGTCGAAACCTTACCCGCAAGATTGTTTTCGATTGCAACCAGTGCTTTAAGCTACGAAAGGCTACAACTTCGCAGCTCATGGGTGACCTACCATCGCAAAGGATTTTGCAAAGCCGTCTCTTATCGCATACTGGTTGCGATTATGCTGGGCCATTTACGATAAAACTGTCACGAGGACGTAACCCCAAAACTTCAAAAGCCTACATATGTCTATTTGTATGTATGGCTACCAAATCTATACACCTCGAGCTAGTGAGTGATCTTACTTCCGATGCATTTCTTGCCGCCTTCCGTCGTTTTGTATCTAGACGTGGATTTTGTTCGAATGTTTATTCGGACAATGGAACCAACTTCCAAGGTGCTCGCCGATGTCTCAACGAGATGCACAAGTTGGTAGTCTCAGAAGCGTATAATGAAGCTGTTGCTACATCACTTGCAAAGGACAACGTCGAGTGGCACTTTATCCCCCCATCGTCACCCCATTTTGGTGGTCTGTGGGAGGCAGGTGTCAAGCCCGTCAAGTTTCACCTGCGAAGAGTAATCGGAGCAACAACACTAACTTTCGAAGAACTTTATACAGTTCTTACTCAAATTGAAGCTGTCCTTAATTCTCGTCCACTTTGTGTTTTATCAGATCATGATTTAAACCCATTAACCCCAGCTCATATTATTATAGGTGAGCCGTTTACTGCTGTTCCAGAGCCAACCACTTTAAATACGCCAATTAACCGACTCGCCCACTGGAATCACCTCTAAAATATGGTACAAGGGTTTTGGAAACGGTGGCATATGGAGTATATCACCACCCTTCAAGAACAACCAAATTGGAAAGGGTCCACTCCAAATCTAAAACAAGGGGATCTTGTCATCATAAAGGAGCCAAATCTTCCGCCAACAAAGCGGCTACGCGGCAGAATCGCCCAATCACCAAGCTGGCTCTAGTCCCCATGTCCTGAAACTCGTTCCAGGGGGGCCGGGATGTTTAAGATTGATCAGCATAAATTTAAAATCTGCTATTCATTTCATTTAATTATTAATTACATTCAATTTTTCCATTTAAAATCATTCACACTTAAATTCAAACTAATTTTATAAAACTTATCAACTTGCCAAACATTTCAATCATTCCCTATGTTATTTTTTCTAACTACTTAACTTGCAGTTATTATTTTTTTTGCCTACTTAAATCTAGTGTTAGTTTCCATGCACATAAACTCTTATCAGCACAGTTACATATTGTCACTCAATTGTTATTTTCTTTTGTGCTCATATTTTTATAACTTCTAAACAAGAATTTTTGCTAGCATCGATCTCTTGGAATTCGATCGTTAAGCTGTACACATCTTGGTAACATATTGTATCAAATACATAATTATACTTTATTATACGTTGTTGGAAATTTAATCCTTGCATTTTTTTTATTTTTTTTAATCAATTATATCTAAAGACATTTCGGCAACAGAAACATAAAACATTTTAAAATAAACCCAACATAGAAAAAATAAAGTCCATTTCATTCGCAAACATTTTCCATAAAAAAAAGGCTTGCTACCACTCATGTCTCCGAGTTGCTCAATGCTTAAAGTTACTTCATAGTGCTAGAAACTAAAAATTAATCGCAATTTACAACTTAGTTGCCGAATGGTTGCTAGACCTTGATTTTGAGATTAAGCAAGCGATATGTCATTTAGGATATTTGCAAAGAATGTATGTGATCAGTAAAAAGTCCAAAAAGTTTAATTTTATAAATTTTGAATCAGCTGTAAGAGTTTTTCCAAGCACCGCCCAATTTTTCGCACTTCACTGTGAGAAATTGCAAGATACCAAAATCTAAAACATCGAAACTGCAGTATTTATAGATCTTGATAAATAATATCTCACACTTAGTAAAAAAAAAAAACATTGCATTCTCACCTTACAATCTTGCTAATGTCAACCAAAATCTCGAAAATTGAAATCTCGAATACCTACTCAAAACTGAGTTGGTCACATAATTAGTATTATTTTTATTTGCAAGATCTCGAATGCGAGTTTTTCATTCGCACGGTTTTGTAATTTGTGACCAATTCAAAAGACTGCTGATAAAAGGTCATCTAGCTACATTAATTGGTTGCGGATTTGTTTTAATGGGATTTTAAAGTTTTTTTTTAAGTCATTCCAGGTCACTGAAGAAAATTTTTTGGTACCTTATTAAGGTAATCTTTAAAAAACAAATATTTCATATCAAAGGTCACTAATTTGTTATTAAAGGTCTCCTAGATTCATTGGTGACATACATTTTTTAAAATGAATTTTCAAAGTTTTTTCATGGTTCAGTATTACTTTTTGAAAATTTTATGCCTGAAACATGATCTACTGTTACTACCTGCCCTTTTATGACCAGTAACCTTTCGAAGAGTAGACATACGGGATGCCATGGAATTTGTAATGTGATTCGGTGTACGGTGTCAGAAATGTTCACAAAATCATCACATCAATTTCAAATTATTTGTACGGTAAAACTATAGTAAACAAAAAGTAGAATTCTGTATTATTCTTGAAATGAAAACTTTTATTGTTTTTTTGGCAGAAGAATTATTTTTCAACTTTTCACGAACGATATACATATCGTCGGCTTTCTTTCAAAACCTAGCAAGTCCTTAAATGTCATTTTAATGTACTTTTGGTCAACAAGAATTACTGAATTCGAATATCAATGTCATGGTTTCTTTTGGCTCTATCAACCAGTTTCAAAACCTTTCATTATCTTAAAATTTCATTTTATTACCTTTTAAATCGGTGTTTTGTGTCTTTTAAGCAATTTTTCAAATTTTAAATTTGTTTTGACAGAAAGCCGACGATATGTATTTTTTACTTTGAATTTTGTATTTTAACTCTTTAAATACGCACGTTTAATTAAAATAAATTTGAAGGCAGATTATATCCTTTGAGCAGTGAAATTTGTTGTTTATGATTGAATTCATATGTCTAATATTTTATATCTGGGAAAAGCCCCAGGGTGGGAGTCATGACCCCCATAACACCCCCCCCCTTGTGTCCGCCAATGAACCTAGGAATATCCAAGAAATTAGACGCTTTGCTGTAAATAAATCGATTACTCCTTCAGAAATCGCAAACATTTTAGAGCTAAATGAGTCAAAAAGGAGAGTGCAACAAATTTTAAGGCCAGATAATACCATTGAATACGTTAAACGAATGCCGAAACCGCCACTAACAAAACGTCACAAAGTGAACAGACTGGCTTTCGCTGAAAAGTTTCAATTTTGGGACGAAGAGTGGTGTAAAGTGGTATTTTTTTGATGAAAAAAAATTTAATTTAGATGGACCAGGTGGATACCAAAAATATTGGCATGATAAGAGAGTTGAAAGGCAGCGTAGGAATGCCCGAAATTTTGGAGGAGGCACGTTAATGGTTTGGGGTGCTATAAGCTGCTCTGGAAAGTCACCTATTTATTTCATTTCAACCAAAATGAATAGCCAAAAATATACAGAGCTTTTAGATGATGTTGTGGTAGATCTTGGGAATGAAATATTCGGTAGCGAATTTAATTTTCAGAAGGATAACGCGGCTATGCACGTATCCAAGTTTACAAAAGAGTTTCTTAAGACCCGAAACATACCGTTATTGGACTGGCCCGCCTGCAGCAATAAATTTAAAAACAAGCGCACTTTTATTTGTCCTCATTACCACAGGTAGCTGAGGTAATTTCGCATACAAAAATATATATGGTTTATTCATAACATTAACTGTTAAAAAGTCAGCCTGTTACAAATTTTTGAAAAACTTTTTTCTTACTGGGCTATGATAAATCTTGTCAAAAAAAAAGTAGTCAAAAAGTTATACTTGTAAGTACTATTTATTTAATTCTTCAGTATGAGCAAATTCCCACTCTGTACGTTGTGTGAAAGGTTAATTTGTAGAATGTATACCTACGCCACTGCTAATAAGCACGGATTTATGCTGCCAGAAACTGTGCGGTACAATAAAGTGTGAACGAGGCCTTAGCATGGGTACTAGAGACAAATCTAACAATGTACTATAACTGAGGGAATAAGAGATAGGTACATATTAAAATTAAGCTTCACAATCAGTTTGAAAGAACAAAATAAAGTTCAATAAAAAACCGTACCTACTCTGACTTGTGATTATTAGACTAAACTCCAAGCTTTTACATTACTTCTTGTCTGAACATTGCGAGTAATTTCAACTCAAAAAAAATCAATAAGAAGGAACTTTTATTTCAACTTTATAACAAGCTTCCTGTTTTTATTTTTGTGAGCATGTGCAGTAAATTTTAAGTTTTTTAAATAAAGCCTGTGAAATAAGTTTTTGTTCGCAAATTAAAATGTTATTAAGTTTAAGAAATTATTAAAGAATTATTTCAAAATCTTAACGTATCAAACGTTAAGAAAGAGTATTATTTGTTTGAAATAAATTGTGTTTCTCAAGTGCTGTCATGCTTAAGCAAAATCTATTCATATATATTCATCACACGACAGGTAAGCTTTTATGAGTTTATTTATGTATGTTTTTATTTATTTTATTTTGATACTTCGTCTACAAATGAACTTTTGCTACTTTTAACAAATTTCAATACACATAGTAGATGATATTAATTTTCGAATAATGTGATAAAATGGATTAAAAATTTGATTAAAGCTAATTATTTATCTTGCTACTAAAAATCGATATTTTCTGCAACGTTTATAATTTACTGCCCTACAACATGTATCTTTAATTCAGTCATTCCCATTTGTTTATGTTAAACGAAATTTTATATTTTTTTCAGAGCAGATATATTTTTCAGGTAAATAAAATACCTTCTGATATTTGCTTGTAATATTATTATCTTGGAGCTAATACCATTGAAAAGTCATCACAATTAGCAGTATCTACATGAGAAAGAAAAATAGACTGCAATAAGAAATGATACATAATCAAACCTATGGCTATGATTATAGGTGAATGGAAACAAATTAAAATTTTATTTCAATGGATATAATAACATTTTTGTGACTTAGAAGAAAATACATAAGCTATGTGTTTTGTGCACGCATCTCAACTTAAAAAATAATATTATGCATCATTAATAACAACAACAAGAGTTCCGCTTAGTAAGCGATGATAAAAATGTCGGCTTTCGAACTAAGTGGATATAAAAACGAATAAACTATATGGTATAACTTGTATATACATTGGAAGAGCAGTGATTGCGTTTTTTGTGCACTTTTATTTTAAGTGAAAAAGTGGGTACAAATAACCACCTATCAATACATTAATTTCCATATACATGTTACCGTTAAAGTGCGAAAACCAGTTAATACTAGTTAATGTGCGAATTGACTGATTCGACCCGTAAAATGCGAAATTTCACTTCAAGATTTCTCATCACTTTAAGTAGTAAATATTAACGTAGGTACACGGCTCCGTTAGAGTGCAAAATTTAGATATCGTGGCACTTTCACCAATTTTCTTGGCTTATTTTTTTGTGAACCCATTAAAAGAACAAAGTGTTTTGTGTTTGTTCTTATACTTAGCCATGAGGCACTTTTGTCTCTTGAATTGTGAAATTTAAAATTTCTGAAAATTTTTAATTTAAAAATTTTTTTTCTTTTGGTAAATTTGTTTTCCTTGGTGAAAAGAATAACAATAGCAAACAATACATTACAAATATTGGAACAAATAAAAGTGCCTCAATTTCTTGCTAAGTATAAGCTCACACACGAAAGACGATGTTCCAATGTTAACGAATTTACAACGGAAATAATAAGCATAGAAAAATAGGCGAAAGTGCTACTATAGCTCAATTCCGCACTTTAACGGAGCCGTATACGTTAATACGAAAACCTGTTTATTAAAGTAAAATTTGGCACTTTACCGGGTCGAACCAGTTAATCCGCACATTAACTAGTGAGTGTGCACATTAACGTATCTCGCATTTTAAAGGTAACATACATACATCTCTAGTTGTTGAGGACCGTTTGTTCTTAAATAATTTGTTGTATTTTCCTAGGGCACGAGTACAATCACTTGTTCACTGAAAATTGATAAAGGATTTTTGTAGATGGGTTAAATATAAGCATTTTTGGCTACTGAAGGGGGGTCTATCTCGTCCGGTTAGGAGGTAGGGGCGATTTTCGAAAACAAACTACTTAAATGGAAAAATAATATTTTAAAACAACGGCAATACCTTGAATACAAAGCAATATCGGTTTAAAAAGTCAGAAATCAGTTCTTTAATCCTACATTAAAATTATATTGTTTGTGTCAATAGTTTTCAAGACATTTGCATTCAAGCTCAAAATTTTGATAAAAAAACGCCAAAAAAAATGTTTTAATCAATTTTTCCCAAAATTTTGAAATGGAAAACTAAATTTTCTTTTTGTGGTCAGTGCTCATATTAATTCTGAATCAAAAACAAAAAACCGCTTTTATATCTTCTAGTTTTTGAGAAAATTATTAATACTACTTTTGTGAGATATTTTTCATTTGCTTGCACAAATGCTCATGAGCACTGAGCACAAAAAGAAAATTACATTTACAATTTACAGTTTTCCATTTCACAATTTTGAGAAAAATTGATCCAAATATTTTTGTTTACGATTTTGTATAAAAATTTTGAGTTTGAATGCAAATTTTGGAAAATGAATTGACATAAATAAAATAATTTAAATGTAGGATTAAAGAAAAAATGTCTTCGTTGTTTTTTAATATTTGTCTTTCCATTTAAGTAATTTTTTTTCGAAAATCGCCCCTACCTCCTAAGCAGGGCGAGATAGACCCCCTCTCCGATAGTAAAAAATGCTTGCTTTTGACCACCCTACAAAAAACCGCTATCAATTTTCGGCACCCTAGTTATCCTAGAAGAATTTAAAGTAAAAATTTTGGTGTTATTTTGCTTTTGGGGTAATTGAACTGGAATATGAAAGTGTTAAAAAAAAATTTACGACAAGCAGCGTTGTCGGTTAACACTGTCAATCAACATCCTAGTGTGTAAGTATCAGTGTTGGTGTGTAGAATGTCGTTTGTGCTTAAATATTTTTTGAAGTTAAACTTCTTTTTTGGCGTTGGAGGTAAAAATTTTCCTATGGAGCTATCAGTGACATGTCAAAACAGATTTTCTTTCCAAGAAATTAAAAAAACAATTTGACTTGTGTGAAATATAAGAATTGAATTCAGATAAATAAAGCAAAATTGAATAATACAAAAAATTATCGATGAATGCACAGTGCCGGTCGTCGCTCGATTATCCCAGTCGAAGGAATAACATCTTCGGCACGTAAGCAACCGCTTCATATAATCTGCGGCCGTTTAAATTTGGTTGGGACTCTCATGATCTCCGAATTTCTTAATCAAGAATCGATCGTTTCTTAAGACCTTAACTATTTCGTAGGGCCCAAGATACTTTAGGAAAAGCTTTTAGTCTGAAGCAAATTGTTGAAGATCAACTCGAAAGAAGTTCTACCAGTACTCCGTGAAAACAGAATTAATGACACATTGCACTTTGGGAATGAATTGGTACAATTTTAAAGAGTTTTAAATTGTAAGGCTCGTTAGAACTTGAATGATGGGTTTGAAGTGAATGCAGATCCTTTGTCTGAAACAATTCGCTGAGGCTGACTACAAATTTGTGATTGTATGTTTAAGCTGCTGATAACTTAACTGGACCTCGTACTTTTAACCGAATAGGGGAGACTGGATACGGTTCAAACAATAGATGGTTGAAACAACACAAATATCTCGCAAGCCGTTCATGCCATGTGTATGAATACTTAACCTTCCCTCCTAAACTTCCCATTCCTACATTTCCCCCACCCTGGTGAGC
Source organism: Dasysyrphus albostriatus (assembly GCA_946251815.1). NCBI lineage: Eukaryota > Metazoa > Arthropoda > Insecta > Diptera > Syrphidae > Dasysyrphus > Dasysyrphus albostriatus. The sequence goes on along the minus strand of OX276335.1, from coordinate 122,778,147 downwards.
ACAATGGATCCAGTGAGATCCAAAAGAGTTGATGCGGCTTGCCGCATCATCATCCCACCTAACCTAACCTAACGTATTATATATGGACTGCTAGTTACCAATCTGAAGTTGGTTCCGACGACACTAGCCCTGAGGACTGCAACTTCTGATGCTTTTTTATCGAGGCTGAGATAGGCTCATCAGTATCCAGGGTTTATCCCAAAGAAAGCAAAAAAACTTGGGTTAAGAGTTTCCAAACTCTGAATCAAATCAAACCTTATTAGTTCCAAATAAGGTTACAGCGTTTACAGTTCTTTAATTTTATAATAGGGTAATTCATACAACAGCGTAAAGTCATCGTAATAGTAGTAAAGCTGTAAACTGCGTAAATCTGCCAAATTTTCCATACAAATTGTGACAGAATTACGAAGTTTAAAACTTAACATTGTATACGACGGCTTTACGATGTTGTATAAATACCCTTAATATCTCCTCATAACAAGGTATTTCATATAATTAGCAATACATTCTCCTAAACTAATATGACACGGTATTTCATATATGTAAGTGGATTGGGATCAACCCTGCCTCTAATAAAAAAACAAAAGGTGCACTTGTTCGTGATAACAGGCTTTTCTGTAATAATCTTTGAAGAAAGGTTGCAACAGAAATAATCGTTGGAGTATGACCCTGACACAGAAATAAACGGTGGGAAACGGCCCTGCTCCTATCAAAAGACAAAAAGAAAAAGCGGTTGGTGTTAATTATTGTCCACGCAATAATCAAAAGAAGTGGAGCGTAGAAATAAACGGGGGAGAGAGGATAGAAAGAAAGAGGAGGCAGAGGTTTTAGACCCAAAAATTATTTCGAAACTACTATCTGGAACACTTCGTACTCAGCAGCCTGTTTCTTAAAATTCAATTAACGAGGTATTCTTCCTTTCAGTACAAAAGATTGGTACTAATCATCGGGCAAAGGTAGAAGACAGATTAGTACCTAAATCCAACTTCCCCATGTTGACTTTTCAGAAACAAGTCAGTGTAAACTGAGAGAAATCAAAAATACACACGTCACATGTGCTCAGCTTACCCACCATCTGTTTGCCTGTATGCGTTGTATGGGTGGAGGTAGTTTAATGGTCTCGGGGTTTTGTGTGAAGTGAATAACAACTCAAGGGTTCAGTAGCATTATAATAATAAGTACGAATTTTCGTCTCGGGTCTGGTATGGTTGGACGCTCCATTGATGACAGCCGATTGCACCTTGGGCTCGGTGATCTTGGGTACACAAGGTGGTTCCTGGGGCTCCGATGAACAGTTGGAAGCACTTGGTTGGAACTCAAATCATCCATGTTTGAAATGGGAACACAAGACTTATTTATCTCGGCTGCAAAACTAATTATCAAACCTTCTTCGGTGAAGGTTAATGGTGAACTAAAAATAGATTTGTTTCTAACAGCTAGTTGGTGACAGGCTGTGGTTCTGCAATCGGTTTGCGGGTGACTAATAATAAATTCGATCCACTCTTGAGAGCTTGGTCCTACTTCAACGCTGGCTGATGGTCAACTGAAAAATAAACAGGCGTCTTTGATATTTATATTTTTTGTAAGAGAGTTTCTGCTCCACAAACTGTGTGACAGGGTGGTGGGTTCGTGAATGACGAGAACGGCTGGTTGATCCTTATCAGAGCTGGACTCGGAATAAAACCCCTTCTGGTCCTTTTAGATAGGACAGGTATTTTCTTTTCCTTTTGGATTATTTTGAGCTTTTAAAATGGTGATTACTGGAGAAACAAACCTGATTACCTCATAAGGTCTATCATATCGTAGTGCCAATTTCTCGGTGAAGTTATTCACCCCAGAAGAAAGTACTCCTGACTTTTTATAAACTTGTTCTCCAATACTGGGGCACCATGCTCACCGTCTTAGATTATAGTGCCGGGCTTGCGTTTGGCTGGTCTTCTGCAAATTCATCCTTACCATCTGAAACAACGCTCGCATGCAATCCTATGGGACATTTTTGTATTCCACAGGGGCTTCCGACGGTAAAGTTGTCAGGAACTCTTTCAGTACCCGCAATTCTCGGCCAAAATTCAACATTGTCGGCGAGTAACTAGTGGATTTGTGGCAGCTAGTATTGAACGTTCCGTTCGTCATAATTATGTATTCCTTGGCCTCTTTCATGAGGACCCTGACGTCTTCGAAAAATTTGATCTTCCAACCTGTGGACATAGCATGCCAGCAGGAACTCTATGACGAACGTCTGGTAAAAATCGTCCCAAATAGTAAAACTGTTACCCTTGATACTTAACCACTCTAAAGCGGTTCATCTGAATAATTCTGGCAGCGCTCGTAGTACGGTTTGTGGTATATTGTTACAACGTGTCAGCTCAACTGCTCTTTCAATAAACTCTAGTGGGGTTTCACAGCTGTCAAACCACAAACCTAATTTACAGATGGTATTCATAACCTCTGCCTCATAGATTAAGGTTAATGGGATGGGTTGTGATGGTCTCAGATCGACCCTACTGGTATTTTTATCTACCAGAGGCTTTGAAACATCTTGAACGGTTGATGGTTTAGTGGTTGAGGGACAGGCAGAGCGGTTTGTACGTAGAGGGGGAACTTAATCTCAGTCCGAAATAGTCATCGGTGTAGCCATTTGGATCTCGGTACAATGTAACCAAGGGGTGCGGGGGGAAGGAAGCAAATGAACCCAAGATTCTTAGAAGGGCTCAAGAATTGATCGTCTTAATCATCAGAGTCGGACATGGTGCAGTGTTTGGTGCAAACGACGGATGGAAAAGTTATTCGTCCATTGGTTGCTTTTTGATGGTACCCTAAGGGGCAATGACGATAAAGTTTGATAATGAGTAGTTGGTAGACGGTATACGGCGGTTGGTGGTACCCTTCAAAGTTTCTTGGTCGGTCAGCGGTCGGAGTTCAGTTAATACTTCTTAAGGTCCCTGTTCGGACGCAAATTTGTAATGCTTTAATAGAAGCTGAGATAGGCTCGCAGGTGTACAGGGTTTATCCCAAAGAAAGCAAAAAAACTTGGGTTAAGAGTTTCCAAACTCTAAATCAAATCAAGCTTTATTAGTTCCAAATAAGGTTACAGCGTTTACAATTCTTTAATTTTATAATATCTACTCATAACAAGGTATTGCATATAATAAACAATAAATTCTCTTAAACATATATAACACGGTATTTCATATATTCAAGTGAATTGGGATCAACCCTGCCTCTAGCAAAAAGAGGAATAATTGGTGCACTTGCTCGCGATAACAGGTTTGAATGTTTCACTCTTTGAAGAAGGGTTGCCACAGAAATAATCGTTGGGGTACGGCCCTGCTCCTAGCAAAAAAGACTAAGAGAAAGGTCGCTTCAGGTTAAACCTTGTCCACGATACATTTAGAAGATTTCAGAAATTTGAATATTCATTACTGAAATTGTGGCGTGTAATGCACCCACTTTATTCACTATCTGACAACCGGGTTTTGAAAACATGCGCAATATATTACCTTTAATATATGTACTGTGCCTAGCAGCAACTAGAAGAAAAATCTGTTCTTCATTCGCGGTAACAAGCGTGTCTGTGGCACTTTTTGAAGAAGGGTGGCCACAGAAATAATCGGCAGGACACGGCCCTGCTCCTAGCAAAAACTAGAAGATAAATCGTTATAGGCTAGACCTTGTCCAAACTTAGAAGAAGTGGAGTGCAGAAAAAACATGTTCAATGAACCTTCTTGCTACTAGCAGCAACTAGACGAAAAATCTGTGCTCCGTTCGCGGTAACAAGCTTGTCTGTGGTACTTTTTGAAGAATAGTAGCCACAGGAATACGCAGTGGGATATGGCCCTGTTCCTAGCAAAAGACTAGAAGACAAATCGGTTTGTAAATTCTTGTCCACACTACACTTAGATGAAGTGGAGCGTTGAAATAAACGGGGGAGGAAAGGATGGAAGAAAGAGGAGGTAGAGGTTTAAGACCCAAAAACTGTTTCCTATCTGGTACACTTCGTACCCAGCACCTTGTTTCTACTTGTTAATATAAACCTGGTTCCCGAATTTAATTAACGCAGTATTCTTCCTTTCAGTACACAAGATTGGTACTAATCATCTGGCAAAGGCAGAAGACAAATTAGTACCTAAATCCAATCTCCAGATGTTGACTTTTCAGACACAAGGTAGTATAAAGAGAAATCAAAAATACTGATGGATAGATTTGAGATTCTTTTAACTTATTTTAAAACTTAAATCTCTGATCACAACAATAACAATTCATTTCAAATAATTATTTTTGGCGGAATTTTTGGCCAAGTAATTAATTAAAACTGAATTATATAAATAAAATAAAACGTTATTATTAACAAAAAGGTAAAAACAAATTTAATTAACTTTTTCTAAATTACGGTGATGTCATGTCAAAATATCATTTAATACTAAAAAATTGATTTTACTACGGCCTTATACCTCCTATGAACCAGTTTGAGCTTACTCCACCTGCATTCCTCTTGTATTTCTTAAAAATTAGTTTTTCAGGATTGGAGCATAGACTTTGTAAGGTCAAAGTTATTTTTCTCCATCGCTAAAACGTGTTTATAAATGAGGCTCTTTATAATCAGTTTATCAAATTATTGATTTTTCTGGGTGCCAACGGCTTATACAAGGGGGGGGGGGGGGGGGTCACGGGGTCATGACCACCCCCCCCCCCCCGAGAACTCAAAAGATATACGCAAAAAATAATAAGAAAAGCAAAAATATTTGCAATCTGAAAATATAATTTGAAAAAAAATATTTTTGTATAGCTTTGGAATAGGCTACCTATTCATTATTGGTAAAGTTTATTTACCTTCTCCTATCAACAATTACAAGCCATTGCCCGAATAATACTATTGGGGTTTTATTGTCGAAATTAAACAATTTTTTTTGTTGGTTAAGATGTATCAAATAGACGATTTTAACCACTTGCATTCAGAAAATTTTAGCATTGATGTATTTTTTGATTCAAAATCAATTTGGTAGATCTACATTTTTGGCAGATATATACTCTTTAATTCTCAAAGTATTTTCAATACTGTTTTTGATCGGTTTAACTTACTTATTTTGTGAGAATTTTGTTCAAAATATCATGGAAATCATCTTCGATAAAAAAGAAATAAATGAATGAATGGATAAAAAAAACTAACAGATGATATTATACGAATATTACAATGAAAAACAAAAAATTTTACTTTTAACCGTATTCCATACACCAGGGCCGTTCCGACTCAGACCCAGTACCAACATGTTTCAGTATAGGTTACGTACGAATTACCAGCAAAAAAGGCGATTTAACTAGTTGAAATGTCGGTTTATATCGACTTTTTTGAATGTAAGAATACCTATTTTGGTTACTAACGAGTGATTTTTTAGCTGGTTTGGTTTTGGCAACACTGGTTTTGACAGCTGATTATTATTGAATTTATTTATTGAATTTTACTATCAAAATTCGTGCTCGGTTCGAAATGTTCATCGCGCGCTGCTTCCATTTTATGGTCGGCATTCTCGACCTTCTGAGCAGTCTATTCGGAAGATTGTGACCAAATTTCGCACCAAATTTACTTTGTTGGACATTAAACCACTAACACGTTTACGTACTGTGCGTAGTGAAGAAAATATTGCGGCCGTATCAGCTAGTGTGACAGAAGACCGCGAAATGTCGATTCGGCGCCATTCCCAGCAGTTAGGCCTTTGTTACAGCACTACGTGGAAAATTTTGCGGAAGGATTTGGGCGTGAAGCCTTTTAAGATACAGCTGGTGCAAGAACTAAAGCCAGCCGACCTACCACAACGCCGAATTTTTGGTGAATGGGCTCTTGGAAAGCTGGCCGAGGATCCGCTTCTTTATCGAAAAATTGTGTTCAGCGATGAGGCTCATTTTTGGTTGAATGGGTACGTAAATAAGCATAATTGTCGCATTTGGAGTGAAGATCAGCCAGAAGCATTGCAACAGCTACCAATGCATCCCGAAAAAGCCACTGTTTGGTACGGTTTATGGGCCGGCGGCATTATTGGGCCATATTTCTTCAAAGATGAGGCGAATCGCAGCGTTACTGTCAATGGTGAACGCTACCGAGCGATGATAACAAACTTTTTTTTGCCCGAAATGGAAGTTCTTGACTTGCATGATATGTGGTTTCAACAAGACGGTGCCACATGCCACACAGCACGCGAAATAATGGCGGAATTGCGATGCGAGTTTGGTGAACAGTTAATTTCACGTTTCGGGCCGGTCAATTGGCCGCCTAGATCGTGCGATTTGACACCATTAGATTAGTTTTTGTGGGGGTATGTCAAAGCTAATGTCTATAGGGACAAGCCCGCTTCGATTGACGCACTGGAAGCCAACATCCATGCATTCATTCGTGAGATACCGGCCGATATGTGTGAAAGAGTATGCCAAAATTGGACTCAGCGGATGGGCTACCTGAGATGCAGCCGCGGTCAACATTTGCATGAAATTATCTTTAAACATTAAATTGCAAGGCTTAAACTATCGATTCAAATAAATATTTCATTAATTTTTTCGAATTTTTTTTTAAAGTTCTAAACCTCTTGAAAAATCACCCTTTAGTTCATAAAATTTTTTGCTTCGAACTTAGACAAAACGTCAGCAACCTAAAAAGAAAGTCGAAAAAAGGATCGACTTTTATCGAATTTTCGATTTTTCTTCCCAATATTTAGTACATAGAAAAAATGTTGATATAAATTGATTTTTTAACCTGTCGACATTTTTATTTTTAGTTCGATATTTTTTCTATCGTTAATAATTTCATTCCAACGCAACGTTACTTAAAATACATCGTTCTGCTTGGAATGTTTGAATGAAATCAACAAAAACTCTAATCATACATTCTTGTCTGACTTTTAAACACGAATTTAACAGTTACTATTAATTTTGGATTATGTTTAAAATACATTTTCTTTTGATCGTATCGATCGTATATTCGATTGATGACAATCCAACGCAAGTTAAGCGTGCTTTTAAACATTATTCCCTAAACTATGAATTGATCACAATATCGGTCAGTCAAAGTTAATTTGTTCGTGAAATGATCGTCGTTTTTTTGACGCAGAAAGCGTCATGACAAATAATATGTAACCGTCCTGTTTGTTGAAAATTTGTTTTCATCAACGCCAGTCAATTTACTTGCTAAGGCTTTTGACGTTTACAAACATACTCTCTGCCTTTTCAATAATCATTAACTCGATTTTTGTACTGCTCAGTTGCACCGTAGATGATGTATTGACTATTGAACACAATACTAACGCTGTAAAATTTGTATTTGCATTTTTTAAGAGAAGACTTTTGCAGTTTGCGTTAACGAATTTTCCGCAAACACATTTCATGGCACCATTCATGGAACGTGGCGAGCCATTCGCAGTACGGCATGGCCCCCTTCATAGGAAGGCACCTGGGGATTTGCTCCAGTGCCCCACCCTTAGACACAGCCCTGTCATACACCCTAAAAACATTTTTTGATTGAGATCTGATCTGCGGCCAATATTTCACATGTTCATTTTCAGGCTTCAATAAAAACAAATTGTGGAAGCTAAGAATTTTTGTCTCCAATAAAAGAGTGGTTCTAACTACCACAATTTTTGATTGATAAATGAGAAAATTATCCCCTCATTATTATCCCCTTATCAGATTAAAAAAAAAAAATTAATGCAAACTGTCGCTTTAAACTGTCTTAAAACGTAAGATATAAAGAAAAATATTAAAAAATATTAATTTTAAGTAAAATATTATGATTAACATCTTCAAAGCCTACATATTTTTTAGCGTGCACAAAAAATCCATACGAAATATTTTTGGTACACAACCTCAAGATCATATTAAAATTCGGGAGTGGATCAAAATTTGGTTTCCAAAACTCAGCTCCTCAAAATTTGTGTTTTACCCAGAAAATAATAAGGGTATTCATGCAACGTCGTAAGTTTACAAATTGTGTAAAAAGTATGGATGAACGACCTTTGTTATACATTTGATTAAATGCTAGGTAATTCAATCAGAGTAAGAGTCACAATAACGTTTGGATAAGCTTAACTAGTTTGGTTAATTTTACGAACAAAATCCCTTTTAAAAAAAATTGTGTGAATCATTTCCCATACAAAATTTGACAATTCATTAACCAAAAGATAAATTTAACAAATTTGTAAACTTATCTACGGTTTTACGAAATTGCATGAATATCCTTAATATAAAAATGTAAGCTTTGCCAGCAAATAATAATACAGTAGACGCTCGATTTAGTAAATCTAAAAAAATTAACTATATTGAACACACAAAATTATATATAAAAACATATTTTTTGTTTTACAAAAATGTGCCGAAAAAATTTAACGTTGCTTAAGGACACAAGTTTTGCAAAACGAGTTTTGACCTTGCTAAAATTTCGACCCCAACTCTTTATACTTAAAAAAAAAATGGTAACATTTGCGGGACCAGCAAAAATTAATTCCAAAAAAAGTACAAAACGCGAAAAAAATGGAAACCATGGATCAGTCTTTTAATTAATAAATTTATAAGAACTGAATTGGGTTTTTGTTTTGGTATGACCCCCCCCAAGAAATGGAGCTGTATACGCCGCTGATGGGTGCCAAGTATATGGAAATTGTGCCAAGTGCTCTCTTACAAAATTGCAAGTGTCGCAGAATAAATTACTCAAAATGATGTTTAACCTATCTCGATACCACTCCACCTCAGATTTATATGAAAT